>OZ010597.1:56222492-56224992 GCA_963932145.1 Acanthosepion lycidas | reverse complement strand
AAATTTATTTTAAAATAATTTTCGCGAAGACTGTGCAGTAATCAAGACAAGTAAGAATATACGAAAAGCAGTAAAAAAAAGCCGTTAACTAAGTAAGCTTCCGTGCATTACTGATCGAGGTATGTAAAAAACGCAAGAAATGGCGACCGAACAACGCGAAATAGATCGAAATTACATTGCGCATAACTCTCAAACAGTGATAGAGCGCAATTTTTTAATGACATTTTCGAAATAATCGGGTAGTTTCACACCATAATTGAACATTTTCATAACCTTGGGTTTTTGGTGCTTATACTGCAAATTAACCTTTTTTCTTTACTCCTTAACGCTCTGTTATTGCCCATATTATCGAATTCTTAAAAGACAATATTCTAATTTCTGATGATTGAGTTTTATACTTCTATTCATGGTGATTCTTCGTCTTTTCAGTTTTAACGTATAGGTTTTTCTCAGTGTGTGTGTTTAGTAGTCTGGTGCATATAATGTACACATCACTACCCTCATTGTAAAATCTTGAGCAAGCAGAGGGGTGTATAGAAATGTCCATTTCCCAAAAATAAAGAAAAAAATTTTGCCAACTGTCTGGTGATTGATGTAGGACGACTTAACATTGCCGACTCAACACCGCCGACTGAGCGCCGGGAACAACCGAAGACAAACAAAACTCAGGACCAGAAAAACATAACTTTTCCACAATCGAATAAATGTTATTTATTATGGATTAAAACCATAATTAGTGAATATTTTTCTTCAAATAGAGCATTTGGTAAGGCATTATATAAAATATGAATCATATTCTTTTTGTTTTTAATTATTTTTAATAAAGTAAATCGTAAAGAAATTTATATTTAAAGAAAGTAAATTGCAATATAAAAATAATTCAATAAAACAAAATTGTTTTAAAATATTTTTTCATAAATTTAATCGAAAGATACAAAACCAAAAAAAAATTGATTTTAATTATTTTTAATAAAGCAAAAGCTTTATAATTTCTTTTGAATAAAGTAACGCGAAACACTAAAATATTTTCAAAAGTATAATTTAATAATTTACTTTATCAAAAATGATTAAGCAATAAATATATATATATATATATATATATATATATATATATATATATAAATATATATATATATATATATATAAACATATATATATATATATATACATATATAAACATATATATATATATATATATATATATATATACATACATATATAAACATATATATATATATACATATATAAACATATATATATATATATACATATATAAACATATATATATATATATATACATATATAAACATATATATATATATACATATATATAAATATATATACATATATATATATATATATATATATATATATATATATATATATATATATATATATATATATATATATAATGACAGTAATATTTTGTTTCTCAGCATTAACAGAAGTTTGAGTTACATACCAGAGTGATTCATTATGTGGGAATTGAAAACTGGACTGACTCTTATAAAATTTAAATATATTTATTTATAATTTACTTTTATACTCTTAGATCAGACCAAATCTTTAAGGATAATACATCTATCAACATAGCTTCTTTCAAAATAACTGAAAATAATGTACGCGTGATTTCACAGCTTTAGCATAATTTCATTCATAGTGAGCTTCGGAACTGTTCATCCCACACTCGTACGTGGAAAGTAACAATGCAGTTACTGATAAGTAGATTTGAAATTTATACTTGCAAGATTATAGATCTCTACCATCATTCTCTCATACTTAGCTTACGAACATTTCAGCCAACACTCTTATCCGGAAAGAAACAAAGCATTTATTAATAAGAAGAGTTGAAATTTATACTTGAAAGTTTTCAAAGCTCCAACACCAAACCTTCATATTCAGCGAATGTACTATTCAGCTCACTCTCTTATATACATAGACAAAAAACTTCGATATATTTATCTTCTTTACATTAAATTTATCTTTTATTTATTTATTTATTTATTTATCTTTCCTTTCCTTGTTTAATTCCTTCTTTCAAATTCTTTTCCTGGACTTCAATTTGATTTCTCTATTCAGTATTCCACTCTTTTATCGCAAAACTTGTAGTTTTTCATCTTCCATTATCACCTTAATTGGTTATTCGCTTATCTTTATATAGCATATCTGGTTGGATCATCCATCTTATCCTTCGTTTCGGTTGCCGCTCCATGGAAGTTTCTATTGCAAGACACATCTTTCGTTTTTTATATTTCCATTGTCTTATCTCTAACTGAACTCTAAATCTTAAATTATCTCCAAAATAACTCTTCCAGAATCTGATACTGTCTACTTAATAATAATAATACATCATTAGCCCAAAATTATCTTTTATACTGTATTGAGCACGTTCCATACATATCCTGTGAGGAGGGAAAATATTGGTTATGTATGCTTGTAATTCTAATTTTTTTTAAATTCAATTATTAGGTTGGTGGAAAAATAATTCCGTAATAATGTC
>OZ010597.1:56192492-56212492 GCA_963932145.1 Acanthosepion lycidas | reverse complement strand
CATTAGATATAGATATATATAGAGATATACTAGAGACTGATAGATCGATACGCAAGAAAATAAATATTTATAGACTGGTGTAATATATTTGTATATATTTATATAAATTTTCTTCGGCTCTATTATATATATATATATATAACATGTAAATATTATATATATATATATATATATGTATGTATATGTATATGTATATATATATATATATATATATATTTGCATTTATAGATTTTCTGTATATATATATATATATATATATACATATATATATATATATATATATATATATATATATATATATATAATATACACACATATATATATACATATATATACATATATATATATATATATATATATATATATAGAGAGAGAGAGAGAGGAGGGGAGAGCTAGAGAGAGAGAGAACAAGTGAGAGAGACGAAAAGTGAGAGAGAGAGAGAGAGGAAAAAGAATCATTTGTGTATAATAAATATTATATATATTTCGTATAAGCAAATGTTATTTATGTTGTCATATTTCTCAACATATATATAATATATATTAACGCATACGCATATGTATATATATATATATATATATATATATATATGCACGCACACTCACCCCCACAGACACATACATACATACACACATACACACATGCACACACACATATATATATATATATATATATATATATATATATATATATATATGATATTAATCATTGCGTCAGTCACGTATTATTTTGGTGCCTGTATCACGTAGGTCTACGTCTGCCGAGAGAGTTTTTGACTACTTTTCAACAATGGCGTCTTAATTGTCTGAGAATGGTTTGATTTTCGGGTGAGGGGGTTCATATTGAATTGATGTAAAAGTTTGCTGGTGTAAGTATTTCGATAAGTTTGCAAGGAAGATCGTGGGGTGTGTTCAACATTCAATGCTAATAATAGGGAGGGTGGGAAAGAGAGAGAGAGAGATTTGTTGTATTAGCTGGAGTCGGAGAAATTTTGAGCTGTATGCCTGGCGCTTGTGTGTTTGTCAAATGGTAGGGAGGATTTGGAAAGGTAAACGTATTTGATTAGATTAATTCAAAGGAGAATATGAACAACAGAGGATAGAGGTTAGAGAAAATAAATGCATACGAATGAAATACCGGATAGAGATAGTAAAAAATAAATAAAATAATGTAGTAAACTGGGAAATGTTTTATATATATATATATATATATATATATATATATATATGAAGAAAAATATACGGGAAAAAACAAACAAAAATCCTTATATGCAATAATGCTGTTTTAATGTTAATATGGCGACGTCGGACGTTTCGGTCAATAAACCATCTTCTGATCGCATAAACTTTTAGTTATCTGTTTGGATATGTTCTTGTGTCCATCGTTTTTGTCATGTTAAGTTTGATAATGTTATTTATATTTTATATTTTATATTGAATATGTCCTGAAGATTTACGTCAGCAGGTTCCGTATAGGATGCAGGTTCGAATCCTGTCAAAGAACGAATATTTTCTATGAAAATTTCTCGGACATTCAGGCCGGTAAATGTTATTTAATACTGTTTATTATAAACAGAGCATTTACTTAAATACTTGTATCTATAACGTTAAACATAAAAATGCCTTTAATAAATAAATTGTCTTTAATAAATAAATTGTCGGACATTGTCCATTTCGTAATATATATATTTATGTATGTATATACATATATTATGCACTGTTACATTAGAACATGTATATAACTATTACAAAACGGTACATCTTTTTTCAAGTTTAAAAGTTAACGTTTCTTCAGCTTGGGATAACATGAAACGTTAATTTTAAACGTTAAAACAAGATATACAGATATGTAGTGGGGATGTAGCTCTTCTAATGTAACAGTGCATAATAAATAAATTTGTATTGCTCTAATTTTTTATTGAGCCATGTTTTAAATTAATGAATTGAACGCTGAAATTTTACTCTCCGTTCTTTTAAATTTGGTTATATATATATATATATATATATATATATATATATATATATATATATATATATATATATATTCATGAATCATTCTTACAAAAAAACAAATATAGAGGTTTATGATTTAAATGGCGAGAATACATCTTCGCAAACAATATCAATAAGATACACCATCCCCGAACCTGTATATGAATGATATGATCCCTGTTTATAAATTCCAGTTGCATAAGATGTATTCTCGCCATTTAAATCATTAACCTCTATATTTGCTTTCTGTATGAATGATTCATGAATTTATAAATTAAAATTGCACCTCTAATTGAAACATATATATATATATATATATATATATTTATATATATATATATATATATATATATATATATCTGTGTGTGTGTATACATAGAGAGAGAGAGAGATTTGGTTGGATTGATGTGAGTTTGTGACCCTGGTTTTCACGCTTTTGCGATCGTCAGACAAACTGATTATTTTTTTAAAAAAATTGGGTTTATGTAGATTGCGTGTATTGATGTTATTATGGGAGTGAGGGAAAATCGTCGTCGTGATGTCACTCATGCTAACGCAAACATAGAGGCATGTCCGTACACCCGATGAGTTACGCAGACACACATGCACACACTCGCTCGTCCGATACTGAGCGCTTCCTAATAAGTACCGTGCATATATATATATATATATATATATATATATATATATATGAATAAAAAGAAACAAGAGAAAAAACTTTACTTTGCCGACGCGTTTCATCATCTGAGGGAGTTTCTCAAGTTAATAAGTTAATAAAAGATTTATTTTTTACACGTGTTTATATCCAAATGCGAAGATGTCACTGGTTTATTAAGGCTTTTAAATTTGTGAACCTTCATAAAAAATCTTGAACATTGCTCCCTTACTTTTTGCCAGACTCTGAATTATGGCATCTTCGATCCTCCACGTCTCTTGCCTGACCATTCAACCACCTGATAAGCATCCATATATATATATATATATATATATATATATATATATATATATATATATATATATATAAGGTTGGTGCAAAAATAATGTCGTTTTCTCACATAGTAACGTATGTGAGAAAACGACATTTTTTTGGCACCCATCTTATATATATATATATATATATATAAAAGTGAAAATAGAAGTCAACACTTAGAGGCAACAGTCTGTTTCATGCTATATGCAATCGTCAGGCCTGACGATTGCATATAGCATGAAACAGACTGTCGCCTCTAAGGGTTGACTTCTATGTTCACTTTTATATTTACACACGCTCTATATCTGATATTGAGCACTTTATTCCATAAATATAGCACACCTTAAGACTATATTTCTTTATATATATATATATATTCACACCTTAATACACACGGCTGAAAAGCAATTAGAAGGAATATATCATCCATTATAAAATGTTTAAAAGATCTAATTTAAACCTTACGAACATTACCAGGCATCAAAAATCCACCATATATAAAATATAATGATGTCTATGATATCTGATACACACTGGGGGATTGCATCTCCAACTCTAATCATCATTGACCTGTTAACTGTCAAAACTCAGCGGACTCCGTGCACACATCGCCCAGCACATCATGAGAGAAGAAAACTTAACTATTAACATAAGACAAATATTAGTAGAAAAGGCGAAATACTCTACAGCTCCCAAGTGAAAGTATGACTAAGAATCCTAGAAGTTATTAATATACAAAATAAACAGCACACATGATAGAAAATATAAACACACAGTAAACAATATCTGGAAGTGCATATATTACATTGATATTAAAAAAATACCATAAAATCAATAAATTACATGAAATAAAACAAATAAATTGCATTCTTTTTGTGCGGACTCAGTAGCCGTGACGGGTGACGTCAGGTTAAGCTATATCAAAAATTCTTTTCCCAAAGAATTCCACGATGTAAATGAATTCTAACTACCAAGCAAACATCACAATGGTTCTTGACAATGACTGAGATATTACTTGAACAAAAATAAGAAAATATGAGCAGCAGGACAGATTATCCACATTATCGAGCAGAATATTCAATAAGAAAAAAAATTCAATAAGAAAATAAGAAAAAAAATTAATATGTAATAAGCAGTCGTTATTAATCACACACACACACACACGCATATACTCTCTCTCTCTCTCTCTCTATCTATATATATATATATATATATATATATATATATATATATATATATATATATATATATATATATATCAAATGCGTAAGTTGTACGGCCAATCCTAGTAGTTATTTTTAATATAAAATATTAAAAACATAGCTCCGTGAACAGAGCTGAATATGTAATTTGTATGCATCATTAAAGAAAAACTTAACACATTAGCAAAGAATTCGATAATAAATATATTTCGATAGATAAGTTTTAAAATATGTCTCATTAGACCGTAATTGCAAGATGGTTTGAATTTATCCTGACAATATATTAAAAATTATTTTAATATTATTTTAATATAAAAACACAAGAGAAAACGAGGTAAATGTCTAAATTATTAACCTAGTAAATGTTTCCTAAGGATTTACATCATTGAAAAGAGGAGTTGGAGAAATAAAAATAATATTGTCTGGTTAAATTGAAACCACACACACACACACATATGTGAAGATTGAGGATGAAACAAATGGTGTTGATCTAAATATCCACTTTTATAGTTACATTCACTCTGTCTCTGCTAATGAGCACTTTAGCACTTAAATTTAGCATACCGTAAAACTATATATATATATATATATATATATATATATATATATATATATATAATTTTTAAATTCCATAGTCCTAATAAATAGTTTAAATATTCTACAAAAAAAGACAAACCTTTATGAAGTCGTCAAAAAACAAATGTTAGCGATTTACGACAGATTTTATATACACAAAACCCTTTCAGAAAAAAATAAAAAATAAAATAAAAAATAAATAAATTTCCATAGACGCTTAACCAGACTAGACGATGCCATCTTCCGTTTTAAATTTAGACACCCCAACCTTACCCTGACTTGACATCTGTGAATGTAACTGAGATATTGATACAAATTATTAACACCTTACGCCCCTTTTCTTTAAACAATGGCTCTAGCCGTTACCATAGAAATTTTGATTTCAGTAATGAATATGCTTATAAAACACGTAAACTTCAGAAATAAGTTATTTCAAAGAAAATTTCGCTTGAAGATGGAACAGAGCTTAGTACTTTAATTCACTTTAATTCAAATACTCATATTGAAGTTTTCGGTTCTTGTTTTGAAACATGAGAATTCTTATGTAAGGTGTTGGAATCATATTCTTAAATAAATAATTATATATATATATATATATATATATATATATATATATATATATATATATATATATGTAGAGAGAGAGAGAGAGAGAGTGAGAGAGAGACAGAGAGAGACAGAGACAGAGAGACTATAGTTCAAAAGTTTCTCTCCTGATAATTTTTTTTGAATGTCCCCAAAACTTGTTGTTTGCGATTTATATAAGAGACAATAATTATACATGGTTAAAAAAGTTAGACATCATTTATTTAGAAATTTTATTATGACAAAAACAAAAATCCTTTGCAGCTTAAATTTTGCTCTCGTCTAAATATCCTCTTTCGACTTGTTTACTGCAGCAGAAACTTTTGGAATTCGTTGCAAAAGTTTCTCAAATTTTAAATTTGATAATTGATTCATTATCTTTTCACTGACTCTAAGACCTCTCTCTCATTTTTCTTTCAATCCCGGCTTAATTCTGTGGGTAGCTTCAACCGTTTAAACTGAAGTGTATATATAGATAGAGTGTCCTAAAAAAAATGACATAATTTTGTAGTCTAATAATTCTCGCTCAAATGATCTCAAATTTTATTAAAATGTGTAAAACTGTGTCAAAATTTGACTTTGCGGACACATATCAATAAAAAGCTAACAGGAAGATGGATCGAATGTGTCAGTGAAAATGACAGAGTGATATTGAAATATCCACAACGCTCATTTGTCTTGACACCCATTGTTTTTCTGTGATGCTATGCGAAAGGATAGGTCATTATCCCCACCTCTTCTTACAATGCTAGAGTTACTTAAGCAGAGAATCACTGAGGTGGTTAGAATGCTAGGCATGCTACAGCTTTTTTGGCAGGAGCTGAATTACCGATTTGACGTGTGTCATCTCATAGGTGGCGCGCATATTGGAGCTTTTTGAAATCAGTTTTCAAATCTCCATCCTTTGAATATCTTGTCCTGATTGTGATAAATATTCTATTGTTGAAAATGAAGTCTATTTCATTTCGTTTGTCCGGTACATGTAGTTACTCAGATATTAACATTTTACATAATAATTTTTGTTACACTTGATGGTTTGTGTGTGTGTGTATATATATATATATATATATATATATATATATATATAGTTGGCTCCCTGAACCAGGCCAGGAAGTTTTTCTCCCCGGAGTCGATCCTCCAGATCTACAAATGAACAATGCGTATGGAGTATTGCTGCCATATATGGTCTGGTGCCCCTTCTGTTTGCCTCGGGGTTCTTGATAGGCTCCAGAGGCGGATATGCAATGTAGTTGACCCTGCCCTGGCGTCTCGTCTACAGTCACTTACTCACAGACGCGCCGTCGCCTTCCTCTGTCTGTTCTACAAATACTTTCATAGCAATTGCTCCGAGGAGCTGTATTCGCTGGTTCCCAGACGTCATGAGTTCAAGCGCCATACAAGGCTGGCATCCCGCTCTCACCCCTTCACTGTCGAAACTCCGAAATGTAGCCGTCTCTTCTACTCCAATAGCTTCATGTCTCGCTCCTCTCGCCTGTGGAACTCCCTTCCCTATTCCTGTTTCCCTGTGAGATATAGTTTCCAGATATTCAAGTGTAATGTCAATCGACATCTCCAGTTCCCTTGATCTATCCACTACCCTCATCCTTTCTTCTATCACTCCTATCTGATCTTGCTCTTAATTTTCAGTAACCCCTTGCGTCTTAGTGGCTTCCCGCCTTGCTTGGGGTGAAATGCTTAATATATATATATATATATATATATATATATATATATATATATATATATATATATATATATTCCCATAATGATGTCAAATTTTATTTTTGTGCCTCTGAAAATCCGTAGAAATTTTCTTTCTACCATGATCGAATGAAATTTAGGCAATGTAAGATATGTGAATATCACTGATCTCTACATACATTTCTGGAAATTAAAAATTGCTAGTCACACCAATTGTTACAAGGGATATTGTAGCAAAAAAAAATGTAATTCATGCCTTGTGGAAAAATCAATTATCGTAAAACACTTAAATATCTCCAACTTATTAAACAAGATAAATGAAGTGATGGTTAAATGTAGGCATAAAAATAAATATCTGTTGCAATACGTTGATCCAGATTAATTTTTAGTATAATTTATGAGCTTTCTCTTTTTATTTATTTATTTTTTTTTGTTAGTGTTTTTTTCATGTTCTGTATGTCCGTTGATTTTTTCTATCATTTTTTTTTAATCTTATAAAACTTTTAATAAGAAACAAAACACAGCAATATCCCTTTTTAAATTTATTCTATATATATATATATATAGAGAGAGAGAGAGAGAGAGAGAGCTCTAGGTTACTCTATCTATATATATACATATATATACATATATATATATATATATATATATATATATATGTATATATATATAGATAGATAGATAGATAGATAGATAGATAGATCTAGTTTACTCTATAGAGCACTGTTTCAAATTAACTAATATGTAGACATGGGTTATTCACTCAAAAACATTCCTATACCTGACCGCCATTCATACGAATTGTGTTTCCTAAGAAAAATAGAAAAGTGTATTGTAAATATGAGGTGGAGAGCATATTTTCGCCTGAACAATAATCTAAATAGCAACCAAACCAACGAGAGCTATGGATTTAAAACTAACGCCCACCCTCCCCGTATGTTAAGGAACTCAATAATTTCGAATCGGAACTAATCGGCATCATCAAAAAATTAAAATATAGGAAAATAAGAAATAATAATTTACAGCAGCAAATTACTAAAAATATAAAAGAGATAAAGAAAAATGAAAACATCTACGTAAAAGCCGATAAATCTAGATTCCCATGTAAGATGATCCCCAATAAATCCAAAAAATACTGCATAAAGATGTAATAAAACATTATAAAAAAGCCCCAGATGACATAGAGACTAAAATCAACAAAGATGCTAGTATCTTAATTAATAAATTTAAATTAGGTAATCGGGTTCACAAAATAAACTTGAAAACTTGCTTTATCACTATAAAAGATCATTTCGTTAATAACCCTTAATATAGACTCATAAACCCTACCAAACAGAATTACGTAGGATAGGTAAGGTAATTTTACAGGATATATGCAAATCCCTAAGGATTTTCTTAACATGAATCAATGGCAATCGACTAATGTTTGTATTAAGTGGTTTGAAAATTATAACAAAAATGAGAATTGCTCATTCATTAGGTACGATATTAAGGAATATTACCCATCTATCTCAGAGAAAACCCAATCTGTTTAGCTAAAGAATATATCCAAATTTCGGACGATAAAATAAATCTGATTAGACACTGCCGAAAAACACTACTATTCCATAATAATGTAATATGAATCAAAAAAGACAACGTTAACCGTTTTGACAACCCCATGGGAGCATATGATGGAGCAGAGTTGTGCGAGTTGGTAGGGTGCCTGCTGCTCCATAGGCTTAATGACTATATAGACATTAATAACCATGGGTTGTAACGCGAGGACGGATTAATTATAGTGGATAAGAGTAACCCCCCAAAATGTGACGCTATCCGTAAAAAACTACCCTGGTTTTTTAGAAAATTCAGATTCAATCTTGAAATTGAAACCAATCTTAAAATTACCAGTTATTTAGACATGACGTTAAACTTACAAATGGTACTATATCGCCGTATAAAAAAGAAAACCAGGGCACCCAATATTTAAATGTAAAATCCAATCCCACAGCCCATATCGTAAGGCATATCTCCAAAAACATTAGCTATAGACTTTTAACCAATTCCTCTAATAAAGGCATTTTCGAGGCCAATAAAACAAGTTATGAGGAAGCCCTATCTAAGAGTGGACATAAAGACAAACTGGAATGTATTTACATAAACAGTTATAACAGAACTCAGAATAAACGTAAAAATAGGCAGAGAAATATTTTGTGGTATCACCCTCCTTTTAATTTGGCGATAAAATCAAAAATTGGCAAGATAGATTTTAACTTATTAGTGCAAAATTTCCCCAAAAAAACCGAGTTGCATAAAATATTCAATAAAAATAATGTAAAACTTAGCTACTGTTGCATACCTAATGTAGGGATTGAATAATTAGTGGATTGAATAAGAAAAAAATAGGGATAAAAAACAGTGAAAATGTCAACAAGAATGCATGGTTTACCAGGCGAAAATTTATAAGGATATGGAGGATACAAACTCTAAACTGTACATAAGAGCTACTCAGGATATTTTTTAAAAAGATATTACAATCACACGAGTAGTTTTAAAAACGAAAAATCTAAACATATTACCACGCTATCCACCTATGTATGGAAAACTAGACAAGAAAACAATAAAGTCCCCATCCTTAAATGGGAAATATTAAAAAAAAATGTCTCAAATATAAAGCAGGCCAAAAATTTTGTAAGCTAGCTACAGTGGAGAAATTAGCCATAGCTTTATATAATCAACCTAACGATCTATTAAACTCTAAAACCAAGATTCTTAACATGTGTAGGTATAGAAAACCGCTTTTAGTCGTTTGAATAAATCTTCCCCCCACCCGGAGCGTTGTTTTTTCTTGTTTTCTTTTTCTTTGGTCACGTGGTATGATTTTGATTATCGCCTATAAATATGCTGTTTCTCTTTTGCCTTTTTAGCCAGCTTTCCCTGACGATCCACTTAGGTGAAACCTTGGTAGGTTTGTCTGGCCCACTAGGTATATATATATATATATATATATATATATATATATATATATATATATATATATATATATAATATAATATAATATAATATAATATAATATAATATAATTTGATATAAAAATGCAACATATATTTTTTTTTAAATAAGAATACTGTAATCCCCGTATAATATATAGATTACACCAGTATTGCTTTAACAATGTACTTTTATTAAAATTTAAATAATGTAACAGTCGCTACACACCACGTGAAGATTACTTTGGCAAGTGTAAGGCGATGTGACAGATAATTATAAGAGACACATTGTAAGCCTGTTGGTCAAAAAAGGTTAGAATGTATGGGAACAGTAAGATCGTTTTTCCTCGGTTTGTTGCCAAGTGTATCAGCAAATATTTTTTGAGTATCGGCACTCTGTTAAAACCGACGATATGGCATTTAATAACGTTTTCTTAGCAAGATGTGTTCCTATATCTACTATCAGTTCCATGGAGAACTTACAGAATCTGTTGACTTTCTTGTAATTCGTTGCTTTTTAATATAGATGTTAAAGCCTTTTTTTTTTAATATCGCTACTTAACATGTCATGTATGTTTTGAAAAAGCCACATTTGTCGGATGAATTACAATATAATGTGCGTAGCACTGTAGCAGTTGTATAACTAATGTTTCGTTTTGAATATTGTTATTACGCAAACATTTTCCAAGAAAATAAAAAGTCTCTAACTGAAGCGTGATGATATCATATTTTTAAGACCCGATATGAATTGTGAAGACGAGATATAAAAAAAACAAAAAAAACACACTAGAACAGTAGTTCTTGAGAATATCAATTTTGTTGTGGTGTCCTCCCTCTAAAGATTTTATTGTTGGACTCTTCCGCCTAAAATAAGATTAGTAGGATAGAAGTCCTTTGGAAAACAGTTGAATAGATTGTTCGTTACTGTCGAACTCTCTGCCTTGAGCAGAGAGGAACCCGGACGAAGCTTTGCCGTAGGGCAAAGTTTCGTCCGAGGAGGTAGACAGGCCCCGAACCCGTTTATACGGATTCTAAGGGAATATTTTTGGCCGAGCCTACGGGCTCGTAGAACCCACGATAAACTCGGCCTTGTGCCACATACGACCCACGTTGGAGCCGTTAAATATTAACAGTCGAATAGATTGAACGCTGGGTCACCCGACACACACTCACTAGTCGTGTAATACTCTTTTGTTGTACTTACTATTTAATATATTATATATCTGTAACACTAGTTTTCTTATTTCTTTAACTATTTACTTGGTCAGAACACAAATAAAGAAAAAAATACTCAGATATTGCGTAATTTATATTTAAATTTTCACGGCAAAAACTTATAATAAACTGCTTGGATATAGGTATTTGCACATCCTGACATCAGGTATCAATGTAATCAAAGGTAGCAACGATAAATATGGTAGGGATTCTAACGGGAAAATGTCAAACAAGAAAGATACTTTCAAACATTCGACCTGCTACCAGGGATGCGAATCAGCAGTAACGGTCTGAAGGTCTAGTGAGTTACAGACGAGAGGAGGGAAAATTATTAGGGTTACTCAAATTTTGAGATTTTGGAGTGAACTATCTGTGCGTTGTTTGCCGTTGGTGAAAGAGTGCGAAAAAGAGAAAGAAAAGTGAGGTATGTAGAAAAAAGGTAAGTAAAAGTAATAATAACTATGCGTAGATGCTGAAAGATAATTCTTTATTTACTGGAAAATCGTAGTTTCTGGAGAAACAGAAACAGTAGGCTAAAACAAAAAACGAAAAAAATCTGAGAGAAGCAAAAAAGAATATTAGAGATGCACGGAAACAATAGAAAAAAAGAAAAAAAAATGATCATAATTTTTCTGAAGAATATTTCAAAGATATCTTAAACGGGAAGGAGGCTGATACATCGTTTATGTGTCTTTGTAGGGAAAAAAAAGCGGCGTTAGAATTGTTGGCCAATTTCGAAGTAGTGTGTTCTTTTTCGAATGATGATAAAAGGCACCTTATTTACAGTAACAGTTCAAAGCAAATTTGCCAGTAAGGAATCTATCAAAACATTTTAAGATTTATTAGAAAACTTGAGCATGCGATATCCCAGCAACGCAATTTCGATTATCTATCTATATATATATATGTATATTCATGAATTATTCATACATAAAACAAATACAATGGTTAATGATTAAATGGCGAGAAATCCATCTTCGCGAACAATTCAATAATATACAAAAACCCCGAATCTGTTTATGAATGAAAAGATCCTGTTTTATAAATTTCTGTTGCATTAGATCTTTTTATTTTACAAGATTTCGTCTGTTCCTACAGACATCCTCAGGTATGAAATAGATAGTGTTCTTGTTTATACTTTCAGTAATAAGTGGACAAACAAAAACAAGGTTGTAATCCGAAAAATGCTATGAGAAATGTGTGTTATTGTTTTGGAACGTGCAGTCGCAACGCTGAGTTTGAATTTAAATTTTAAGGTTAAAGTTCTGCGTTTATGTACAAATGTAGCGATAAGAGAATTCTTTTTTACTGGTAATTTTATTTTTATTTGTTTTATGTATGAATAATTCATGAATTTGTAAATTAGTTGCACCTTTATTGAAATTAAAATAACTGACCGAAGTGCAACTTTCGGATAATAAGTGCGACATTACTGTAATTATTGAACAATATAGTTCATGCCACTTTGACGGAAAATTTACCATTTATATATATATATATATATATATAATTATTTATTTTTAAAGAAAAAAAATTTATAACATAAATATATTATAAAATCACTACAAAAATAGCCATTTTGTTTCAACACCTTCGGTGTCTTATCAAGTGATGACGTTGAACGCTATATATATATATATATATATATATATATATATATATATATATATATATGCATGTTTCATTAAAAGCGACAGACAAGGTACTACGGTTAAGCTTTTTTATTTAATTTTTCTTGTGTTCTAACAAGAGCTTTCTTTTCTGGACAAAGGGTGTGTTAGAACTGTCCAAATGTTTTATATTTCCGAGCGCTTTCGGCTATACCTTTAGCCATTATCAAGGATGATTCGATTTTTCAGCTTTTTTTTTTTAGAGTGAGTGCGTTCTGTGTATGTCTTAGTGTGTGGTAGGGATATTTTTAATTTCCTAATACGGTTAGCATATTGTGGCTTTGTTCGTAGTTAATATTGTTAAGAGTTGGCTTTTTCTTTTTTATTATTAAAGCTTCCATTATTTTTAGTCCTTTTTTTACAGGTGGATGCAGTTAATATATTTGTGTTTTCTACTAGTATGTTCCTAATGGAGTCTGGTAAATCTGTGTGTATGTCTAAATGGGCTCTTACACACCCTTTGTCCAGAAAAGAAAGCCCTTGTCAGAACACAAGAAAAATTAAATAAAAAGCTTAACTGTAGTACCTTGTCTGTCGTTTTTAATGAAACATGCATAAAGGAAGGATTGTGCCTAAATATACAATATATATATATATATATATATATATATATATATATATATATATATATATATATTAGTAGTAATCCAGTGGTATAATCCAGGCGATTTTATTAGCACAATATAGAATTTTAGATATGTTAAAACTAACACACAAAAGAGTGCTGAATGATATTTTCATTAAACAGAGCAAATTTTCTTTACAATTAGAATTAAGATACTTTTAGTTAATAACCATTTTCACCTAGGAATTTTAATTTTAAAATTTGCAGGATTTTTCAAACTGTTTCTGGTATCAGTTTGTAATGGGATACTGGTTAGTTGGGGAAAGTAATAGAGAGAAAGAGAGAGAGAGAGGTCGTTATAGGGGACATAGTGGGAGATATGGAGAGAAGAAGGCACCGTAACAGGAATTATTTTATGCAGGTAGGAGAACCTGGGTAGGGGAGGGTGATGGAAACCGATGAGCTGACCTTCATCCTAATGGTCACACGGCCAATATTTGATTCAACGTGAATCCACGGAAATGAATGAAAACGTGAAAAACAATTAAGAATTAATTTTAGATTTCAAAGATTGGGAGGGAATTTGCATATATATATATATATATATATATATATATATATATATATATATATATATATGTTTGTGTGTGTGTGTTTAGCCACGAGTTCGTACATGTTAAAATATCTCTACTCGCATAGCTATCTATACTTACATACACTTAGATATCTACATCCATGCACATACATATACATACTAGCCGACACGTATCTCCAAATATCCTACGTTAGAATGAAACAATTTCGAAAGATAATGAGAGGACCTTGGTTAAGTTAGAAATACCTAAGCATTAACTTATCCATATTTAGACATAATAATACGACAAAAGTGAGAACGAATTAAAATTATTGTTCGGTACGAATGTATAATCTATACTTATTTCCCTAGATATTTCAACCCTTAATCTAATATGTAACGGTGAGTGACCATCTAAAAAGTACGTATTAAACTTATGTATTATCGTATGTAACATGTGATAAATATTAGAATGTTTTATAATGGTAGTAAAATTATATAAATTGGATATACTGAATGGATTATGACAATTATATACAGGATATATATCTGAGTATAGGTATATATCCGAGTAGAGATATTCTTAACATGAACAAGCGTATGGGTACGCACATATATCCAAATTCCCTCCAAAACACTCACCCAAACTTTGAGTTCTGATTTATGGACGAGTTTAATGCAACAATAATTCCGAATTTTCTCTCTTTCATCTTACTAAATTTAGCTCTTTATTGTTCTTCACGTTTTCGTTAATTTACGTGGATTCCCGTCGAATTAAACATTGACCGTGTGACCATTAGGATGTAGGTGAGCTCATCGGTTTCCCCATTCCTCCCACTACCCAGGATGTCCTACCTCTATAATATAATTCCTGTAACAGTGTTTATTTTTCTCTCCATATTTCCCACTAAAAGAGGAACTTATTTTAATCGTCGCGTTTCGTCTCCTGATGTATTTTACCAAGGTCGATAATAAGTCCATCTGAGGAGGAAACGCTTCGGTGAAGTTATTTTTATTTTTTTTTTTACTTTTGTCTTTATTCATTTATTTATTTACAGATATATTACTTAACTATAACTGAAATTTCGTGTGTAAATATATAAGTTGACATAGATGTCAACACCAAGTAGCCTCAAAAACTAATGAGATGCATGAAAACAATAATATATATACAAAAATGATCAATGTGTTTTATGATGCATAATTCAAAAATATCTTAAAGGGAAAAAAGGTTGATACATCTTGTTACGAGCAAAACAATTTCAACCATCTTAATGGCTTCAAACTATTATGATGCGATATCACCTTTTCATCGAAAGAATACAATATACTCTATTTATATTATTCGGACTGTTGTCTTCATCTTTCTTGCCATATTTATTACGCCGTTTCAGACGATGTACTCTCTGGCTTTCTTCAGCTGGTTGGAATGTCGAACTGAACCCTTTATTTCGCTCGCTGGGGGAGACTGTTCTAGTTCCACGTGCCATGTCTATTGGATATAAGTTATCTCCTGTTAATCCCCCTCTCTAAGTTCTCTACTGCCTTAACCAGGTATTGAACTCACTACACTTTTGGTCCTGTCACTGGATCTAACCAAAGCCTTTATCCACTGTATAATGTGTATTCATTTCTGGGACTTATAAAATTAATGTCTTTAGCAATCGTTTTTTACCAGTGTTCATATTGCAATTTTTTGCTGTTATCATTGCAGTATTTTTTACTAGAGCTCATATTCGACATTCCAACCACCTGAAGAAGACCATAGCGTACAACGGTCGAAAGGTTATGATAAATATGACAACAATGATGAGGACAATAGACTGAATGATGTAAATATTGTACATAATACCTCATCTCAGAAATATAGACAGATACTGAAGATTATGATGTGTGAACAAAAACATGTAAGACGCATTGTAATCAAGTTGGGAGATTTCACTTTTTTAATTTTAACATGATAATAACTTCCAATATGATATGGCCGTACGCCTATCCATTTCCGTTGTTGCTTCTGTTGGTAGTCCTCAGATGTTGTGGTTTCTGTTATTTGGTACAGTTCTTTGTTTGAGATTTTGTAGCTCCTGTCAAAAATGTCCAAAGAAGGGTGATCTTTGCCAAGACACGCTTGCTTCAGTTGCTCAAAGCTTTTTTTTTTTTCGTTTCAAAAACATTGATCTTAGGAATTGGTTGTATGCAAATAATAGTTTACATATTTCTGAAATGATTTGGCATCCATATGAACGATGAGCCTGTTTGAGAACATACCTCGACTTCTGTTAATGATTTGATATTGTACCTTCTGGAAAACCTGAACTAAAATATCCCTAATCCAGTTTAGTTTGCTTTCCATTTCAGAAAAGCTTATACTTAATGTGCTATAACCGATGGCTATATCGAAGCATTTTAATTTTTCCTGAATTTTCATAATGGATAGGCACCATAGGATTTCATTCCAGATCATGGTTTCTCATTTGGAAAAGTTTGTGTCTTATTTCTTAGAACCCTTGTTAGAGACAGCTGATTTTCTTTTCAGTGTTATTCTTATCCCAACTATATATACCTGTGTCATCAGCATAACCACCCGATCATCATCAGTACACTGGTCTCGGTAAGACATCCAGGGACGCTATTTTTTATCCGTCGATTTGTTTCGGAGGTGGTATGGAATTTTTAAATGATCAGTACCCATCTCTATATATATCGGTTCCTATAGGCATCTTTTATTTAGCTAAGCTGGTCGTCTAGCATACGACCAAATTAAACAAAGCTTATTAAATGACAACCTCGCTTTTCGACCCGTTTACAGAACCTGAGGCGAAAATTAATCAGGCGACAGTTCAACGGGATCATTCCCCAGGCTAAACTTTGCTCGGTGTACTTAAAGCGGGAAATTCATGGCCAATTCCAGATGCCTGAGGCGTTCCGAAACAAGACAATTTCTTGCAGCACCTGCTTGTACCCGTGCCGGGGCACCACTTTAATTGCGACATTGCGGAAAATGGGTTTGAAGGCAAATAGCTTTTGCTTATGCACATAAACTTATAAACATATACAAATAATGCTAGCAGTGTCTTACATAAAGGGCGACAAGCCGGGAAGTATTTTTTGTGGAAAAATTAGTTTGACTAATAAGAGTTCGATCCTTAACAGTCTCATCTTATATTCTGCTTTATACAAAAGTAACCTATGATTAATAAATAAAATATATATGCATATACCGGGTGTAAAAGCAAAATTGTCCATCCCACATTTTTTTAAAATTCTAAATATCACTAAATTAATTGAGTTTCTTTTTTCCGGGTTTTCGTATAAGCCATCTTGACACCATTTGTCGTAAGAATCACTGAAAAACCCTTCGAGT
The DNA here is from genome assembly GCA_963932145.1 of Acanthosepion lycidas. Taxonomy (NCBI): domain Eukaryota; kingdom Metazoa; phylum Mollusca; class Cephalopoda; order Sepiida; family Sepiidae; genus Acanthosepion; species Acanthosepion lycidas. The sequence continues at coordinate 56,195,109 of OZ010597.1, read as the reverse complement.
TATTCAGCTAGAAAGAGAACAGGTTAAATCGTTTTCTGTCTGTCCCACTATCTTTCAAACTGATCAATGGTAAGAGGAAAAGATCATTCAATACATCAGTAATGCTGCCATCCACTATACTTTGGATTCCATCTTCAACGTCAAGAAACATCAAGATAACGGTGAATAAGTTTAAAAAAGATGTGACGTCGCCCGGTGTCACTGCACCAAACGTGACGTCCGCCTAGCCGCGTCCGTCATGCTATCCTGTCCTGTGACGACCAACTGGCTTGGTATTGGTCGCGGCACCAAATGTGACGTTCTAACCTTTTGGTGATTCGGATGGGAATCTGGTTAGGTTCGGTATCAGCATTGTCGTTCCCAGCTCGCCTCCAACGTCTGGTTACCGAAGTAATTGTTTTGATTTCCAGTCTAACCTACCCACATTGTGATTTGATCTTAGGCAGACGAAATCAATCAGTCGCCGGGCCGTAATGCAAGCCGAGTTCGATCAAGGGCAACACCGCACAAGTATATGTAAAAGAAAAGAAAATATTAACTCGAAAAGTTCAAATGTGTTAAAAGAAGGATAAAAATATTTTATAACTGTTTCTTGGTGTATCTTCAGGCGATATTCGCAAAACTTGTTTTGGTTGTATGAGACTAAGTCGTTCTTCAAAAATAAATTGCTCTTGCCTAGAAGTTGAGGTCGTGATGCCTGGAATCTTTCAAGTCAGCTATCTGCGAGGCGGGTGCAACTCCAACAGCAAACTTCACTCAACTGCCTCTCAACTGGATCTCGAACGGGTACTTAACTGCTTTTCACTCTCTGCGACTCTGCTTATATAGACGCCGATCAAAACCGGGGTGGGCTTGTCGGGGTTTGAGGTTCCTTGATAATTCTAAATCCACAATCCACTTCTTTGTTTTCGGTCAGGTAATTTTTTTTTCCATTTTTGGAAGTCTTTCGTCTTCCCACCTTCATCTGTTCTCATATTGGTATCTCACCATACACTGAGAGGGTGTCAACGGATTTCCCCTCTCTCTCACAGTGGCATCACCCACCTATCCCTTCAGGGGTGCTCCTTCTTCACATGATTACCTCCACCTAACGCTCATGCCACCATCCAGCCAATGGGCGCTCAGCGGCGTGGGTGTGGCCAGACTAGCCTCGGTTTAAAAAATCTTGCTCAAAGAAAAAAAAATTATCTTCTTTTTCTTTTTTTTTCTTTTCTTTTCTTTCTCTTTCTTTCCTTCTGCCCGACAACAAACTTTAGACTCTTATCTTAGTCAAATGTCACTTGGACTTTATCACCCGTGGCCTTCGCCAAACAAGTGGGTGGTCAATTGGACGATAAACAGGTTTTTTTTCCCCCAAATGACATGGAGGTGGTTCCACGGACATTTTGGTTTCGGTCAAGCTTGACCTAATTAATTTTTATCTCTTTAGAACTCTGCGGGAGGTCGCGCGGGCATTTTGTTTTTTCGGTCAGTGCGTGCTTAATTAATTTCTATTTCCAAGTTTCTGTTTCGTAGGGGTCTCGGCTAATCTGAAATTTTCATTATCGTTGTCATAAATTAATTTAAATCCGACACATCCGCGACCCTACTTTCCTCGCTAACGAGAATAAAAACCATTATCACTTTTCTTCTGTTAGAAAGAAGACAATATCGCTTAGTGTCCTTTTCGTGGTGGCTTCTTATCACCTAAATTTAATACTCGCCTTTTTTTTCTTTCCTTCTAGCGACCTAAATAGTGTCACAAAGAGGGAACAGTAGAGAGGAAAACTGAATTAGGAAGTTCATAGCAGGAAGAGGGGTCATCATTTCAAATTAGACCTAAAAATATAAATTATAAAAAGATCCAACTTATCTATAATACGCTTGGTATGTGAGAGAGGAGTTTCAACTATGACAGTCCAAATAGCAGTGAAAATGATATCATACGTGAAACGCGTGAGGCATCTTGTTAATCCAGGACAGTTTGAGCGGGCGAAGATCCTCTTGAATAAGTTGGAAAATGATCCTGGAATAATATATATATATTGAATGTAGAACCAGACAATTGTTTTTTTTTTTTGTATTTTTTACCACAGTGGGTAATTTGTGTTAGATCGGAAGAGAGGTCAGCTATCAATATCAGATCTTCAAGATTGTTAGACGGTCGCACCTACATAGTCGTATGATCTACATAGATGTATACAAAGTGCGCTCACGTATATATAAATGAGATGAAATGTTCCAAAAACTCTTAGGATGGAAGAAACAAACTACCTTTACGGAATTGAAAACATATATTTCCATAGGGCCGACCACTCCACCAACAAAAGCGGAGGGAAAACGTGAACTTTAGGCAGGTTATCCAAAATTTTTATACGGACGGTTACGGGTTATCCACATTTTCTTATTCAGTCGCAGACAGGTTATCCGAAATTTTCATTCAGGCGTGAAAAAGATTATAATAGAAAATTAGAAAAAATATGTAGGTAATAAAAAAATAGATAAAAAAAGCAAGGAAGATTATCGGTTGAATTTCATCTAACAAAATACATCCCTACACAAATGTGTTTATATATATATATATATATATATATATATATATATATATATATATATATATATATATATATGTGTGTAT
>OZ010597.1:56184992-56189992 GCA_963932145.1 Acanthosepion lycidas | reverse complement strand
GATAAATGGAGATCTCATCGATGTTATCAAAACGAGGCAAGTTATTGGTGATATCTTCGTTAAATACTGAGGGATTATATAAGAAAAAGCCCGTAAAATAATCAGTCCAACCTTTCGTTTTATACTATGGGGCCTTGAAAAGAACAAACGCGTCCTATGATTTGAGTAGTGCTAGAGACGATGCATGTGGATCAAAGGCTTGTTTAATTATGTGATGTAACGCTTTGGAGTCCTTCCGATCGGAATCACTCAGACCAAGGAAATATTTAACTATCACTGATTTTTCATCTGACGGATTTTGTGATGCAGCAATTATTTCGAATTTTCGAAGGATAACCGATTATCCACTAGGGTGAGTTGATTTTTCACTTTTGTTTAAAGTCTGATCAAAGAGCGGCTTCTAGGTTAGTCAATAATAAATGTGATATGTGTTAATGAATGGAAGACGTTTACCTTCACTTGGCGAACGGATGTGTGTATATGTAAAACGTGAAGATGGAAGGTAAGTCATTTTATCTTTTACATAACCGTATTCTCTCATTTTGCGCGCGCATACACACGCATATATATATATATATATATATATATATATATATATATATTTTTGATATAAAGATTTGTATATAGATATATGAATTGTATATAGATATATGAATTGTATATATATGTATATGTGTATATATATATATGTATATATATATATATATATATAGATGTATATGTGTGTGTGTATGTATATATATATATATATGTGTATGTGTGTGTGTGTGTATGTATATATGTGCATACGTGCATGAATTGATTTTAAATGAAATATTGGGTCTTTCTAATGACATTTTAAATTTACTATTCTTAATTTGTAATATCCTTCTCTTGTAATATTCTATAATTTAAATTTTGTTATCTTCTGAGGGGAGTTTCATTTCTAAATTGATAATTTAAATTTAAATATACCATTCTTTAACTATAATAATAGTAATAATATTAGCTAAATTCCTTTAAAATGAGACACTTCCGAAATCACCTAAAATTAAATTTTAACTATGGAATCAAACTAAAATCTATATATATTTCAAATATTAAAATATAGATAAAGATTGTAAAATATATATATAGTTTATGTACGAGGATAAATGAATTATTTGTGTACATTATCTCATGTGTTTCTATGTGTTTTTTGGACTTGTTAATTATCGTATGTATGTAGGGATTCACATGAATACATTTGTGAGACATATATGAATAAATGAAAATTAATATTACCCTCAAATACTATTAAATAATGAAACCTAATCTTTAATTTAGTTTACCAATATAATAAATAAAAATTACATTCATAAATTAATTTTAAATATTAAAATAGATTTTATTGTTACTGTTTTTTCTTTTTTTATATATTGTGGAAATACAATTAGTCGGGTGAATAAACTATTAAAATTTGAAATATTTATTTATGTCCTAGATAAATATGTTTATTACAATAATAGTTATATTTAGTCCCGAAACTATTTACTTAAAAAATTAAAGATTTAAGTTAATAACAAAATTTTTTTCAGACATCGAATTTTCTATCAAACATTGTAAGCTATCTTTTACATAATTTTGTTAAAACAAAATTATAACAACTCCATCTCTCCTTCCCCCCTATCTCTCTCTTTACCATGAGACTCACTTGTATACAGTTTCTACATTTCATTTCCGTTTTGTTAACCATCTAAATAGGTCATGGTTCTGTCACTCCTCCTACTCCAATATAAAACATGCTTAAGAGAGATATAAAATTAACCCCTCCCTATACTTTATATTGTCTGTTTAACTGCCACTCTCAACCCCCTCTATTAAATTACAAAAATTACACTACCCACCAATTTCTAATCCCATTTTTCCTCTCAATTTGTTGTTGGAAGTTTTACCTGATGATCCTGAATCTTTAAAAAAGGATTTAGGTGAAATTAATTATCGTAATGGTACCTTAAAGTGGTTTGTTTTTCATTATATTTATATATATATATATATATATATATATATATATATATATATATATATATATATATATATATATATATATATATGAAGAAAAATATACGGAAAAAAACAAACAAAAATCCTAATAAGCAATTATGCTGTTTTAATGGTAATATAATGTCAACGTCGGACATTTCGGTCTTGTAGCGCATCTTCAGGACATATTCATAAAACATAATTAACATTAGACTATATTTAATTCAACATGAAAATTCAACATAATTTCGATTTTGATTCTGTGAAGATTTTAAAATATATTCATAATAAAAATCTTAGACGGATTTATGAGGCAGGCATAATATCTATCTCACGCACGGTGAATACTAGACCTGGCTTCTTTAATATTTCCCCTTTTCTAGCAAGATTAATGCTCGACAAACGTACATATAAGTTTTAGATTAAAATAAACTTCTTTTCATTTTTCATTCAAAATACTATATTTTAGGAATAAGTTTTCACAACATCGCCGACGTGACACCTACGTGATCATATTGAAACGGAACGCTGATCTTGAAAAATTTCAGTTGTCTGCTTTGATTAGTCCATCTTATGTCCATCGTCTTTTCATATATATATATATATATATATATATATATATATATATATATATATATATATATATATATATATATCATTACAAGCACCTGCTCTCAGTTTCTTGACGGCTGACCACTTGAAAATGCCAGGTGGTGCTGTAAGCTTCCATCTGCGGTTGGTGTAAGGCTCGCATTTGGGGAGCCGAGTTCCAATTCCTGTCAGGTTCATTATATACCCTTACGATAAAATGAAATGTATGGATTCACCACTTCTCCCTTTAGCTATAGGTTAATTATGTTACTTTTATCAGTAAATCATTATTTTCAAAAAATTCTTAAAATCTGGCCTTTTCTAAAAAAAAAAATTAAGAAGCCAGAGAAGTAAATTAATCTATTGATTGATTTTTACGTCTTATCTATCTATCTATCTATCTATCTATCTATCTATCTATCTATCTATCTATGTATCTCTCTCTCTCTCTCTCTCTCTCTCTCTCTACATACGTGCTAATACCCTTGGGAAATGTATGGATCCTCTTCTCCCTCCAGCTATGGGTAAATAGAAGGACATATATATATGTATATGTGTGTATGTGTGTGTGTGTGTGTCCGAATGTAATGAGAAGGAAAATAATATATAAATTCTAACGTACATTGCGTTAATTCTAATGGGGGCTGATAGTAGAGCAAATAATTATTTATTATAGTTTTTACATATAGACAAAAAAATTTACTCGCCACAAAGATGCAACTTCGTTTCAGTGCATTTAATTGCATTTTGACTGGTAAGAACAAAAAATGTTATTTATATCACCAGTCGAAGTGAAATTAAATGCGCCGAAACGAAGTTGCATCTTTGTAGTGAATAAATTGTTTTTGTCTATATAAAAAATTATAATATATATGTGTCTGTGTATGTGTGTCTGTGTGTGTGTTTGTGTGTAAATTCAGATGTAAAAAAAAAAAACATCTGAAAAAGGACCATTCCTTACAGCAGTTTTCACTTCCTCATCCCCACCTGAGTTAGAAGGCTTCAACTCTTTGCTCCAAAGATAGAGGCCCTGAAGGGAAAAAGTTATGGATGTGATGAAGAAGTGAAAATTACTGTAAGGAATTTACTACATCAACATTCAGTTGATTTACCAAGGTGGGTTACATGCCCTTATTCGAACGTGTAGCTCTGTCATTCAAAGGGGTGTTCACTATGTAGGAATGTGAACCTGTGGTGTATAACTATATCTTGATCTACGATATTATTGATTGATTTTATTTTTCTGGTTGTTAATACGATATTTTGCCTGATATGATCTGGGATAATTAAGAGCAATTCTGAATATGACGTTAATACTTGAATTGAGAGTGAAGTTTTTTGAGGATCCTTAAACCTATTTCTTAATTACTGTTGTTACCAACATCACCCTGACCCCAGGTGGTAGGACCAGTCAGGGCCCCAGCTATGGACAATATTAAAAGCAAAACATTTTGGATGCATAAAAGTATAATTTTATAGAATGTTCAACAATACATCTTATCTGTAGTTGAAGGATATATAATTACGTTTAAAATATATTTAGGTGAAGGCATAAAATTGTGTTCAAAATATTTAGATTTCTAAATGAAAAAAACCATAGAGATATTCATATACCACTAAACAAAATAAGCAAACATGCAGAAAAGACTACTCTAGCAAGCACAAAAAATAACTTACTTTGTTTGCCTTGTTGATATGGTTCTAATTTATTATTACTTATTTTTGCTAATCTCTTTTTGTCCTTAACAAGATCTACGATGAGAACGAATCTTCTGTCACATAACTTTTATTGTTATAATTTTTCTAATTTATTATTACTTATTTTTGCTAATCTCTTTTTGTCCTTAACAAGATCTACGATGAGAACGAATCTTCGGTCACATAACTTTTATTGTTATAATTTTTCTAATTTATTATTACTTATTTTTGCTAATCTCTTTTTGTCCTTAACAAGATCTACGATGAGAACGAATCTTCGGTCACATAACTTTTATTGTTATAATTTTTCTAATTTATTATTACTAATTTTTGCTAATCTCTTTTTGTCCTTAACAAGATCTACGATGAGAACGAATCTTCTGTCACATAACTTTTATTGTTCTAATTGTTCTAATTTATTATTACTTATTTTTGCTAATCTCTTTTTGTCCTTAACAAGATCTACGATGAGAACGAATCTTCTGTCACATAACTTTTATTGTTCTAATTGTTCTAATTTATTATTACTTATTTTTGCTAATCTCTTTTTGTCCTTAACAAGATCTACGATGAGAACGAATCTTCTGTCACATAACTTTTATTGTTCTAATTTATTATTACTTATTTTTCTAATCTCTTTTTGTCCTTAACAAGATCTACGATGAGAACGAATCTTCTGTCACATAACTTTTATTGTTCTAATTTATTAT
>OZ010597.1:56177492-56179992 GCA_963932145.1 Acanthosepion lycidas | reverse complement strand
TCTAGGACTTATAAAATTAATGTCTTCAGCAGCAACCGACGTTGTAATAAATATGGCGACAAAGATGAGGACAATAGCCCGAATAATGTAAATAGGGTACAATTTCCATCTGTTACGCTTTACATATTTTCTTAAATTTTATAATATTCTCCCTTTTATATTTAGCTACAAGATATATTTGACCAACTTTATGTTATTATTCGTATTTAAAATGGTTTGCTAACACTGCATTAATCATATTGCGTGTTTTATCGCCCCAAAAGTTTTTAAAGTACTCCTAATTCCTAGTTGTGAACTTGGTTCTTTGGCCGCCTCTCAATACTCGCTTGACTCAGCAAAGATGCGTAGCACGCGGTGTGGCGCAGTTGTAACTCAGTTGTTGTGGCAGGCAGATGTTGTTTTGTCTTCTTTGCGGTGTCCGTTCTCTTCTCTACGAGTGTTACCTGGTAAATAAAAGTATTTAAATTTGAGCCTTAATGACATCCACACGCGTATCTCGGCGACGGTGCCAATCATCACGCAACATAAATGCCATACGACATTTTATTTATCGGGCAAACGTTACTGTCATTTCCAACGTAAAGTACGCTCATTTATTTGATCCCTTACTCGTTAACTCATCTCATTGCTAGAATTCACGTACACCGCTGGTGTTTGGCGGGCGTTTACACGATCTTATGGCTGATCGCAAATCCAAGTCTTAATGCAAAGCTGTAATTCACACTAAACAAGGAATCTTTTGGCTGATAAGTCGTGTTATAATTTCTAAACGAGTGCTAAAAGAGTCAATGACTTCTTGCCAGTGGAAATGACTAAATCGAGAACGCTATAATCAGATAACAGTAAAACGGTGTTTCACAAAGAGAAAAAAAATAGTGAAGTCGTAAGCAAAAGAAAATTTATAAATTTTAACTTCACAAGAAAAAGAAAAATAGACACCGATGGATAAATTGTCGTCTAAATTTGTTAAGACTGAAAATATTAGGTTGGTACAAAAATAATGTCGTTTTCTCACATATGTTACTGTGTGAGTAAACGACATTATTTTTGCACCAACCTAATAATACTGACATCTTATTTTAACAGACATATTTACCAAGTTCACACAAAAATATCTTCAAGCACGGTCTACAGACGACTTCGGAATCTCCGGTATGTCTTCTGGACGGTTAACGCTGCCATAATCCTTGCCTTCAGTTTATATTTGGTGCTAAAATGAGTGTTGTTGGTTTCTTTCTTAACTGCGACCCACACGTAATAATGAAGGGGGTTGCAGGGAGAGAAGTGAGGTGACCAGATGTAAGGGGTGATGTACTCGCAAAAATTGACGGCCATGACTGTGTTCTGCTGATTGTGTGGCATGCTGCAGAGTCCTGTTACAAGAAAGTAAATATTCTGTTTATAATATAAAGATATAAATTTACTTAGGTAATTGAATCTATAACAATAACATATAAACAGAGAATATATTAATAATAATTGTCGGACTTAGTCCCTATCATAATATATATTGTCATTTGTTTACCGTAAGATACGCTTCGAGCAGATATGATCGCTCGAGAAAAGAACATGGGAAATTTGTTGTTTAAAAACAGTAATTTAATTTTCCTAACCAGACGCTTCCTCTGCAATTATATGGTATAGCAAGTCAGGACAAATGACGGTTTTATATAGGATACAGGTTCGATTCCTTTCGGAGGACACAAGTTTTCTACGATAATTCTCGGACATTCAGGCCGGTGAATGTAATTAATATTGTTTATTATGAACAGAGTATTTACTTAAATAATTTTATCTCTAACAATAACGTATATACAGAAATACATACATATATATATATATATATATATATATATATATATATATATATATATATATATATATATATATATGTATATGTATATATATATATATATATATATATATGAAGAAAAATATACGGGAAAAAACAAACAAAAATCCTTATATGCAAAAATGCTGTTTTAATGTTAATATGTCGACGTCGGACGTTTCGGTCAATAAACCATCTTCAGGACATATTCAATATAAAATATAAATAACATTATCAGACTTAACATGACAAAGACGATGGACACAAGAACAAGACATATCCAAACAGATAACTAAAAGTTTTATGCGATCAACGTTTCGTTTTAAACATGGTCACGTTGTCACCACGTTTGCGACGCTGTGAAAACGTATTCCTAAATTTGAATATTATGAAAGAAAAATGAAAGAAATTCTATTTGGTCTAAAATTTATATGTACGCTTGTCGAGCCCACATATTTTAAGTCACAGTTTTTGTATGAGATTTGGTAGATGCAAGCATCGGATGTAATATGTTTTTTTGCTGGTGCTATTAAATCCAAGTAGAGTTTGATGTAGTCAGGGAAATAAATTCTATTTGATCTAAAATTTATATGTACGCTTGTCGAGCTCACATATTTTAAGTCACAGTTTTTGCATGAGATTTGGTAGATGCAAACATCGGATGTAATA
>OZ010597.1:56164992-56172492 GCA_963932145.1 Acanthosepion lycidas | reverse complement strand
TTATTTCCAGGTTATAAAAATGCGTGTAGATAATCATACGCTCTGGAATAATCATTCAAAAATGTTACTGTTGAATTGTTTCTTCATTATAAATAAATATTATTTGAAAAACGCCTGATAATTCTGCAGCCAATCCAATATTGAATGCAAGAGAGGCAGAGGGAACAGCTAATAGGGTACCTAACAACCATTTGTAAATGAAGAACTGGGATTCGGAAGGATATACTGTTATTTAATTTATCTTTTTATTAAATAATTCGTACATTCTATAATTTGCTTTTCATTTGCAGATTGAAATTTTTCTCACTTTTGCGCTTTATTTTGTTTAATATATACCATTAAAAAAACGAAAAAAAAAGTGCCAAAAGGATGTTTTTTTCCCTTCTTATCATTATTATTTTAAATACCTTCACTCCTCTGCAATGTTTATTGTTTAAGAAGCGGTGATTAGAAGTTTAATAAAACCTAAACCTATGAAAGTGAATTGATACATTTTATTTGTTCTTGAGAAATGAAAACACAAATATCAAACACTATTTATTTATTAAATTGTTTTTATTTAAAAGAATATTTTTATATTTACAACATTCTAAAAACTAATACAATTAAAATTAATTCAATGATATATTTTTTTTTAATTTATCAATATATGAAGAAATGTATATCAGAACAATTTGTTATTCATAAAGTTTAAATATTAATGAATTAGTAACAAAAGTGAACCAACTATAAGGAAATGCGTATTATTTACAGTTTTATAAAGTTCAAATCTATTGTTAATCAGTCGATGTTTTGCCTACCATTCCAATAAACAAATAGTGTTTTTCGCCTATACTTTTGTTATAATTAAGACATACGCGATTTTCATAATATATATATATATATATATACATATATATATATATATATATATATATATATATATATATATATATATATGTATATATATTCATTATATATATATGTATGTATATATATATATTCATTGTATATATATATATATATGTATGTAGATATATATACTCATTATATATATATATGTATATATATATATTCATTATATATATATATATATATATATATATATATATATATATTCATTATATATATATATATATGTATGTATATATATATATATATATATTCATTATATATATATGTATGTATATATATATATTCATTATATATATATATATGTATGTATATATATATATTCATTATATATATATATGTATGTATATATATATATTCATTATATATATGCATATATATATGTATATATATATATTCATTATATATATATATATATATATATATATTCATTTTATATATATATATATATATATATATATATATATATAGTCTATGTATATATGTATGTATTTATTAAAGACATTTTTATGTTTAACGTTCTTTTTATAGATACAAGTATTTAAGTAAATGCTCTGTTTATAATAAACAGTATTAAATAACATTTACCAACCTGAATGTCCGAGAAATTTTCATAGAAAATATGCGTCCTTTGACAGGATTCGGACCTGCATCCTATAGGGAACCGTCATTTATCTTGACGTGCCTAACCGCTCGGCCAAAAAGGATCAAGCTAAATGACGGTTCCGTATAAGATGCAGGTTCGAATCCTGTCAAAAGACCAATATGTTCTATGAAAATTTCTCGGACATTCAGGCCGGTAAATGTTATTTAATACTGTTTGTTATAAACAGAGCATTTACTTAAATACTTGTATCTATAAAAAGAACGTTAAACATAAAAATGTCTTTAATAAATAAATTGTCGGACTTTGTCCATTTCTTAATATATATATATATATATATATATATATATATATATATATATATATATAGAGAGAGAGAGAGAGAGGGGGGGGGTTAGATAGATCCTCAGGCTATGATTTATCATTACAAGAGTCAAATCAGAAAAAAAGTATTGCTAGTCCTGTCTTTTTTCTCAGCTATGAAACAATTGCCTTGTTTATGAGGCCTTCTTAGTTATGAATAGTTTTCAATACTACAAACATTTTACCACAGATGCAACATAGCAATGCTCTCGCTAATCTATCGCTATTTCCATGGTAATGTTCTGAAAGAGCTACAATTCTTACACGGTCGGCCCGCCTCAATCTTGGGTCCTTCCCACACTGGTCAGTACAGCTGTCGGCCAACTGATTGTTATCTACTTGCTGCTTCATCCGTTCATCTACTTTTGCCCTAAGTTTTGTTCCCAAGTCACGGGGCAGTGAAGATCGAATTTTGTCCCTACTCGAGCGCTGTGTCGAACCGCGGCGAAAACGGTGCTACAAAAGGACAACGAACTTTTTCCTCTGGCGGAAATACAAATAACAGGACAAATAGCGCAGAATGTTGGCGGTTTACTTTTCAATTGTTATATATAGTTTTTGATACAACAAAATTACCCATTCCCGTTAAAATCTCCTCTGTGACACTTTGTCTTTTTCTTCTGAAACTTGGAGCAGTTAAAAAAAAAGAATGTCGGGAATTCTCTCTCGGCAGCAGGTCACGTATCTTCTTCATCCTTCTTTAGCCTCTCTTGAATTCTGTCACCTTTCTGGTGCCTGCTGGTCTATGGGTCGCCTAAATAACCGCTTATATGTATTTCGTCCGATTCCTACCGCACGTCAAGATTTATTAATATTCACACCAATTCATTATTTCTCCACTTTTGGAGAACCGATACTGATCTTCAAACAAAAAATACCTTCGACAACAAACTCCTTGACATCAAATAATTGTCTTTGTTGTCGACTTTTCAATATGACCGATTAAAATCATTTCCCCACATTGCATGTTCATAAAAACATATTTCACTTTGTTTATATTATTGTCTTTGTGATTTTTTCAAAATTCCATTTGTTTCTCGGATGACATTTGCATTTTCAATTCATAACAATTCCATTTGCTTTTTTCTTTGCTCCATATTTAAATATATGTTTGCACTTAAGGTTTTTAACTCTTTCGAATCTCCAAATCCTATAGGGAATTTTAACATGAAACATTTTAATCCTTCTCATACTACCAGTGTCAAAATAGTGTCTTAATTAACTCTTTCAACTACAACTAGTGACACTTTATAGTGTTACTTTGACGCACCATGCTACTGACCCCAGAGTCGCATCATCAACTCCTCCTTATTTTATTAGAAAGCAGAACATCTTATTTGGACATCTTCCGAAGAACAGCTGCTTTAGGTAACAGATTTCCGAGTGCATACTTCCAATGACGTCTACAATATTACCCACTTCCCGTCTAGGGTCAAATGTTATCCCTCCTATATAATCTTTACTTACTGCTCTTATCTACATACTACAAACTTTTTTGGATAAAACTCTACTTTGACTGGTTTGGTCACAATATTGGATAATCAATTGTGTATGGAGTAACAACTTAAATTTAATCATACGTATATATGTGTAGAACCTATTGCTTCAAGGCAATTCACATCTGTTGTGTATTAAAACTTAGATTCAATTGATAAATGTGGGTAAATGCTCTATTATTTTTTTTAATCAATTCACCGCAAGTAAGGCGATAATACCATTATGACGCAAGGGGTTACTGCGAGTGGAATAGAATGAAAAGACATTTCCGAGAAGAAAGGAAAATAAAAGAAAACGTTAAGGAAGACAGTAAATAGTGATTGGCGTTGTAGTTATATTTTTGAAGGTCGTAGGAGACAGAAGCCAATCTAGTTGCAAGATTAAATTCACGAGGTCGAGGTGTCAAGGATGAGAACGCATTAGAACAACCACCTTGGAGATATTTACTGAAAAGACAGAGGGAAATCACATCAAGGCAGTGCGAAAGTAACTGAAGTCGAGATGCCAGGTTAGGACCGATAATATCACAGATCCGTCTTTGTCGAGAATTTCGAGATATATAGCCGGATCACAAGACCTGATATAACAGAAATAGTCAGCGGACGGACGAATGTTAGTTTTATAAATGTGCAAGATGGAGGGAAAGTCACATTTAGTCGGTGCAAAAGTAACTGAAGTCGAGATGCCAGGTTAGGACCGATAATATCACAGATCCGTCTTTGTCGAGAATTTCGAGATATATAGCCGGATCACAAGACCAGATATAACAGAAATAGTGAGCGAACGGACGAATGTTAGTTTTATAAATGTGCAAGATGGAGGGAAGTCACATCAAGTCGGTGCGAAAGTAACTGAAGTCGAGATGCCAGTTTAGGACCGATAATATCACAGATCCGTCTTTTTCGAGAATTTCGAGATATATAGCCGGATCACAAGACCAGATATAACAGAAATAGTCAGCGGACGGACGAATGTTAGTTTTATAAATGTGCAAGATGGAGGGAAGACACATCAAGTCGGTGCGAAAGTAACTGAAGTCGAGATACCAGGTTAGGACCGATAATATCACAGATCCGTCTTTGTCGAGAATCTCGAGATATATAGCCGAATGACAAGACCAGCTATAACAGCTATAGTCAGTGGACGGACGAATGTTAGGTTTATAAATGTGCAAGATGGATTTCGATGAATATAACTGTCTGGCAAGAGAGTTATAAAATATTCCATTACACACGCAATGCCAATGCAATTTCTGTTTCAAACAAGTTATTTCAAATATTAACTCAACCTTCTTATCACCTAATTTTCCCTTTTTCCGCCGATTTGATCGAGTTGCTTGAAACGTTGTGCGAGAAAAACTCACAAGCATTCCTGGGTTCCTTGGGGCACAAATCCAACGTTTGCGGAGAGGCCTCTTTCACTGCGGACTGTTAATTGGTTTTGTCAAGGCAAAATGCATATATTTCGTTTCAGAGAACCTGGACTAACAGAGTCTATCTTCAATTGATTTGCCCCCCGGACAATGGGCAGGGAAATTGAGGAGAGAGGGAAGAAATGTCCAAAGGAGATTCACCAGGTTTCACTGCGGTAATGGAAATAACAATAGCCAAGAAAAAAAAGAATTACAGAACATGCAAAAGGTATTTATTCGGCACGATTCTTCATTGCCAGTTTATTTTATATGTACAGGGTTCTTGCCGTAAAAAAGACGTGTAAATAACCATAAATTTAACGGAAATCGTGAGAGCCCAGTTAATAAGAGAAGGCATAAAGATAGATTAATTATTTGATAAAAGAAAAACCAGAAAATTAAATTCTTCAAGCAAAAACATCGCGTCAAATAGTAATTAGAGATTTCAAAATTTCTTTCTTTCAAGTTTAGTCAATTGTGCCATGTAGAAAAATATTAAGCATCTCCTAATCGAAACGATAAATTAAATATTTCGATATTTTAGAAATAACAATAGAATGGTCGCTTTTTTTTCAAATAATGTTTTCACGGGATGTGGTTTTGATTAAATTAAATTTCAATATAAACAAAATTTCGTCATTTTTTCCTTTGTACCTGAGACTTAAGATACTGGACGATTTTTTTCGCCCTGTTTAGAGAATTCTGGCGTTTTCCATTTTGCCTCGGATGACAATTAACTTAAAAATTCTGCTTACTTTATTCACCCACCGAGTTTAAATAGAATTACAAAATCAATCTATCTATCTATCTATCTATCTATCTATCTATCTATCTATCTATATATATATATATATTTAGTTGGATTAATGTGAGTTTGTGACCATGGTTTTCTCTCATTTGCGATAGTCAGGGTCACGAACTCATATCAATCGAACTAAATATGTTAGCTCTATCTCTGATATTGAGCGCTTTCAAATAAGTACCGCACATATATAATATAGAAATAATATATATATAAAATAGCATATATATATATATATATATATACATACAATTTTCATCTATATATATATATATATATATATATATATATATATATATATATATAATTGACATAATGAAATTTGTATAAAAGTGGGATTGCTTGCCAATGACACTTATTAAATTAAGGCCTGGCAGCAAACTACGAAAGTATAAATAAAACATAATCTCAGGAACTTGTCAGTCGTTTTTCATGAAACTTGTATAAAATAGTGATGGCTTACCATATACACAATTATATATATATATATATATATATATATATATATATATTGATGCATGTTTCATTAAATAATATAATGAAACATGCATCAATGAAAGCATGCTGCCTAAATACACACAATTTAATATATATATATATATGTGTGTGTGTGTGTATATATATATATATATATATATATATATATATATATATATATATATATATTATAAATTAATTGATTTAAAATATGGTTTTTCAGTTCTAACCATGTTTATTCGCTTGAGGATGAAATGGAACTAATGTCTTTAATTTAATTAAAAAATTAAATTCGGACCTTCCATTTTTGAAACATGGTTACAACTATGTAGCGGAAAAAACATATTTTAAATCAATTAATTTATAATATTAATGCTTTGTAAATTTACATTGAGCACTATTTTGTAAAAATAAAAAAAAATATCTATAAGAACACTCGATTATATATCTTACTGTTCTTTCTTTGTCTTTATATATATATATATATATATATATATATATATATATATATATATATATATATATATATATGTGTGTGTGTGCGTGTGTGTGTGTGTGTGTAAACAAGTGGTTTTATAATGCTGAGATAATACTCAATTCTGAACGAGTTGGACACTATTCATCCCATCCATTTTCATTCAATGCATCACCCGCACATCCAATCTTACAGTACGGGATATTCGAAAAACGTCTATCTCTCTATCTAGTTAATGAAATAGCTCAACGTTGCTTGGGGTTAGCTCAACCCAAAGACAATGATTAATCTTTACAAAGAAAAGAGTTGGTTTAGAAGAAATCGAAGTACTGTAGTTTACCTTGATGCATAGTTATGTGAAGGATTTTATATATTTCGACACAGTTTGTTATCTCCAGTGACATGCACTTCTGGAAATCGATGAACTCTGATATGGTTTTGACTGTTAAACGAAATGAATCTGTTTGGGTGTTGATTTTCGTTGATAGAAAGTCTTTACTGGCAGGTGTGAAACGAAGAGCTACTGAGTATTTCCGAGAATATATATATACTCACGTACATATATATATATATATATATATATATATATATATATATATATATATATGTGTGTGTGTGTGTGTGTGTGTGTGTAAATGTATAGGAATGGGCTTACATTTCTTATATAAGAAACTAGAAGTAGAGCCCGGGTATGTAACAGTAAGAGATAGACGAAGTATCGACCATCATAAAGGCTGAAAAATAAAATTAACAAAAAATTATTGTTTAAGGTTGACGGACACGCATGTCTTAATTAGAGTTTTTTTTTTTTTTTTTTTTTACGAATTGGTCAAACCCAAACTCAAACAAAAACATTGTTTTAAATCGTTATGAGTCTACCGATTGAATAGAATTTTATTATAAACAATTGTCTTGTAAATGGAATTTTTAAAGCATTCTGAATGTAAAAATAAAGAAAAAATTGTGCAAGACAATACGAA
>OZ010597.1:56084992-56157492 GCA_963932145.1 Acanthosepion lycidas | reverse complement strand
AAACTGGCATTGAAATCAACATCCAGCGGCGACAGTCTGTTTCATGCTGACGACTGCATTTAAACATGAAATATACTATAAATGCTGGGGGTTGAAACTGAGATCAATGTTTGCACACACAAACACACACACGCGAGCGCACCCCCATATATATATATATATATATATATATAAAGATTAGCACATAAGCTAATCACGCTAACTTGGCTTTAACCTTTGGGTATACTGAAGCGATAACAGCTAAAAGATTTCATAATTAATGCACAACGTGAAGTGTAATAGAAGTGGGGTAAATGCAATATATATATATATATATATATATATATATATATATATATATATATATATATATATATATATATATAAAATGGCAGAGTACGGAATTAAAGATAACATTATTCCATCCGCGAGCTTTCGTCAGGAAATACAAAGCAGGAAAATAAAATTTGGGAAATTGGTGAAATAGTAAATCCAACTGTCACAATGATATATATATATATATATATATATATATATATATATATATATATAACAGGTAATATATCCATTGATATATATTTAAACTGATCCACACAGAGAGGTTAATGTATATATTATAACAGAGCATATATATTTTACAGGAAAAATCCAAATATCACCTCCAGTGGTCATAGTCTATTTCGAACTGGAAGAAATAGTTCATACACACATGAGAAAATTTTGGATTTTTTTTCGTTGTGGATATATATATATATATATATATATATATATATATATATATATATATATATATATATATATATATATATGCGTATATCTCGATAGCATGACTTCATTTCAAGAAATTTTAGTTCCTGATTATTTTTTTATGAAAAAATATCTAAAGAAATCGATGGATTTTGTTGAAAAAAATTTATGAATTTCGAATGTGTCTAGAAAATGTCGAACGCATTTTAACTTCTAATGTTTGACCTAAACCTTTTCCTTACTGGATGCTAATATTTGATAAGATGCTGTGTTTACTTATTAAACAGTATTTTATTGTTTTATGTGATTACTCTATAACCACAAAGTTGAAAGTGATAAAAGTCAATCGGCTTAACAATTAAAATATCCCTTAAAAATACATCCATCCATCCACACACACACAAATATATATATATATATATATATATATATATATATATATATATATATATAATTATATATGAGGAATAAAAAGTATGGGATCATATTAAACATAAGATACAATAATATCCACGTTTAAAATGTAAGGTACCTTTCGACCGACACATTTTCAAACAAAACAAAATTGTTACATGATTTGAGGTAAAACAATTTTTCCCCCGCTTACCATCCTGTTTTATTACCGTTATTAATAAAAACGTTTATTGTTAGTACTCCGTTTTAGATTACCGACGATTGTGTTTGAAAATGTGTCGGTCGAAAGGTACCTTACATTTTAAACGTGGATATTATTGTATCTTATGGTTAATATGATCCATTTTTTATTCCTTAAATGTTTGGTTAGATTTGGCAGTACTAGAAATCTGTTTAAATATATATATATATATATATATATATATATATATATATATATATATATATATATTGTAGAATAACAAGACAATAAACAGCACTTACCAGCACTAGTCCCAGCTAGCGTCCAGCTGGCAGACAAAAATAAAGCAGGTTGTAACTTAATACAAACCCTGAGGATTTATTATGTTTTTATACATAATTGTGGCACGTGGCCGATGAAGGGGAGGGGTAAAGGCTGGTCCAAACTAACTATCCTATACCTAGCTAATCAGATTCACGACCCATTCATACATTACAATTTACCCATTCACCACAAGAACTCGTCCGTCACCAAACAATCCTCCAACCACCATAATACCGCATCCTCTCAAGGGGAACCTACCAAAAACGCGCCCCACACCATAAAAATTTGATGATAATACATAAAATACATAAAATTTTAATAATGATAGAATGAGAGGGGAGGGAGATGAAACCAATAATCAAATAAATATAAACACAAAATACAAACTAAACATAACAGATGTTAGTAGGGGACCGTCCAACCCTCAAAATAGAGAGGCCGCTGTATTCTGCCCAGGGGACAAAATCAAGAGGCAACTCTCGCTAAGGGAGTGGGAAGAAGGCTAAAATATTATGCGGGAAAGGGAAAATATAAAGCTGAGCCAGTCGAGATAAAAGGGGGGCCGAAACAAACTGGGGAGGTTGGGAATCTCGACTTGGATCATAACCAAAGAGTAGCCGGGTTACAGGCCAGGAACAACACTTACTCACATTAACTAGGTACACTGAAGCTTGTCTAATCCTAACCAAGGGGAGGGTTCCACAGGAAGCCACCCCGATGTGCAATAGGTTGACCTAGAAGAGAAAATCAAGGCTAGCCCCGGTCACACGAACCAAGCTCGCCTCTTTTACCCACCTTTCGCTAAAGACTGTCGAATGCAATCGTTTTCTATCAGATCTAATCTTCATCTTGAGCTGATGCTCAAAGAATAGGATTAGATGCTGATGAGAAAGACGGTTACCCCGCAAGACTTCCTCCATTCGCGTCGTCCAAATCACCATTCGAGCCGTGGCCATCAGCATCAGAAACACCATTCGTTTCTTCCCGGAATACGGGGGCGACACATTGTCACACGCGTATGCGCGATCAATGGACACAAGCTGTTCGGGAGCGAGACGAGCCGTCAGCTCGCCGACATGGTCCCATAAGGGGCGGACCCGGGGGCAATGGTAGAAGGCGTGCGCAGCCGTTTCTTCTAAGCCAAGACCACACCGTTCACAGTCTGGCAAATCCGCCAAACCCCATATGAAAGCCTTGTCGTTGAGAGGCAGCCGATTCCGAGCCAATCGCCAGGTAAGCGAAAACTCAGGGTTACTGAGGTAATCCGCCGCTGGCGCCCAAGACCAGTAGGAGCGAAACTCCTCCTCCGACAAGCCGAGCGTATCACGTAGGGAATCCTTCGCGGGCCCCTCCACTAATCCACGATAGAAGACCTTCCTAGGCCGTGACAGGTCACTGGACCGGGGAATGGCCCTCAAGGCCGACCGACACTCGCGGATGAAATCCGACTCGTCCCGGGGTTTACGACGGCGCTCAACCCTCGAGATGGGGGGACTGATGGTAAGGCTAGGGAAGGCGTCCCTAACAATCCCCTCCAGAATCGGATCTCTCCCAGTCAATGCGCGGCGTAGGAAAGCCAACCTAGAGGCACGGACGTGACTCAAGAGGTGCGGCATTCCCAGCCCCCCATGACACGGACGTTTAGTGCAGACTCGTCTGTCGACCCTGTTCACGCGTCCCCTCCATAAAATGGAGGATAGCGATCGCTCGAGCGCCTTCCAATGGGTCCCACAGAGAGGAAGTACAGACAATCGATAAAGAATCAGGGGGAAAATGTATGTAACACACACCTCCGCCCTGCCCTTCACGGACAACCGCCGTCGATTCCAAGTCTTGCCGGCAGAACCGACCTTTGCAAGTACTTCAGACCAATTCTTCTCCAGCTGGAGGTCCGGTCCAAACCACACTCCAAGAATGCGGACAGGTCCATCCGTCCAACCGAAGCGGCCCGGAAGAGCGACCCCCTTCCAGGCACCTAACCGCAAGCCGGAAGACTTGTCGCGGTTTATCTTGGCCCCTGTCACCTTCTCGTACCGGTCAAGCGCCTTCTGTACCGCCTCGATATCGTCCCGGGACGACACGAAAGCAGATACGTCATCGGCGTACGCGGAAACCCTGGCTCGAGCCCCTCCAGGAACGGCGATTCCGCGTAGGGCCGGACTGCCGGTCTCGTCCTTCAGCCGGCGAAGGAGAGGCTCCAACGCCAAAGCATAAAGGAGAGGCGACAGCGGACAACCCTGACGAACCGACCTAGACAGCACGAACGCGTCCGACAACCTTCCGTTCACCTGTACCACAGCACTGGGGGAGCGATACAGGAGGCTAATCCAGCGGCAGAAGTTGGGTGCGAATCCAGCGGCCTGCAGGACAGTAGCAAGGTAGCGATGGTCGACCCTATCAAATGCCTTGGACTGATCCAAATTGATCAGCGCGGCTTGCTCGTCGTCTTTTACACCCTCTATGATCGTGCGGATCAGATGCAGGTTGCTCTGAATTGTTCGGCCCCTCACAGAACAAGTCTGCTCAGGTCCCAACAGAGACTCGGCAACTGACTGCAAACGCTCCTGCAGGATCTTGGCCATAATCTTTAACTCTGTGTTTAGCAGAGTTATGGGCCTGTAGTCATCTAGTTTCCCCCCACCACCTTTGCCCTTTTTCAACAGAGTGATCACGCCCCTGGTGATCCGATTGGGGATGGACCCCGACCGAAACCAGTTGTTGAACACTGCAGTCAAAATCGGAACAAAGATGTGCGACAGCCTCAAGTACAATTCATAGGGCAAACCATCCAGACCGGGCGACTTGCCTCTGCCGACCTTCTTCAAAACCGCGTAGACTTCGCCGTCCGTGATCTCTCCCTCGCAGCTAGCCGCTTCAGTCGGCAAAAGCCGAGGAAAGTCAGCCAAATAGCTACGAAACTCCTCCTCACGGAGACCAGGCTCCTTGGTAAACCGGCTCTCGAAATGGCGCCGAAACGCCTCGCACATGTCGTCAGTGGCCCGAAGAGTACGCCCCTCCGGGGATTCGACTTCACGAATGTAACGATCGCCACCTCGACGGACCTCTTCCCTGCGCAGATCTGCGCCCAAGTTCACAGCTTCGGAAGACATCTTGCTTAACTTATGTCTAATTACCTGGCCCATGTACCGCTCGCTATTCGAACGATCCAGGGCCTCCTTAGCTAAGGCTATCTCTAGGGGATCCCCCCCAGCCACCGCCCGGGTGTAACTAGTTTTAAGCGTCTTCACCTTGTCAGCTCTATCTAGAGCGAGCCGTTTGCTGAAATCAGTGGTGAAGGACCTAATCCTACACTTAAGGCGTTCCCACCACTTATTCCCGATAACCGCCCCCACTAGCTCCCGCTGCACTAGTCTAATTAGCTGTTCCCGAAAGTCCTCCCTGTCCAGTAAGGACAGATTGAACTTCCAGTAGCCAGCCATTCTAGGCCTATGGTCTAACGCCACCCGGGCACAAACGAGTTTGTGGTCCGAATAGCCTACCCAGTGGAACGTAGGGCAATCTAGTAGATCTATGTCGGCTCTTCTAACTAACATTCTGTCAAGGTAGCTGACTACCTTGTCAAAAGGCCAATTAAGAGCCCACGTCCACATTTTCCCCCCGGGATGATCGACCCGGTATCTATCGACGAGACCATAATCGTCGATCAGATCAACCAGGCTACGATCGCCCCTTCTCCCGCTAGCTCCCCGCCCCCTGTCTAACTTGGGGTCCAGGATGGCATTCCAGTCCCCCATTAAAACTAGGCGCGTTGAATCCACTAGGAACGGCCCCAACCGCCGAAAAAACGAGACCCGCTCCTCCCGGTCGTTGGGCGCATAAACCGCAACGACTCGGAACGAACCACTTTTCACGGCAATATCGGCCACGATCAACCGGCCCTCGGCATCGGTATGCACAAGGTCCACCTTCGCATCAAGAGTACGCCTGACAAGCAAAGAAACTCCTCTGGCAGAACGGTCCCCATATGCTGAATAGACGACAAAGTCATCGTCCAGCACACACGCATCGGAACTGCAAACAAAGTGGGTCTCCTCGATCGCGGCAACATCCACATCCAGGGACAGAAGGTCCCGGAGCAGGCGGGCAGACTTACCCCGATCCCTTAAGCCCCTCACATTCAAAGTCGCTATCTTAATAGACATCTTCTAAGCCTGCAAAGAAAGAAAAGAAGAAGTGCAATAAACCTACTCACATACAGGACGGAAATCTGCGGGTGAAAGGACCCCGACGGATTGTCCCAGGCTCCCCACGCCTAACTCTGACGTTATCCGTCCTTCTGTGACAATCCCGCCGACGTCCGTGGGGTAATTTAGTTTTAGGGCCCTATATAATGAAGGGTGGAGACGTACGGGGGCCCTCCCTGAACAAAACAAGTGCATTTTTTTAAGATCTTGCGACCCAGTCTCCACCATCCTTATCTCTGGGAAGGCTTCTCTGGCTTCGAAGAGATGGGTCCAGACTTTCAAGTGCCTGCCGGAATCCCGGATCAGTCCGACAACTCCCGGGGCACCAGGAAAATTTCTGGGGTCCTCCACTGATTTACCATCAACAGATGACAGTTTAATTAGAGGCCCCAGTAATGCTCTCTTGCGAGAGGAGAGGTTTTTGTCTATCTCCCCTTTCTCTGCTCTACAAATTTCTTCGACCTTGCCGAAGATCCTTTTCTTCTTTTTTCCCCTATCTGGGGGTGGTGGAGTGGGAGTGGACGAAGAGGTTGGAGTAGGGAGGGGTGATTGGGGAATTGGAGGGTCTGAAGCAGTAGGAGTAGGTGTGTGCGGGGGTGTGGGGGTGGTAGGCGGAAGTGGATATCGAGACAGGGAGGGAGGGAGACTCCTATCTGCAGAAGTGTTTTTTTCTTTTTTCAATGGTGAAGAGGGGGCGGATGTAACTTTGTTTTTCTCCCTGCCCCTATCGTCACTAATATGACCAATTAGTCTATGTATCCGGTCTGCTTGTTCGACATGTTGTTCTTCTTCCTCCTCGTCTTCCTCTCGGTTCCTTTTCAAGGAGGCAGCCCGTTTGGGAGGCACTTCCTCCACCTCCATGTCGCTGTTTTGTTGCTGGAGCTGTTGCTGCTGCTGCTGCTTCTGTTTTTTTTGCTCCTTTGAAGCTTGTCCTTCTTTTGGCCTCTTTTCGAGGTGTTTTTTAGGGGGCGTTTCCTGCGGGGCTGCAACAGATGTATTTTTCCGCCCCTTATCCACCTCTTTCCAGGCTTCTTGGGAAGGTTTTCCGGATGGTTTTTCAACCACTACTGTTGTTGTTGCTGCTGCTGGAGGGGGCATCGGCATGACTTTATTTTTGCCAGGGCACTCCTTGGACATGTGTCCTGACGCACCACACGCCCAACAGCATGGCTTCCTCCCCTCCACCACGACCAGCATTCTTCTTTTTCGGCACACCAAGGTGTTTGGGATCTCTTGGAAGTTTTCCCTGTTCAAGGTTACTTGCACCTCCATGTCGCCGGTCAGGATGCCGCCTTTGCTAACGAGGGCCTTGACGTCGTTCACCTCGCCATATTTGGCGAAGAAGGCCCCCATCCTGTCCTCGTTGATATCTACTGGGACCCCGTGGATCGTAACCTTGGTCCTGCGGGTTCCCATGTATTCGGTCTGAATGCGCAGGTTCTTTGTTGCAAGTAGGCTTCCTGCCAGAGCCTTTGCCTGCTCTTCCGTGGCGAGGAGTATGTCCCACAGAGCATTCGTCCTCCGCGCCAGAAACTTGGGGTTAATTTGTAAGGTTCTTAAGGCCTCCTCCATTACCTCTCTGCCGACGCCGATCAACTTTCGGGTTTTTATATCCGAAGTTAGGAGAGATATTGTTCTCGTGTCGA
Source organism: Acanthosepion lycidas (assembly GCA_963932145.1). Taxonomy (NCBI): domain Eukaryota; kingdom Metazoa; phylum Mollusca; class Cephalopoda; order Sepiida; family Sepiidae; genus Acanthosepion; species Acanthosepion lycidas. The sequence continues at coordinate 56,149,996 of OZ010597.1, read as the reverse complement.
CAGCATTCAGCGCTTCTTGAATCGTGAGGAATTCATTGCCTTTGAATGATTCCTCGAATTTTTTTCTCTGTTCGCAGTAATATGCTGCATCTTTTTCCGGAGGCCTGTTTTTCCCCCAGGCCGTTTTCTGGGGTGACACCGGTTGTGAAGGCGGTGTATTCTTCTCAATGTTATTGTCGGCCATGATGGGATATTTCGGCCCACCACGCCGAACAATTAAGCTTTTGTTGCTTTTTTAAAGGTATGTTGGTGTTTCCAGAGACGTAAAAAATAAAAATAAACAAGAAAAAACGTACAAACTCAAACGGTAATAAACAACTCAAACGGTAATAAACAACTCAAACGGTAATAAACAACTCAAACAAAAGAAGAAAGAATGGACTACGAAAACAAGGAAAATTTAAAAAAGAAAACAAAAACTGAAAGAAAAAGGCAAAATAATACAAAAAGCAAAAATAAAACGGAAAATAAAGAGAAAAAATTAGACAAATGCAAAAATAGAACGAGGAAAACTGAAAGTCAAAAAAAGGTTGCAAAAATGTAAACTTAAAGCTTATCTTTTCGACGCAAAGGAAACAAGTCAGTAGCAAAAACAACACACCAGGGGATGAACTTAATACAAACCCTGAGGATTTATTATGTTTTTATACATAATTGTGGCACGTGGCCGATGAAGGGGAGGGGTAAAGGCTGGTCCAAACTAACTATCCTATACCTAGCTAATCAGATTCACGACCCATTCATACATTACAATTTACCCATTCACCACAAGAACTCGTCCGTCACCAAACAATCCTCCAACCACCATAATACCGCATCCTCTCAAGGGGAACCTACCAAAAACGCGCCCCACACCATAAAAATTTGATGATAATACATAAAATACATAAAATTTTAATAATGATAGAATGAGAGGGGAGGGAGATGAACCCAATAATCAAATAAATATAAACACAAAAAACAAACTAAACATAACAGATGTTAGTAGGGGACCGTCCAACCCTCAAAATAGAGAGGCCGCTGTATTCTGGCCAGGGGACAAAATCAAGAGGCAACTCTCGCTAAGGGAGTGGGAAGAAGGCTAAAATATTATGCGGGAAAGGGAAAATATAAAGCTGACCCAGTCGAGATAAAAGGGGGCCGAAACAAACTGGGGAGGTTGGGAATCTCGACTTGGATCATAACCAAAGAGTAGCCGGGTTACAGGCCAGGAACAACACTTACTCACATTAACTAGGTACACTGAAGCTTGTCTAATCCTAACCAAGGGGAGGGTTCCACAGGAAGCCACCCCGATGTGCAATAGGTTGACCTAGAAGAGAAAATCAAGGCTAGCCCCGGTCACACGAACCAAGCTCGCCTCTTTTACCCACCTTTCGCTAAAGACTGTCGAATGCAATCGTTTTCTATCAGATCTAATCTTCATCTTGAGCTGATGCTCAAAGAATAGGATTAGATGCTGATAAGAAAGACGGTTGCCCCGCAAGACTTCCTCCATTCGCGTCGTCCAAATCACCATTCGAGCCGTGGCCATCAGCATCAGAAACACCATTCGTTTCTCCCCGGAATACGGGGGCGACACATTGTCACACGCGTATGCGCGATCAATGGACACAAGCTGTTCGGGAGCGAGACGAGCCGTCAGCTCGCCGACATGGTCCCATAAGGGGCGGACCCGGGGGCAATGGTAGAAGGCGTGCGCAGCCGTTTCTTCTAAGCCAAGACCACACCGTTCACAGTCTGGCAAATCCGCCAAACCCCATATGAAAGCCTTGTCGTTGAGAGGCAGCCGATTCCGAGCCAATCGCCAGGTAAGCGAAAACTCAGGGTTACTGAGGTAATCCGCCGCTGGCGCCCAAGACCAGTAGGAGCGAAACTCCTCCTCCGACAAGCCGAGCGTATCACGTAGGGAATCCTTCGCGGGCCCCTCCACTAATCCACGATAGAAGACCTTCCTAGGCCGTGACAGGTCACTGGACCGGGGAATGGCCCTCAAGGCCGACCGACACTCGCGGATGAAATCCGACTCGTCCCGGGGTTTACGACGGCGCTCAACCCTCGAGATGGGGGGACTGATGGTAAGGCTAGGGAAGGCGTCCCTAACAATCCCCTCCAGAATCGGATCTCTCCCAGTCAATGCGCGGCGTAGGAAAGCCAACCTAGAGGCACGGACGTGACTCAAGAGGTGCGGCATTCCCAGCCCCCCATGACACGGACGTTTAGTGCAGACTCGTCTGTCGACCCTGTTCACGCGTCCCCTCCATAAAATGGAGGATAGCGATCGCTCGAGCGCCTTCCAATGGGTCCCACAGAGAGGAAGTACAGACAATCGATAAAGAATCAGGGGGAAAATGTATGTAACACACACCTCCGCCCTGCCCTTCACGGACAACCGCCGTCGATTCCAAGTCTTGCCGGCAGAACCGACCTTTGCAAGTACTTCAGACCAATTCTTCTCCAGCTGGAGGTCCGGTCCAAACCACACTCCAAGAATGCGGACAGGTCCATCCGTCCAACCGAAGCGGCCCGGAAGAGCGACCCCCTTCCAGGCACCTAACCGCAAGCCGGAAGACTTGTCGCGGTTTATCTTGGCCCCTGTCACCTTCTCGTACCGGTCAAGCGCCTTCTGTACCGCCTCGATATCGTCCCGGGACGACACGAAAGCAGATACGTCATCGGCGTACGCGGAAACCCTGGCTCGAGCCCCTCCAGGAACGGCGATTCCGCGTAGGGCCGGACTGCCGGTCTCGTCCTTCAGCCGGCGAAGGAGAGGCTCCAACGCCAAAGCATAAAGGAGAGGCGACAGCGGACAACCCTGACGAACCGACCTAGACAGCACGAACGCGTCCGACAACCTTCCGTTCACCTGTACCACAGCACTGGGGGAGCGATACAGGAGGCTAATCCAGCGGCAGAAGTTGGGTGCGAATCCAGCGGCCTGCAGGACAGTAGCAAGGTAGCGATGGTCGACCCTATCAAATGCCTTGGACTGATCCAAATTGATCAGCGCGGCTTGCTCGTCGTCTTTTACACCCTCTATGATCGTGCGGATCAGATGCAGGTTGCTCTGAATTGTTCGGCCCCTCACAGAACAAGTCTGCTCAGGTCCCAACAGAGACTCGGCAACTGACTGCAAACGCTCCTGCAGGATCTTGGCCATAATCTTTAACTCTGTGTTTAGCAGAGTTATGGGCCTGTAGTCATCTAGTTTCCCCCCACCACCTTTGCCCTTTTTCAACAGAGTGATCACGCCCCTGGTGATCCGATTGGGGATGGACCGCGACCGAAACCAGTTGTTGAACACTGCAGTCAAAATCGGAACAAAGATGTGCGACAGCCTCAAGTACAATTCATAGGGCAAACCATCCAGACCGGGCGACTTGCCTCTGCCGACCTTCTTCAAAACCGCGTAGACTTCGCCGTCCGTGATCTCTCCCTCGCAGCTAGCCGCTTCAGTCGGCAAAAGCCGAGGAAAGTCAGCCAAATAGCTACGAAACTCCTCCTCACGGAGACCAGGCTCCATGGTAAACCGGCTCTCGAAATGGCGCCGAAACGCCTCGCACATGTCGTCAGTGGCCCGAAGAGTACGCCCCTCCGGGGATTCGACTTCACGAATGTAACGATCGCCACCTCGACGGACCTCTTCCCTGCGCAGATCTGCGCCCAAGTTCACAGCTTCGGAAGACATCTTGCTTAACTTATGTCTAATTACCTGGCCCATGTACCGCTCGCTATTCGAACGATCCAGGGCCTCCTTAGCTAAGGCTATCTCTAGGGGATCCCCCCCAGCCACCGCCCGGGTGTAACTAGTTTTAAGCGTCTTCACCTTGTCAGCTCTATCTAGAGCGAGCCGTTTGCTGAAATCAGTGGTGAAGGACCTAATCCTACACTTAAGGCGTTCCCACCACTTATTCCCGATAACCGCCCCCACTAGCTCCCGCTGCACTAGTCTAATTAGCTGTTCCCGAAAGTCCTCCCTGTCCAGTAAGGACAGATTGAACTTCCAGTAGCCAGCCATTCTAGGCCTATGGTCTAACGCCACCCGGGCACAAACGAGTTTGTGGTCCGAATAGCCTACCCAGTGGAACGTAGGGCAATCTAGTAGATCTATGTCGGCTCTTCTAACTAACATTCTGTCAAGGTAGCTGACTACCTTGTCAAAAGGCCAATTAAGAGCCCACGTCCACATTTTCCCCCCGGGATGATCGACCCGGTATCTATCGACGAGACCATAATCGTCGATCAGATCAACCAGGCTACGATCGCCCCTTCTCCCGCTAGCTCCCCGCCCCCTGTCTAACTTGGGGTCCAGGATGGCATTCCAGTCCCCCATTAAAACTAGGCGCGTTGAATCCACTAGGAACGGCCCCAACCGCCGAAAAAACGAGACCCGCTCCTCCCGGTCGTTGGGCGCATAAACCGCAACGACTCGGAACGAACCACTTTTCACGGCAATATCGGCCACGATCAACCGGCCCTCGGCATCGGTATGCACAAGGTCCACCTTCGCATCAAGAGTACGCCTGACAAGCAAAGAAACTCCTCTGGCAGAACGGTCCCCATATGCTGAATAGACGACAAAGTCATCGTCCAGCACACACGCATCGGAACTGCAAACAAAGTGGGTCTCCTCGATCGCGGCAACATCCACATCCAGGGACAGAAGGTCCCGGAGCAGGCGGGCAGCCTTACCCCGATCCCTTAAGCCCCTCACATTCAAAGTCGCTATCTTAATAGACATCTTCTAAGCCTGCAAAGAAAGAAAAGAAGAAGTGCAATAAACCTACTCACATACAGGACGGAAATCTGCGGGTGAAAGGACCCCGACGGATTGTCCCAGGCTCCCCACGCCTAACTCTGACGTTATCCGTCCTTCTGTGACAATCCCGCCGACGTCCGTGGGGTAATTTAGTTTTAGGGCCCTATATAATGAAGGGTGGAGACGTACGGGGGCCCTCCCTGAACAAAACAAGTGCATTTTTTTAAGATCTTGCGACCCAGTCTCCACCATCCTTATCTCTGGGAAGGCTTCTCTGGCTTCGAAGAGATGGGTCCAGACTTTCAAGTGCCTGCCGGAATCCCGGATCAGTCCGACAACTCCCGGGGCACCAGGAAAATTTCTGGGGTCCTCCACTGATTTACCATCAACAGATGACAGTTTAATTAGAGGCCCCAGTAATGCTCTCTTGCGAGAGGAGAGGTTTTTGTCTATCTCCCCTTTCTCTGCTCTACAAATTTCTTCGACCTTGCCGAAGATCCTTTTCTTCTTTTTTCCCCTATCTGGGGGTGGTGGAGTGGGAGTGGACGAAGAGGTTGGAGTAGGGAGGGGTGATTGGGGAATTGGAGGGTCTGAAGCAGTAGGAGTAGGTGTGTGCGGGGGTGTGGGGGTGGTAGGCGGAAGTGGATATCGAGACAGGGAGGGAGGGAGACTCCTATCTGCAGAAGTGTTTTTTTCTTTTTTCAATGGTGAAGAGGGGGCGGATGTAACTTTGTTTTTCTCCCTGCCCCTATCGTCACTAATATGACCAATTAGTCTATGTATCCGGTCTGCTTGTTCGACATGTTGTTCTTCTTCCTCCTCGTCTTCCTCTCGGTTCCTTTTCAAGGAGGCAGCCCGTTTGGGAGGCACTTCCTCCACCTCCATGTCGCTGTTTTGTTGCTGGAGCTGTTGCTGCTGCTGCTGCTTCTGTTTTTTTTGCTCCTTTGAAGCTTGTCCTTCTTTTGGCCTCTTTTCGAGGTGTTTTTTAGGGGGCGTTTCCTGCGGGGCTGCAACAGATGTATTTTTCCGCCCCTTATCCACCTCTTTCCAGGCTTCTTGGGAAGGTTTTCCGGATGGTTTTTCAACCACTACTGTTGTTGTTGCTGCTGCTGGAGGGGGCATCGGCATGACTTTATTTTTGCCAGGGCACTCCTTGGACATGTGTCCTGACGCACCACACGCCCAACAGCATGGCTTCCTCCCCTCCACCACGACCAGCATTCTTCTTTTTCGGCACACCAAGGTGTTTGGGATCTCTTGGAAGTTTTCCCTGTTCAAGGTTACTTGCACCTCCATGTCGCCGGTCAGGATGCCGCCTTTGCTAACGAGGGCCTTGACGTCGTTCACCTCGCCATATTTGGCGAAGAAGGCCCCCATCCTGTCCTCGTTGATATCTACTGGGACCCCGTGGATCGTAACCTTGGTCCTGCGGGTTCCCATGTATTCGGTCTGAATGCGCAGGTTCTTTGTTGCAAGTAGGCTTCCTGCCAGAGCCTTTGCCTGCTCTTCCGTGGCGAGGAGTATGTCCCACAGAGCATTCGTCCTCCGCGCCAGAAACTTGGGGTTAATTTGTAAGGTTCTTAAGGCCTCCTCCATTACCTCTCTGCCGACGCCGATCAACTTTCGGGTTTTTATATCCGAAGTTAGGAGAGATATTGTTCTCGTGTCGACAGCATTCAGCGCTTCTTGAATCGTGAGGAATTCATTGCCTTTGAATGATTCCTCGAATTTTTTTCTCTGTTCGCAGTAATATGCTGCATCTTTTTCCGGAGGCCTGTTTTTCCCCCAGGCCGTTTTCTGGGGTGACACCGGTTGTGAAGGCGGTGTATTCTTCTCAATGTTATTGTCGGCCATGATGGGATATTTCGGCCCACCACGCCGAACAATTAAGCTTTTGTTGCTTTTTTAAAGGTATGTTGGTGTTTCCAGAGACGTAAAAAATAAAAATAAACAAGAAAAAACGTACAAACTCAAACGGTAATAAACAACTCAAACGGTAATAAACAACTCAAACGGTAATAAACAACTCAAACGGTAATAAACAACTCAAACAAAAGAAGAAAGAATGGACTACGAAAACAAGGAAAATTTAAAAAAGAAAACAAAAACTGAAAGAAAAAGGCAAAATAATACAAAAAGCAAAAATAAAACGGAAAATAAAGAGAAAAAATTAGACAAATGCAAAAATAGAACGAGGAAAACTGAAAGTCAAAAAAAGGTTGCAAAAATGTAAACTTAAAGCTTATCTTTTCGACGCAAAGGAAACAAGTCAGTAGCAAAAACAACACACCAGGGGATGAACTTAATACAAACCCTGAGGATTTATTGCAACAAAGGTTACAATTGTGGCACAAGGCCAAAAAGGGGGGGGGGAAAGGTTGGTCAACACTTACTATCTTATACCTAGCTAATCTGACTCACGACCCATTCATACATTACAATTTACTCATTCACCACAAGAACTCATCCATCACCGTTCAATCCTCCAACCACCATAATACCACATCCACTCCAAGGGAACCTACCAAAACGCGCCCCAATCCATAAAAATTTGATGATACATAAATGATATACATAAAATTCTAATAATGATAGAATGCAAGGGGAGGGAGGTGAACCCAATAATAAATAAAAATAAACACAAAATACAAACTAAACATAACACATGTTAGTAGGGACCGTCCAACCCTCAAAAACAGAGAGGCCGCTGTATTCTGCCCAGGGGACAGAATCAAGAGACGCTCTCGCTAAGGGAGTGGGAAAGCGGAGAAAATATTATGCCGGAATGGGAAAATGTAAAGCTGACCCAGTCGAGATAAAAAAGGGGGGGCCAAAACAAACTGGGGAGGTTGGGAATCTCGACTTGGACCATAACCAAAGAGCAGCCGGGATACAGGCCAGGAACAACATTTACTCACATTAACTAGGTACACTGAAGCTTGTCTAACCTAACCAAGGGGAGGGTTCCACAGGAAGCCACCCCGATGTGCAATAGGTTGACCTAGAAGAGAAAATCAAGGCTAGCCCCGGTCACACGAACCAAGCTCGCCTCTTTTACCCACCTTTCGCTAAAGACTGTCGAATGCAATCGTTTTCTATCAGATCTAATCTTCATCTTGAGCTGATGCTCAAAGAATAGGATTAGATGCTGATGAGAAAGACGGTTGCCCCGCAAGCCTTCCTCCTTTCGCGTCGTCCAAATCACCATTCGAGCCGTGGCCAGCAGCGTCAGAAACACCATTCGTTTCACCCCGGAATACGGGGGCGACACATTGTCACACGCGTATGCGCGATCAATGGACACAAGCTGTTCGGGAGCGAGACGAGCCGTCAGCTCGCCGACATGGTCCCATAAGGGGCGGACCCGGGGGCAATGGTAGAAGGCGTGCGCAGCCGTTTCTTCTAAGCCAAGACCACACCGTTCACAGTCTGGCAAATCCGCCAAACCCCATATGAAAGCCTTGTCGTTGAGAGGCAGCCGATTCCGAGCCAATCGCCAGGTAAGCGAAAACTCAGGGTTACTGAGGTAATCCGCCGCTGGCGCCCAAGACCAGTAGGAGCGAAACTCCTCCTCCGACAAGCCGAGCGTATCACGTAGGGAATCCTTCGCGGGCCCCTCCACTAATCCACGATAGAAGACCTTCCTAGGCCGTGACAGGTCACTGGACCGGGGAATGGCCCTCAAGGCCGACCGACACTCGCGGATGAAATCCGACTCGTCCCGGGGTTTACGACGGCGCTCAACCCTCGAGATGGGGGGACTGATGGTAAGGCTAGGGAAGGCGTCCCTAACAATCCCCTCCAGAATCGGATCTCTCCCAGTCAATGCGCGGCGTAGGAAAGCCAACCTAGAGGCACGGACGTGACTCAAGAGGTGCGGCATTCCCAGCCCCCCATGACACGGACGTTTAGTGCAGACTCGTCTGTCGACCCTGTTCACGCGTCCCCTCCATAAAATGGAGGATAGCGATCGCTCGAGCGCCTTCCAATGGGTCCCACAGAGAGGAAGTACAGACAATCGATAAAGAATCAGGGGGAAAATGTATGTAACACACACCTCCGCCCTGCCCTTCACGGACAACCGCCGTCGATTCCAAGTCTTGCCGGCAGAACCGACCTTTGCAAGTACTTCAGACCAATTCTTCTCCAGCTGGAGGTCCGGTCCAAACCACACTCCAAGAATGCGGACAGGTCCATCCGTCCAACCGAAGCGGCCCGGAAGAGCGACCCCCTTCCAGGCACCTAACCGCAAGCCGGAAGACTTGTCGCGGTTTATCTTGGCCCCTGTCACCTTCTCGTACCGGTCAAGCGCCTTCTGTACCGCCTCGATATCGTCCCGGGACGACACGAAAGCAGATACGTCATCGGCGTACGCGGAAACCCTGGCTCGAGCCCCTCCAGGAACGGCGATTCCGCGTAGGGCCGGACTGCCGGTCTCGTCCTTCAGCCGGCGAAGGAGAGGCTCCAACGCCAAAGCATAAAGGAGAGGCGACAGCGGACAACCCTGACGAACCGACCTAGACAGCACGAACGCGTCCGACAACCTTCCGTTCACCTGTACCACAGCACTGGGGGAGCGATACAGGAGGCTAATCCAGCGGCAGAAGTTGGGTGCGAATCCAGCGGCCTGCAGGACAGTAGCAAGGTAGCGATGGTCGACCCTATCAAATGCCTTGGACTGATCCAAATTGATCAGCGCGGCTTGCTCGTCGTCTTTTACACCCTCTATGATCGTGCGGATCAGATGCAGGTTGCTCTGAATTGTTCGGCCCCTCACAGAACAAGTCTGCTCAGGTCCCAACAGAGACTCGGCAACTGACTGCAAACGCTCCTGCAGGATCTTGGCCATAATCTTTAACTCTGTGTTTAGCAGAGTTATGGGCCTGTAGTCATCTAGTTTCCCCCCACCACCTTTGCCCTTTTTCAACAGAGTGATCACGCCCCTGGTGATCCGATTGGGGATGGACCCCGACCGAAACCAGTTGTTGAACACTGCAGTCAAAATCGGAACAAAGATGTGCGACAGCCTCAAGTACAATTCATAGGGCAAACCATCCAGACCGGGCGACTTGCCTCTGCCGACCTTCTTCAAAACCGCGTAGACTTCGCCGTCCGTGATCTCTCCCTCGCAGCTAGCCGCTTCAGTCGGCAAAAGCCGAGGAAAGTCAGCCAAATAGCTACGAAACTCCTCCTCACGGAGACCAGGCTCCTTGGTAAACCGGCTCTCGAAATGGCGCCGAAACGCCTCGCACATGTCGTCAGTGGCCCGAAGAGTACGCCCCTCCGGGGATTCGACTTCACGAATGTAACGATCGCCACCTCGACGGACCTCTTCCCTGCGCAGATCTGCGCCCAAGTTCACAGCTTCGGAAGACATCTTGCTTAACTTATGTCTAATTACCTGGCCCATGTACCGCTCGCTATTCGAACGATCCAGGGCCTCCTTAGCTAAGGCTATCTCTAGGGGATCCCCCCCAGCCACCGCCCGGGAATAACTAGACTTGAGTGTCTTCACCTTATCAGCTCTATCTAGAGCGAGCCGTTTGCTGAAATCAGTGGTGAAGGACCTAATCCTACACTTAAGGCGTTCCCACCACTTATTCCCGATAACCGCCCCCACTAGCTCCCGCTGCACTAGTCTAATTAGCTGTTCCCGAAAGTCCTCCCTGTCCAGTAAGGACAGATTGAACTTCCAGTAGCCAGCCATTCTAGGCCTATGGTCTAACGCCACCCGGGCACAAACGAGTTTGTGGTCCGAATAGCCTACCCAGTGGAACGTAGGGCAATCTAGTAGATCTATGTCGGCTCTTCTAACTAACATTCTGTCAAGGTAGCTGACTACCTTGTCAAAAGGCCAATTAAGAGCCCACGTCCACATTTTCCCCCCGGGATGATCGACCCGGTATCTATCGACGAGACCATAATCGTCGATCAGATCAACCAGGCTACGATCGCCCCTTCTCCCGCTAGCTCCCCGCCCCCTGTCTAACTTGGGGTCCAGGATGGCATTCCAGTCCCCCATTAAAACTAGGCGCGTTGAATCCACTAGGAACGGCCCCAACCGCCGAAAAAACGAGACCCGCTCCTCCCGGTCGTTGGGCGCATAAACCGCAACGACTCGGAACGAACCACTTTTCACGGCAATATCGGCCACGATCAACCGGCCCTCGGCATCGGTATGCACAAGGTCCACCTTCGCATCAAGAGTACGCCTGACAAGCAAAGAAACTCCTCTGGCAGAACGGTCCCCATATGCTGAATAGACGACAAAGTCATCGTCCAGCACACACGCATCGGAACTGCAAACAAAGTGGGTCTCCTCGATCGCGGCAACATCCACATCCAGGGACAGAAGGTCCCGGAGCAGGCGGGCAGACTTACCCCGATCCCTTAAGCCCCTCACATTCAAAGTCGCTATCTTAATAGACATCTTCTAAGCCTTCAAAGAAAGAAAAGAAGAAGTGCAATAAACCTACTCACATACAGGACGGAAATCTGCGGGTGAAAGGACCCCGACGGATTGTCCCAGGCTCCCCACGCCTAACTCTGACGTTATCCGTCCTTCTGTGACAATCCCGCCGACGTCCGTGGGGTAATTTAGTTTTAGGGCCCTATATAATGAAGGGTGGAGACGTACGGGGGCCCTCCCTGAACAAAACAAGTGCATTTTTTTAAGATCTTGCGACCCAGTCTCCACCATCCTTATCTCTGGGAAGGCTTCTCTGGCTTCGAAGAGATGGGTCCAGACTTTCAAGTGCCTGCCGGAATCCCGGATCAGTCCGACAACTCCCGGGGCACCAGGAAAATTTCTGGGGTCCTCCACTGATTTACCATCAACAGATGACAGTTTAATTAGAGGCCCCAGTAATGCTCTCTTGCGAGAGGAGAGGTTTTTGTCTATCTCCCCTTTCTCTGCTCTACAAATTTCTTCGACCTTGCCGAAGATCCTTTTCTTCTTTTTTCCCCTATCTGGGGGTGGTGGAGTGGGAGTGGACGAAGAGGTTGGAGTAGGGAGGGGTGATTGGGGAATTGGAGGGTCTGAAGCAGTAGGAGTAGGTGTGTGCGGGGGTGTGGGGGTGGTAGGCGGAAGTGGATATCGAGACAGGGAGGGAGGGAGACTCCTATCTGCAGAAGTGTTTTTTTCTTTTTTCAATGGTGAAGAGGGGGCGGATGTAACTTTGTTTTTCTCCCTGCCCCTATCGTCACTAATATGACCAATTAGTCTATGTATCCGGTCTGCTTGTTCGACATGTTGTTCTTCTTCCTCCTCGTCTTCCTCTCGGTTCCTTTTCAAGGAGGCAGCCCGTTTGGGAGGCACTTCCTCCACCTCCATGTCGCTGTTTTGTTGCTGGAGCTGTTGCTGCTGCTGCTGCTTCTGTTTTTTTTGCTCCTTTGAAGCTTGTCCTTCTTTTGGCCTCTTTTCGAGGTGTTTTTTAGGGGGCGTTTCCTGCGGGGCTGCAACAGATGTATTTTTCCGCCCCTTATCCACCTCTTTCCAGGCTTCTTGGGAAGGTTTTCCGGATGGTTTTTCAACCACTACTGTTGTTGTTGCTGCTGCTGGAGGGGGCATCGGCATGACTTTATTTTTGCCAGGGCACTCCTTGGACATGTGTCCTGACGCACCACACGCCCAACAGCATGGCTTCCTCCCCTCCACCACGACCAGCATTCTTCTTTTTCGGCACACCAAGGTGTTTGGGATCTCTTGGAAGTTTTCCCTGTTCAAGGTTACTTGCACCTCCATGTCGCCGGTCAGGATGCCGCCTTTGCTAACGAGGGCCTTGACGTCGTTCACCTCGCCATATTTGGCGAAGAAGGCCCCCATCCTGTCCTCGTTGATATCTACTGGGACCCCGTGGATCGTAACCTTGGTCCTGCGGGTTCCCATGTATTCGGTCTGAATGCGCAGGTTCTTTGTTGCAAGTAGGCTTCCTGCCAGAGCCTTTGCCTGCTCTTCCGTGGCGAGGAGTATGTCCCACAGAGCATTCGTCCTCCGCGCCAGAAACTTGGGGTTAATTTGTAAGGTTCTTAAGGCCTCCTCCATTACCTCTCTGCCGACGCCGATCAACTTTCGGGTTTTTATATCCGAAGTTAGGAGAGATATTGTTCTCGTGTCGACAGCATTCAGCGCTTCTTGAATCGTGAGGAATTCATTGCCTTTGAATGATTCCTCGAATTTTTTTCTCTGTTCGCAGTAATATGCTGCATCTTTTTCCGGGGGCCTGTTTTTCCCCCAGGCCGTTTTCTGGGGTGACACCGGTTGTGAAGGCGGTGTATTTTCCTCAATGTTATTGTCGGCCATGATGGGATATTTCGGCCCACCACGCCGAACAATTAAGCTTTTTGTTGCTTTTTAAAAGGTATGTTGGTGTTTCCAGAGACGTAAAAAATACGTAAAAAAATAATAATCAAAATAAACAAGAAAAAACGTACAAACTCAAACGGTAATAAACAACTCAAACGGTAATAAACAACTCAAACAAAAGAAGAAAAATGGACTACGAAAACAAGGAAAATTTAAAAAAGAAAACAAAAACTGAAAGAAAAAGGCAAAATAATACAAAAAGCAAAAATAAAACGGAAAATAAAGAGAAAAAATTAGACAAATGCAAAATAGAACGAGGAAAACTGAAAGTCAAAAAAAAGGTTGCAAAAATGTAAACTTAAAGCTTATCTTTTCGACGCAAAGGAAACAAGTCAGTAGCAAAAACAACACACCAGGGGATGAACTTAATACAAACCCTGAGGATTTATTGCAACAAAGGTTACAATTGTGGCACAAGGCCAAAAAGGGGAGGGGGAAAAGGCTGGTCAACACTTACTATCTTATACCTAGCTAATCTGACTCACGACCCATTCATACATTACAATTTACTCATTCACCACAAGAACTCATCCATCACCGTTCAATCCTCCAACCACCATAATACCACATCCACTCCAAGGGAACCTACCAAAACGCGCCCCAATCCATAAAAATTTGATGATACATAAATGATATACATAAAATTCTAATAATGATAGAATGCAAGGGGAGGGAGGTGAACCCAATAATAAATAAAAATAAACACAAAATACAAACTAAACATAACACATGTTAGTAGGGACCGTCCAACCCTCAAAAACAGAGAGGCCGCTGTATTCTGCCCTGGGGACAAAATCAAGAGGCAACTCTCGCTAAGGGAGTGGGAAGAAGGCTAAAATATTATGCGGGAAAGGGAAAATATAAAGCTGACCCAGTCGAGATAAAAGGGGGCCGAAACAAACTGGGGAGGTTGGGAATCTCGACTTGGATCATAACCAAAGAGTAGCCGGGTTACAGGCCAGGAACAACACTTACTCACATTAACTAGGTACACTGAAGCTTGTCTAATCCTAACCAAGGGGAGGGTTCCACAGGAAGCCACCCCGATGTGCAATAGGATGACCTAGAAGAGAAAATCAAGGCTAGCCCCGGTCACACGAACCAAGCTCGCCTCTTTTACCCACCTTTCGCTAAAGACTGTCGAATGCAATCGTTTTCTATCAGATCTAATCTTCATCTTGAGCTGATGCTCAAAGAATAGGATTAGATGCTGATGAGAAAGACGGTTGCCCCGCAAGCCTTCCTCCTTTCGCGTCGTCCAAATCACCATTCGAGCCGTGGCCAGCAGCGTCAGAAACACCATTCGTTTCACCCCGGAATACGGGGGCGACACATTGTCACACGCGTATGCGCGATCAATGGACACAAGCTGTTCGGGAGCGAGACGAGCCGTCAGCTCGCCGACATGGTCCCATAAGGGGCGGACCCGGGGGCAATGGTAGAAGGCGTGCGCAGCCGTTTCTTCTAAGCCAAGACCACACCGTTCACAGTCTGGCAAATCCGCCAAACCCCATATGAAAGCCTTGTCGTTGAGAGGCAGCCGATTCCGAGCCAATCGCCAGGTAAGCGAAAACTCAGGGTTACTGAGGTAATCCGCCGCTGGCGCCCAAGACCAGTAGGAGCGAAACTCCTCCTCCGACAAGCCGAGCGTATCACGTAGGGAATCCTTCGCGGGCCCCTCCACTAATCCACGATAGAAGACCTTCCTAGGCCGTGACAGGTCACTGGACCGGGGAATGGCCCTCAAGGCCGACCGACACTCGCGGATGAAATCCGACTCGTCCCGGGGTTTACGACGGCGCTCAACCCTCGAGATGGGGGGACTGATGGTAAGGCTAGGGAAGGCGTCCCTAACAATCCCCTCCAGAATCGGATCTCTCCCAGTCAATGCGCGGCGTAGGAAAGCCAACCTAGAGGCACGGACGTGACTCAAGAGGTGCGGCATTCCCAGCCCCCCATGACACGGACGTTTAGTGCAGACTCGTCTGTCGACCCTGTTCACGCGTCCCCTCCATAAAATGGAGGATAGCGATCGCTCGAGCGCCTTCCAATGGGTCCCACAGAGAGGAAGTACAGACAATCGATAAAGAATCAGGGGGAAAATGTATGTAACACACACCTCCGCCCTGCCCTTCACGGACAACCGCCGTCGATTCCAAGTCTTGCCGGCAGAACCGACCTTTGCAAGTACTTCAGACCAATTCTTCTCCAGCTGGAGGTCCGGTCCAAACCACACTCCAAGAATGCGGACAGGTCCATCCGTCCAACCGAAGCGGCCCGGAAGAGCGACCCCCTTCCAGGCACCTAACCGCAAGCCGGAAGACTTGTCGCGGTTTATCTTGGCCCCTGTCACCTTCTCGTACCGGTCAAGCGCCTTCTGTACCGCCTCGATATCGTCCCGGGACGACACGAAAGCAGATACGTCATCGGCGTACGCGGAAACCCTGGCTCGAGCCCCTCCAGGAACGGCGATTCCGCGTAGGGCCGGACTGCCGGTCTCGTCCTTCAGCCGGCGAAGGAGAGGCTCCAACGCCAAAGCATAAAGGAGAGGCGACAGCGGACAACCCTGACGAACCGACCTAGACAGCACGAACGCGTCCGACAACCTTCCGTTCACCTGTACCACAGCACTGGGGGAGCGATACAGGAGGCTAATCCAGCGGCAGAAGTTGGGTGCGAATCCAGCGGCCTGCAGGACAGTAGCAAGGTAGCGATGGTCGACCCTATCAAATGCCTTGGACTGATCCAAATTGATCAGCGCGGCTTGCTCGTCGTCTTTTACACCCTCTATGATCGTGCGGATCAGATGCAGGTTGCTCTGAATTGTTCGGCCCCTCACAGAACAAGTCTGCTCAGGTCCCAACAGAGACTCGGCAACTGACTGCAAACGCTCCTGCAGGATCTTGGCCATAATCTTTAACTCTGTGTTTAGCAGAGTTATGGGCCTGTAGTCATCTAGTTTCCCCCCACCACCTTTGCCCTTTTTCAACAGAGTGATCACGCCCCTGGTGATCCGATTGGGGATGGACCCCGACCGAAACCAGTTGTTGAACACTGCAGTCAAAATCGGAACAAAGATGTGCGACAGCCTCAAGTACAATTCATAGGGCAAACCATCCAGACCGGGCGACTTGCCTCTGCCGACCTTCTTCAAAACCGCGTAGACTTCGCCGTCCGTGATCTCTCCCTCGCAGCTAGCCGCTTCAGTCGGCAAAAGCCGAGGAAAGTCAGCCAAATAGCTACGAAACTCCTCCTCACGGAGACCAGGCTCCTTGGTAAACCGGCTCTCGAAATGGCGCCGAAACGCCTCGCACATGTCGTCAGTGGCCCGAAGAGTACGCCCCTCCGGGGATTCGACTTCACGAATGTAACGATCGCCACCTCGACGGACCTCTTCCCTGCGCAGATCTGCGCCCAAATTCACAGCTTCGGAAGACATCTTGCTTAACTTATGTCTAATTACCTGGCCCATGTACCGCTCGCTATTCGAACGATCCAGGGCCTCCTTAGCTAAGGCTATCTCTAGGGGATCCCCCCCAGCCACCGCCCGGGTGTAACTAGTTTTAAGCGTCTTCACCTTGTCAGCTCTATCTAGAGCGAGCCGTTTGCTGAAATCAGTGGTGAAGGACCTAATCCTACACTTAAGGCGTTCCCACCACTTATTCCCGATAACCGCCCCCACTAGCTCCCGCTGCACTAGTCTAATTAGCTGTTCCCGAAAGTCCTCCCTGTCCAGTAAGGACAGATTGAACTTCCAGTACCCAGCCATTCTAGGCCTACCGTCTAACGCCACCCGGGCACAAACGAGTTTGTGGTCCGAATAGCCTACCCAGTGGAACGTAGGGCAATCTAGTAGATCTATGTCGGCTCTTCTAACTAACATTCTGTCAAGGTAGCTAACTACCTTGTCACAAGGCCAATTAAGAGCCCACGTCCACATTTTCCCCCCGGGATGATCGACCCGGTATCTATCGACGAGACCATAATCGTCGATCAGATCAACCAGGCTACGATCGCCCCTTCTCCCGCTAGCTCCCCGCCCCCTGTCTAACTTGGGGTCCAGGATGGCATTCCAGTCCCCCATTAAAACTAGGCGCGTTGAATCCACCAGGAACGGCCCCAACCGCCGAAAAAACGAGACCCGCTCCTCCCGGTCGTTGGGCGCATAAACCGCAACGACTCGGAACGAACCACTTTTCACGGCAATATCGGCCACAATCAACCGGCCCTCGGCATCGGTATGCACAAGGTCCACCTTCGCATCAAGAGTACGCCTGACAAGCAAAGAAACTCCTCTGGCAGAACGGTCGCCATATGCTGAATAGACGACAAAGTCATCGTCCAGCACACATGCATCGGAACTGCAAACAAAGTGGGTCTCCTCGATCGCGGCAACATCCCCATCCAGGGACAGAAGGTCCCGGAGCAGGCGGGCAGCCTTACCCCGATCCCTTAAGCCCCTCACATTCAAAGTCGCTATCTTAATAGACATCTTCTAAGCCTGCAAAGAAAGAAAAGAAGAAGTGCAATAAACCTATTCACATACAGGACGGAAATCTGCGGGTGAAAGGACCCCGACGGATTGTCCCAGGCTCCCCACGCCTAACTCTGACGTTATCCGTCCTTCTGTGACAATCCCGCCGACGTCCGTGGGGTAATTTAGTTTTAGGGCCCTATATAATGAAGGGTGGAGACGTACGGGGGCCCTCCCTGAACAAAACAAGTGCATTTTTTTAAGATCTTGCGACCCAGTCTCCACCATCCTTATCTCTGGGAAGGCTTCTCTGGCTTCGAAGAGATGGGTCCAGACTTTCAAGTGCCTGCCGGAATCCCGGATCAGTCCGACAACTCCCGGGGCACCAGGAAAATTTCTGGGGTCCTCCACTGATTTACCATCAACAGATGACAGTTTAATTAGAGGCCCCAGTAATGCTCTCTTGCGAGAGGAGAGGTTTTTGTCTATCTCCCCTTTCTCTGCTCTACAAATTTCTTCGACCTTG
Organism: Acanthosepion lycidas; assembly: GCA_963932145.1. Taxonomy (NCBI): domain Eukaryota; kingdom Metazoa; phylum Mollusca; class Cephalopoda; order Sepiida; family Sepiidae; genus Acanthosepion; species Acanthosepion lycidas. The sequence continues at coordinate 56,131,872 of OZ010597.1, read as the reverse complement.
CCGAAGATCCTTTTCTTCTTTTTTCCCCTATCTGGGGGTGGTGGAGTGGGAGTGGACGAAGAGGTTGGAGTAGGGAGGGGTGATTGGGGAATTGGAGGGTCTGAGGCAGTAGGAGTAGGTGTGTGCGGGGGTGTGGGGGTGGTAGGCGGAAGTGGATATCGAGACAGGGAGGGAGGGAGACTCCTATCTGCAGAAGTGTTTTTTTCTTTTTTCAATGGTGAAGAGGGGGCGGATGTAACTTTGTTTTTCTCCCTGCCCCTATCGTCACTAATATGACCAATTAGTCTATCTGCTTGTTCGACATGTTGTTCTTCTTCCTCCTCGTCTTCCTCTCGGTTCCTTTTCAAGGAGGCAGCCCGTTTGGGAGGCACTTCCTCCACCTCCATGTCGCTGTTTTGTTGCTGGAGCTGTTGCTGCTGCTGCTGCTCTTGTTTTTTCTGTTTTTTTTGCTCCTTTGAAGCTTGTCCTTCTTTTGGCCTCTTTTCGAGGTGTTTTTTAGGGGGCGTTTCCTGCGGGGCTGCAACAGATGTATTTTTCCGCCCCTTATCCACCTCTTTCCAGGCTTCTTGGGAAGGTTTTCCGGATGGTTTTTCAACCACTACTGTTGTTGTTGCTGCTGCTGGAGGGGGCATCGGCATGACTTTATTTTTGCCAGGGCACTCCTTGGACATGTGTCCTGACGCACCACACGCCCAACAGCATGGCTTCCTCCCCTCCACCACGACCAGCATTCTTCTTTTTCGGCACACCAAGGTGTTTGGGATCTCTTGGAAGTTTTCCCTGTTCAAGGTTACTTGCACCTCCATGTCGCCGGTCAGGATGCCGCCTTTGCTAACGAGGGCCTTGACGTCGTTCACCTCGCCATATTTGGCGAAGAAGGCCCCCATCCTGTCCTCGTTGATATCTACTGGGACCCCGTGGATCGTAACCTTGGTCCTGCGGGTTCCCATGTATTCGGTCTGAATGCGCAGGTTCTTTGTTGCAAGTAGGCTTCCTGCCAGAGCCTTTGCCTGCTCTTCCGTGGCGAGGAGTATGTCCCACAGAGCATTCGTCCTCCGCGCCAGAAACTTGGGGTTAATTTGTAAGGTTCTTAAGGCCTCCTCCATTACCTCTCTGCCGACGCCGATCAACTTTCGGGTTTTTATATCCGAAGTTAGGAGAGATATTGTTCTCGTGTCGACAGCATTCAGCGCTTCTTGAATCGTGAGGAATTCATTGCCTTTGAATGATTCCTCGAATTTTTTTCTCTGTTCGCAGTAATATGCTGCATCTTTTTCCGGGGGCCTGTTTTTCCCCCAGGCCGTTTTCTGGGGTGACACCGGTTGTGAAGGCGGTGTATTTTCCTCAATGTTATTGTCGGCCATGATGGGATATTTCGGCCCACCACGCCGAACAATTAAGCTTTTGTTGCTTTTTTAAAGGTATGTTGGTGTTTCCAGAGACGTAAAAAATAATAATCAAAATAAACAAGAAAAAACGTACAAACTCAAACGGTAATAAACAACTCAAACGGTAATAAACAACTTAAACAAAAGAAGAAAAATGGACTACGAAAACAAGAAAAATTTAAAAAAGGAAACAAAAACTGAAAGAAAAAGGCAAAATAATACAAAAGCAAAAATAAAACGGAAAATAAAGAGAAAAAAATTAGACAAAAAATAGAACGAGGAAAACTGAAAGTCAAAAAAGGTTGCAAAAATGTAAACTTAAAGCTTATCTTTTCGACGCAAAGGAAACAAGTCAGTAGCAAAAACAACACACCAGGGGATGAACTTAATACAAACCCTGAGGATTTATTGCAACAAAGGTTACAATTGTGGCACAAGGCCAAAAAGGGGAGGGGGAAAAGGCTGGTCAACACTTACTATCTTATACCTAGCTAATCTGACTCACGACCCATTCATACATTACAATTTACTCATTCACCACAAGAACTCATCCATCACCGTTCAATCCTCCAACCACCATAATACCACATCCACTCCAAGGGAACCTACCAAAACGCGCCCCAATCCATAAAAATTTGATGATACATAAATGATATACATAAAATTCTAATAATGATAGAATGCAAGGGGAGGGAGGTGAACCCAATAATAAATAAAAATAAACACAAAATACAAACTAAACATAACACATGTTAGTAGGGACCGTCCAACCCTCAAAAATAGAGAGGCCGCTGTATTCTGGCCAGGGGACAAAATCAAGAGGCAACTCTCGCTAAGGGAGTGGGAAGAAGGCTAAAATATTATGCGGGAAAGGGAAAATATAAAGCTGACCCAGTCGAGATAAAAGGGGGCCGAAACAAACTGGGGAGGTTGGGAATCTCGACTTGGATCATAACCAAAGAGTAGCCGGGTTACAGGCCAGGAACAACACTTACTCACATTAACTAGGTACACTGAAGCTTGTCTAATCCTAACCAAGGGGAGGGTTCCACAGGAAGCCACCCCGATGTGCAATAGGTTGACCTAGAAGAGAAAATCAAGGCTAGCCCCGGTCACACGAACCAAGCTCGCCTCTTTTACCCACCTTTCGCTAAAGACTGTCGAATGCAATCGTTTTCTATCAGATCTAATCTTCATCTTGAGCTGATGCTCAAAGAATAGGATTAGATGCTGATGAGAAAGACGGTTGCCCCGCAAGACTTCCTCCTTTCGCGTCGTCCAAATCACCATTCGAGCCGTGGCCAGCAGCGTCAGAAACACCATTCGTTTCACCCCGGAATACGGGGGCGACACATTGTCACACGCGTATGCGCGATCAATGGACACAAGCTGTTCGGGAGCGAGACGAGCCGTCAGCTCGCCGACATGGTCCCATAAGGGGCGGACCCGGGGGCAATGGTAGAAGGCGTGCGCAGCCGTTTCTTCTAAGCCAAGACCACACCGTTCACAGTCTGGCAAATCCGCCAAACCCCATATGAAAGCCTTGTCGTTGAGAGGCAGCCGATTCCGAGCCAATCGCCAGGTAAGCGAAAACTCAGGGTTTTGAGGTAATCCGCCGCTGGCGCCCAAGACCAGTAGGAGCGAAACTCCTCCTCCGACAAGCCGAGCGTATCACGTAGGGAATCCTTCGCGGGCCCCTCCACTAATCCACGATAGAAGACCTTCCTAGGCCGTGACAGGTCACTGGACCGGGGAATGACCCTCAAGGCCGACCGACACTCGCGGATGAAATCCGACTCGTCCCGGGGTTTACGACGGCGCTCAACCCTCGAGATGGGGGGACTGATGGTAAGGCTAGGGAAGGCGTCCCTAACAATCCCCTCCAGAATCGGATCTCTCCCAGTCAATGCGCGGCGTAGGAAAGCCAACCTAGAGGCACGGACGTGACTCAAGAGGTGCGGCATTCCCAGCCCCCCATGACACGGACGTTTAGTGCAGACTCGTCTGTCGACCCTGTTCACGCGTCCCCTCCATAAAATGGAGGATAGCGATCGCTCGAGCGCCTTCCAATGGGTCCCACAGAGAGGAAGTACAGACAATCGATAAAGAATCAGGGGGAAAATGTATGTAACACACACCTCCGCCCTGCCCTTCACGGACAACCGCCGTCGATTCCAAGTCTTGCCGGCAGAACCGACCTTTGCAAGTACTTCAGACCAATTCTTCTCCAGCTGGAGGTCCGGTCCAAACCACACTCCAAGAATGCGGACAGGTCCATCCGTCCAACCGAAGCGGCCCGGAAGAGCGACCCCCTTCCAGGCACCTAACCGCAAGCCGGAAGACTTGTCGCGGTTTATCTTGGCCCCTGTCACCTTCTCGTACCGGTCAAGCGCCTTCTGTACCGCCTCGATATCGTCCCGGGACGACACGAAAGCAGATACGTCATCGGCGTACGCGGAAACCCTGGCTCGAGCCCCTCCAGGAACGGCGATTCCGCGTAGGGCCGGACTGCCGGTCTCGTCCTTCAGCCGGCGAAGGAGAGGCTCCAACGCCAAAGCATAAAGGAGAGGCGACAGCGGACAACCCTGACGAACCGACCTAGACAGCACGAACGCGTCCGACAACCTTCCGTTCACCTGTACCACAGCACTGGGGGAGCGATACAGGAGGCTAATCCAGCGGCAGAAGTTGGGTGCGAATCCAGCGGCCTGCAGGACAGTAGCAAGGTAGCGATGGTCGACCCTATCAAATGCCTTGGACTGATCCAAATTGATCAGCGCGGCTTGCTCGTCGTCTTTTACACCCTCTATGATCGTGCGGATCAGATGCAGGTTGCTCTGAATTGTTCGGCCCCTCACAGAACAAGTCTGCTCAGGTCCCAACAGAGACTCGGCAACTGACTGCAAACGCTCCTGCAGGATCTTGGCCATAATCTTTAACTCTGTGTTTAGCAGAGTTATGGGCCTGTAGTCATCTAGTTTCCCCCCACCACCTTTGCCCTTTTTCAACAGAGTGATCACGCCCCTGGTGATCCGATTGGGGATGGACCCCGACCGAAACCAGTTGTTGAACACTGCAGTCAAAATCGGAACAAAGATGTGCGACAGCCTCAAGTACAATTCATAGGGCAAACCATCCAGACCGGGCGACTTGCCTCTGCCGACCTTCTTCAAAACCGCGTAGACTTCGCCGTCCGTGATCTCTCCCTCGCAGCTAGCCGCTTCAGTCGGCAAAAGCCGAGGAAAGTCAGCCAAATAGCTACGAAACTCCTCCTCACGGAGACCAGGCTCCTTGGTAAACCGGCTCTCGAAATGGCGCCGAAACGCCTCGCACATGTCGTCAGTGGCCCGAAGAGTACGCCCCTCCGGGGATTCGACTTCACGAATGTAACGATCGCCACCTCGACGGACCTCTTCCCTGCGCAGATCTGCGCCCAAATTCACAGCTTCGGAAGACATCTTGCTTAACTTATGTCTAATTACCTGGCCCATGTACCGCTCGCTATTCGAACGATCCAGGGCCTCCTTAGCTAAGGCTATCTCTAGGGGATCCCCCCCAGCCACCGCCCGGGTGTAACTAGTTTTAAGCGTCTTCACCTTGTCAGCTCTATCTAGAGCGAGCCGTTTGCTGAAATCAGTGGTGAAGGACCTAATCCTACACTTAAGGCGTTCCCACCACTTATTCCCGATAACCGCCCCCACTAGCTCCCGCTGCACTAGTCTAATTAGCTGTTCCCGAAAGTCCTCCCTGTCCAGTAAGGACAGATTGAACTTCCAGTAGCCAGCCATTCTAGGCCTATGGTCTAACGCCACCCGGGCACAAACGAGTTTGTGGTCCGTGTAGCCTACCCAGTGGAACGTAGGGCAATCTAATAGATCTATGTCGGCTCTTCTAACTAACATTCTGTCAAGGTAGCTAACTACCTTGTCAAAAGGCCAATTAAGAGCCCACGTCCACATTTTCCCCCCGGGATGATCGACCCGGTATCTATCGACGAGACCATAATCGTCGATCAGATCAACCAGGCTACGATCGCCCCTTCTCCCGCTAGCTCCCCGCCCCCTGTCTAACTTGGGGTCCAGGATGGCATTCCAGTCCCCCATTAAAACTAGGCGCGTTGAATCCACTAGGAACGGCCCCAACCGCCGAAAAAACGAGACCCGCTCCTCCCGGTCGTTGGGCGCATAAACCGCAACGACTCGGAACGAACCACTTTTCACGGCAATATCGGCCACGATCAACCGGCCCTCGGCATCGGTATGCACAAGGTCCACCTTCGCATCAAGAGTACGCCTGACAAGCAAAGAAACTCCTCTGGCAGAACGGTCCCCATATGCTGAATAGACGACAAAGTCATCGTCCAGCACACACGCATCGGAACTGCAAACAAAGTGGGTCTCCTCGATCGCGGCAACATCCACATCCAGGGACAGAAGGTCCCGGAGCAGGCGGGCAGCCTTACCCCGATCCCTTAAGCCCCTCACATTCAAAGTCGCTATCTTAATAGACATCTTCTAAGCCTGCAAAGAAAGAAAAGAAGAAGTGCAATAAACCTATTCACATACAGGACGGAAATCTGCGGGTGAAAGGACCTCGACGGATTGTCCCAGGCTCCCCACTCCTAACTCCGACGTCATCCGTCCTTCTGTGACAATCCCGCCGACGTCCGTGGGGTAATTTAGTTTTAGGGCCCTATATAGTGATGGATGGAGACGTACGGGGGCCCTCCCTGCACAAAACATCTGCATTTTTTTCAAATCTTGTGCGCCCATCTCAATCATCCTTATCTCTGTGAAGGCCTCTCTGGCCTCAAAGAGATGGGCCCACACTTTCATGTGTTTGCCTGTGTCCCGGATAAGTCCAACCACTCCCGGGGCACGAGGAAAATTTCTAGGATCCTCAACTGATTTGCCGTCAACGGATGACAGCTTGATTAGAGGACCCAACAGTGCTCTCTTGCGGGAGGAGAGGTTCTTATCTATCTCCCCCTTATCCGCTCTGCAAATTTCCTCGACTTTGCCGAAGATTCTTTTTTTCTTTTTTCCCCTATCTGGGGGTGGTGGAGTGGGAGTGGATGAACGGGCTGGAGTAGGGAGGGATGGTTGGGGAGTTGGAGGGTCTGATGCAGTAGGAGTAGGTGTGTGCGGGGGTGTGGGGTTGCTAGCAGGGAGTGGAAATCGAGACAGGGAAGGAGGGAGACTCCTATCAGCTGGAGTGTTTTTTTCCTTTTTAGCTGGTGAAGAGGGGACGGATGTACATCTGTTTGTTTCCCTACCCCTCTCTTCGCTAATCTGTCCAATTAGCCTATGAATCTGCTTCACTTGTTCCTCTTGTTCCTCCTCATCTTCCTCCCGGTTTCTTTTCAAGGAGGTGGCCCGTTTGGGAGGCACTTCCTCCACCTCCATGTCACTGTTTTGCTTTTCCGGACTTTTTTCCGGACTTTTTGGACTCTTCTGCTGTTTTTGTTTCTGTTGTTGTTGTTGCTGTTTTTGTTTCTCTTTTTCGTACACCTTTGAAGGCTGTACTTCTTTTTGCCTCTTTTCGGGCTGTTTCTTTTGGGGCGTCTCCTTCGGAGCTGGATCGCTAATATTTTTTCGCCCCCTATCCACCTCTTTCCAGGCTTCTACGGGAGGTTTTCCGGTTGTCTCTTTCGCAACCACTGCTGCTGTTGTTGCTGCTGGAGGGGGCATTGGTTTAACATTTTTGCCAGGGCACTCCTTGGACATGTGCCCTGACGCACCACACGCCCAGCAGCACGGCTTTCTTCCCTCGACAACAACCAGCATTCTTCTCTTTCGGCACACCAGGGTGTTTGGAATTTCCCGAAAGTTTTCCCTGTTGACCGTTATTTGGACTTCTATGTCTCCTGTTTGGATGCCGCTTTTACTGACAAGGGCCTTAACTTCGTTCACTTCACCATATTTAACGAAAAAGGCCCCCATCCTGTCCTCGCTGATATCTGCTGGGACACCGTGAATTGTCACCTTGGTTCTACGAGTTCCCATGTACTCTGTCTGCATGCGCAGGTTCTTAGTTGAGAGCAGACTTCCAGCCAGTGCCTTTGCCTGCTCCTCTGTAGCTAGGAGTATATCCCACAGAGCGTTTGTCCTTCGAGCCAGGAGTTTTGGGTAAATTTGTAGAGACTTCAAGGCCTCCTCCATCACTTCTCTGCCGACACCGATCAACTTCCGGGTCTTTACCTCCGAAGTTAGAAGAGAGATTGTCCTGGTGTCGACTGCATCCAAGGCTTCTTGAATAGTAATGAATTCATTCCCTTGGAATGAATCCTCAAACTTTTTCCTTTGCTCGCAGTAAAAGGCTGGATCTTTTTCTGGCGGCCTGTTTTTACCCCAGGCCGTTTTGGGGGGTGACACCGGTTGTGAAGGCGGTGTATTGTCTTTGTCAATATTGTTGTCGGCCATGATGGGATTTTTCGGCCCACCACGCCGAACAATTAAGCTTTTGTTGCTTTCTTTAACTTATATTGGTGTTTCACATACGTAAAAAATAATAATCAAAAGAAAAAAAAACGTACAAACTCAAACGGTAATAAACAACTCAAACGGTAATAAACAACTCAAACAAAAGAAGAAAAATGGACTACGAAAACAAGGAAAATTTAAAAAAGAAAACAAAAACTGAAAGAAAAAGGCAAAATAATACAAAAAGCAAAAATAAAACGGAAAATAAAGAGAAAAAAATTAGACAAATGCAAAAATAGAACGTGGAAAACTGAACAGTCAAAAAAGGTTGCAAAAATGTAAACTTAAAGCTTATCTTTTAGACGCAAAGGAAACAAGTCAGTAGCAAAAACAACACACCAGGGGATGAACTTAATACAAACCCTGAGGATTTATTATGTTTTTATACATAATTGTGGCACGTGGCCGATGAAGGGGAGGGGTAAAGGCTGGTCCAAACTAACTATCCTATACCTAGCTAATCAGATTCACGACCCATTCATACATTACAATTTACCCATTCACCACAAGAACTCGTCCGTCACCAAACAATCCTCCAACCACCATAATACCGCATCCTCTCAAGGGGAACCTACCAAAAACGCGCCCCACACCATAAAAATTTGATGATAATACATAAAATACATAAAATTTTAATAATGATAGAATGAGAGGGGAGGGAGATGAACCCAATAATCAAATAAATATAAACACAAAAAACAAACTAAACATAACAGATGTTAGTAGGGGACCGTCCAACCCTCAAAATAGAGAGGCCGCTGTATTCTGGCCAGGGGACAAAATCAAGAGGCAACTCTCGCTAAGGGAGTGGGAAGAAGGCTAAAATATTATGCGGGAAAGGGAAAATATAAAGCTGACCCAGTCGAGATAAAAGGGGGCCGAAACAAACTGGGGAGGTTGGGAATCTCGACTTGGATCATAACCAAAGAGTAGCCGGGTTACAGGCCAGGAACAACACTTACTCACATTAACTAGGTACACTGAAGCTTGTCTAATCCTAACCAAGGGGAGGGTTCCACAGGAAGCCACCCCGATGTGCAATAGGTTGACCTAGAAGAGAAAATCAAGGCTAGCCCCGGTCACACGAACCAAGCTCGCCTCTTTTACCCACCTTTCGCTAAAGACTGTCGAATGCAATCGTTTTCTATCAGATCTAATCTTCATCTTGAGCTGATGCTCAAAAAATAGGATTAGATGCTGATAAGAAAGACGGTTGCCCCGCAAGACTTCCTCCATTCGCGTCGTCCAAATCACCATTCGAGCCGTGGCCATCAGCATCAGAAACACCATTCGTTTCTCCCCGGAATACGGGGGCGACACATTGTCACACGCGTATGCGCGATCAATGGACACAAGCTGTTCGGGAGCGAGACGAGCCGTCAGCTCGCCGACATGGTCCCATAAGGGGCGGACCCGGGGGCAATGGTAGAAGGCGTGCGCAGCCGTTTCTTCTAAGCCAAGACCACACCGTTCACAGTCTGGCAAATCCGCCAAACCCCATATGAAAGCCTTGTCGTTGAGAGGCAGCCGATTCCGAGCCAATCGCCAGGTAAGCGAAAACTCAGGGTTACTGAGGTAATCCGCCGCTGGCGCCCAAGACCAGTAGGAGCGAAACTCCTCCTCCGACAAGCCGAGCGTATCACGTAGGGAATCCTTCGCGGGCCCCTCCACTAATCCACGATAGAAGACCTTCCTAGGCCGTGACAGGTCACTGGACCGGGGAATGGCCCTCAAGGCCGACCGACACTCGCGGATGAAATCCGACTCGTCCCGGGGTTTACGACGGCGCTCAACCCTCGAGATGGGGGGACTGATGGTAAGGCTAGGGAAGGCGTCCCTAACAATCCCCTCCAGAATCGGATCTCTCCCAGTCAATGCGCGGCGTAGGAAAGCCAACCTAGAGGCACGGACGTGACTCAAGAGGTGCGGCATTCCCAGCCCCCCATGACACGGACGTTTAGTGCAGACTCGTCTGTCGACCCTGTTCACGCGTCCCCTCCATAAAATGGAGGATAGCGATCGCTCGAGCGCCTTCCAATGGGTCCCACAGAGAGGAAGTACAGACAATCGATAAAGAATCAGGGGGAAAATGTATGTAACACACACCTCCGCCCTGCCCTTCACGGACAACCGCCGTCGATTCCAAGTCTTGCCGGCAGAACCGACCTTTGCAAGTACTTCAGACCAATTCTTCTCCAGCTGGAGGTCCGGTCCAAACCACACTCCAAGAATGCGGACAGGTCCATCCGTCCAACCGAAGCGGCCCGGAAGAGCGACCCCCTTCCAGGCACCTAACCGCAAGCCGGAAGACTTGTCGCGGTTTATCTTGGCCCCTGTCACCTTCTCGTACCGGTCAAGCGCCTTCTGTACCGCCTCGATATCGTCCCGGGACGACACGAAAGCAGATACGTCATCGGCGTACGCGGAAACCCTGGCTCGAGCCCCTCCAGGAACGGCGATTCCGCGTAGGGCCGGACTGCCGGTCTCGTCCTTCAGCCGGCGAAGGAGAGGCTCCAACGCCAAAGCATAAAGGAGAGGCGACAGCGGACAACCCTGACGAACCGACCTAGACAGCACGAACGCGTCCGACAACCTTCCGTTCACCTGTACCACAGCACTGGGGGAGCGATACAGGAGGCTAATCCAGCGGCAGAAGTTGGGTGCGAATCCAGCGGCCTGCAGGACAGTAGCAAGGTAGCGATGGTCGACCCTATCAAATGCCTTGGACTGATCCAAATTGATCAGCGCGGCTTGCTCGTCGTCTTTTACACCCTCTATGATCGTGCGGATCAGATGCAGGTTGCTCTGAATTGTTCGGCCCCTCACAGAACAAGTCTGCTCAGGTCCCAACAGAGACTCGGCAACTGACTGCAAACGCTCCTGCAGGATCTTGGCCATAATCTTTAACTCTGTGTTTAGCAGAGTTATGGGCCTGTAGTCATCTAGTTTCCCCCCACCACCTTTGCCCTTTTTCAACAGAGTGATCACGCCCCTGGTGATCCGATTGGGGATGGACCCCGACCGAAACCAGTTGTTGAACACTGCAGTCAAAATCGGAACAAAGATGTGCGACAGCCTCAAGTACAATTCATAGGGCAAACCATCCAGACCGGGCGACTTGCCTCTGCCGACCTTCTTCAAAACCGCGTAGACTTCGCCGTCCGTGATCTCTCCCTCGCAGCTAGCCGCTTCAGTCGGCAAAAGCCGAGGAAAGTCAGCCAAATAGCTACGAAACTCCTCCTCACGGAGACCAGGCTCCTTGGTAAACCGGCTCTCGAAATGGCGCCGAAACGCCTCGCACATGTCGTCAGTGGCCCGAAGAGTACGCCCCTCCGGGGATTCGACTTCACGAATGTAACGATCGCCACCTCGACGGACCTCTTCCCTGCGCAGATCTGCGCCCAAATTCACAGCTTCGGAAGACATCTTGCTTAACTTATGTCTAATTACCTGGCCCATGTACCGCTCGCTATTCGAACGATCCAGGGCCTCCTTAGCTAAGGCTATCTCTAGGGGATCCCCCCCAGCCACCGCCCGGGAATAACTAGACTTGAGTGTCTTCACCTTATCAGCTCTATCTAGAGCGAGCCGTTTGCTGAAATCAGTGGTGAAGGACCTAATCCTACACTTAAGGCGTTCCCACCACTTATTCCCGATAACCGCCCCCACTAGCTCCCGCTGCACTAGTCTAATTAGCTGTTCCCGAAAGTCCTCCCTGTCCAGTAAGGACAGATTGAACTTCCAGTACCCAGCCATTCTAGGCCTACAGTCTAACGCCACCCGGGCACAAACGAGTTTGTGGTCCGAATAGCCTACCCAGTGGAACGTAGGGCAATCTAGTAGATCTATGTCGGCTCTTCTAACTAACATTCTGTCAAGGTAGCTAACTACCTTGTCAAAAGGCCAATTAAGAGCCCACGTCCACATTTTCCCCCCGGGATGATCGACCCGGTATCTATCGACGAGACCATAATCGTCGATCAGATCAACCAGGCTACGATCGCCCCTTCTCCCGCTAGCTCCCCGCCCCCTGTCTAACTTGGGGTCCAGGATGGCATTCCAGTCCCCCATTAAAACTAGGCGCGTTGAATCCACTAGGAACGGCCCCAACCGCCGAAAAAACGAGACCCGCTCCTCCCGGTCGTTGGGCGCATAAACCGCAACGACTCGGAACGAACCACTTTTCACGGCAATATCGGCCACGATCAACCGGCCCTCGGCATCGGTATGCACAAGGTCCACCTTCGCATCAAGAGTACGCCTGACAAGCAAAGAAACTCCTCTGGCAGAACGGTCCCCATATGCTGAATAGACGACAAAGTCATCGTCCAGCACACACGCATCGGAACTGCAAACAAAGTGGGTCTCCTCGATCGCGGCAACATCCACATCCAGGGACAGAAGGTCCCGGAGCAGGCGGGCAGCCTTACCCCGATCCCTTAAGCCCCTCACATTCAAAGTCGCTATCTTAATAGACATCTTCTAAGCCTGCAAAGAAAGAAAAGAAGAAGTGCAATAAACCTATTCACATACAGGACGGAAATCTGCGGGTGAAAGGACCCCGACGGATTGTCCCAGGCTCCCCACGCCCAACTCTGACGTTATCCGTCCTTCTGTGACAATCCCGCCGACGTCCGTGGGGTAATTTAGTTTTAGGGCCCTATATAATGAAGGGTGGAGACGTACGGGGGCCCTCCCTGAACAAAACAAGTGCATTTTTTTAAGATCTTGCGACCCAGTCTCCACCATCCTTATCTCTGGGAAGGCTTCTCTGGCTTCGAAGATATGGGTCCAGACTTTCAAGTGCCTGCCGGAATCCCGGATCAGTCCGACAACTCCCGGGGCACCAGGAAAATTTCTGGGGTCCTCCACTGATTTACCATCAACAGATGACAGTTTAATTAGAGGCCCCAGTAATGCTCTCTTGCGAGAGGAGAGGTTTTTGTCTATCTCCCCTTTCTCTGCTCTACAAATTTCTTCGACCTTGCCGAAGATCCTTTTCTTCTTTTTTCCCCTATCTGGGGGTGGTGGAGTGGGAGTGGACGAAGAGGTTGGAGTAGGGAGGGGTGATTGGGGAATTGGAGGGTCTGAGGCAGTAGGAGTAGGTGTGTGCGGGGGTGTGGGGGTGGTAGGCGGAAGTGGATATCGAGACAGGGAGGGAGGGAGACTCCTATCTGCAGAAGTGTTTTTTTCTTTTTTCAATGGTGAAGAGGGGGCGGATGTAACTTTGTTTTTCTCCCTGCCCCTATCGTCACTAATATGACCAATTAGTCTATCTGCTTGTTCGACATGTTGTTCTTCTTCCTCCTCGTCTTCCTCTCGGTTCCTTTTCAAGGAGGCAGCCCGTTTGGGAGGCACTTCCTCCACCTCCATGTCGCTGTTTTGTTGCTGGAGCTGTTGCTGCTGCTGCTGCTCTTGTTTTTTCTGTTTTTTTTGCTCCTTTGAAGCTTGTCCTTCTTTTGGCCTCTTTTCGAGGTGTTTTTTAGGGGGCGTTTCCTGCGGGGCTGCAACAGATGTATTTTTCCGCCCCTTATCCACCTCTTTCCAGGCTTCTTGGGAAGGTTTTCCGGATGGTTTTTCAACCACTACTGTTGTTGTTGCTGCTGCTGGAGGGGGCATCGGCATGACTTTATTTTTGCCAGGGCACTCCTTGGACATGTGTCCTGACGCACCACACGCCCAACAGCATGGCTTCCTCCCCTCCACCACGACCAGCATTCTTCTTTTTCGGCACACCAAGGTGTTTGGGATCTCTTGGAAGTTTTCCCTGTTCAAGGTTACTTGCACCTCCATGTCGCCGGTCAGGATGCCGCCTTTGCTAACGAGGGCCTTGACGTCGTTCACCTCGCCATATTTGGCGAAGAAGGCCCCCATCCTGTCCTCGTTGATATCTACTGGGACCCCGTGGATCGTAACCTTGGTCCTGCGGGTTCCCATGTATTCGGTCTGAATGCGCAGGTTCTTTGTTGCAAGTAGGCTTCCTGCCAGAGCCTTTGCCTGCTCTTCCGTGGCGAGGAGTATGTCCCACAGAGCATTCGTCCTCCGCGCCAGAAACTTGGGGTTAATTTGTAAGGTTCTTAAGGCCTCCTCCATTACCTCTCTGCCGACGCCGATCAACTTTCGGGTTTTTATATCCGAAGTTAGGAGAGATATTGTTCTCGTGTCGACAGCATTCAGCGCTTCTTGAATCGTGAGGAATTCATTGCCTTTGAATGATTCCTCGAATTTTTTTCTCTGTTCGCAGTAATATGCTGCATCTTTTTCCGGGGGCCTGTTTTTCCCCCAGGCCGTTTTCTGGGGTGACACCGGTTGTGAAGGCGGTGTATTTTCCTCAATGTTATTGTCAGCCATGATGGGATATTTCGGCCCACCACGCCGAACAATTAAGCTTTTGTTGCTTTTTTAAAGGTATGTTGGTGTTTCCAGAGACGTAAAAAATAATAATCAAAATAAACAAGAAAAAACGTACAAACTCAAACGGTAATAAACAACTCAAACGGTAATAAACAACTCAAACAAAAGAAGAAAGAATGGACTACGAAAACAAGGAAAATTTAAAAAAGAAAACAAAAACTGAAAGAAAAAGGCAAAATAATACAAAAAGCAAAAATAAAACGGAAAATAAAGAGAAAAAATTAGACAAATGCAAAAATAGAACGCGGAAAACTGAAAGTCAAAAAAGGTTGCAAAAATGTAAACTTAAAGCTTATCTTTTCGACGCAAAGGAAACAAGTCAGTAGCAAAAACAATATACTAGGGGATGAACTTAATACAAACCCTGAGGATTTATTGTAACAAAGGTTACAATTGTGGCACAAGGCCAAAAAGGGGAGGGGGAAAAGGCTGGTCAACACTTACTATCTTATACCTAGCTAATCTGACTCACGACCCATTCATACATTACAATTTACTCATTCACCACAAGAACTCATCCATCACCGTTCAATCCTCCAACCACCATAATACCACATCCACTCCAAGGGAACCTACCAAAACGCGCCCCAATCCATAAAAATTTGATGATACATAAATGATATACATAAAATTCTAATCATGATAGAATGCAAGGGGCGGGAGGTGAACCCAATAATAAATAAAAATAAACACAAAATACAAACTAAACATAACACATGTTAGTAGGGACCGTCCAACCCTCAAAAATAGAGAGGCCGCTGTATTCTGCCCAGGGGACAAAATCAAGAGGCAACTCTCGCTAAGGGAGTGGGAAGAAGGCTAAAATATTATGCGGGAATGGGAAAATATAAAGCTGACCCAGTCGAGATAAAAGGAGGCCGAAACAAACTGGGGAGGTTGGGAATCTCGACTTGGATCATAACCAAAGAGTAGCCGGGTTACAGGCCAGGAACAACACTTACTCACATTAACTAGGTACACTGAAGCTTGTCTAATCCTAACCAAGGGGAGGGTTCCACAGGAAGCCACCCCGATGTGCAATAGGTTGACCTAGAAGAGAAAATCAAGGCTAGCCCCGGTCACACGAACCAAGCTCGCCTCTTTTACCCACCTTTCGCTAAAGACTGTCGAATGCAATCGTTTTCTATCAGATCTAATCTTCATCTTGAGCTGATGCTCAAAGAATAGGATTAGATGCTGATGAGAAAGACGGTTGCCCCGCAAGACTTCCTCCTTTCGCGTCGTCCAAATCACCATTCGAGCCGTGGCCAGCAGCGTCAGAAACACCATTCGTTTCACCCCGGAATACGGGGGCGACACATTGTCACACGCGTATGCGCGATCAATGGACACAAGCTGTTCGGGAGCGAGACGAGCCGTCAGCTCGCCGACATGGTCCCATAAGGGGCGGACCCGGGGGCAATGGTAGAAGGCGTGCGCAGCCGTTTCTTCTAAGCCAAGACCACACCGTTCACAGTCTGGCAAATCCGCCAAACCCCATATGAAAGCCTTGTCGTTGAGAGGCAGCCGATTCCGAGCCAATCGCCAGGTAAGCGAAAACTCAGGGTTACTGAGGTAATCCGCCGCTGGCGCCCAAGACCAGTAGGAGCGAAACTCCTCCTCCGACAAGCCGAGCGTATCACGTAGGGAATCCTTCGCGGGCCCCTCCACTAATCCACGATAGAAGACCTTCCTAGGCCGTGACAGGTCACTGGACCGGGGAATGGCCCTCAAGGCCGACCGACACTCGCGGATGAAATCCGACTCGTCCCGGGGTTTACGACGGCGCTCAACCCTCGAGATGGGGGGACTGATGGTAAGGCTAGGGAAGGCGTCCCTAACAATCCCCTCCAGAATCGGATCTCTCCCAGTCAATGCGCGGCGTAGGAAAGCCAACCTAGAGGCACGGACGTGACTCAAGAGGTGCGGCATTCCCAGCCCCCCATGACACGGACGTTTAGTGCAGACTCGTCTGTCGACCCTGTTCACGCGTCCCCTCCATAAAATGGAGGATAGCGATCGCTCGAGCGCCTTCCAATGGGTCCCACAGAGAGGAAGTACAGACAATCGATAAAGAATCAGGGGGAAAATGTATGTAACACACACCTCCGCCCTGCCCTTCACGGACAACCGCCGTCGATTCCAAGTCTTGCCGGCAGAACCGACCTTTGCAAGTACTTCAGACCAATTCTTCTCCAGCTGGAGGTCCGGTCCAAACCACACTCCAAGAATGCGGACAGGTCCATCCGTCCAACCGAAGCGGCCCGGAAGAGCGACCCCCTTCCAGGCACCTAACCGCAAGCCGGAAGACTTGTCGCGGTTTATCTTGGCCCCTGTCACCTTCTCGTACCGGTCAAGCGCCTTCTGTACCGCCTCGATATCGTCCCGGGACGACACGAAAGCAGATACGTCATCGGCGTACGCAGAAACCCTGGCTCGAGCCCCTCCAGGAACGGCGATTCCGCGTAGGGCCGGACTGCCGGTCTCGTCCTTCAGCCGGCGAAGGAGAGGCTCCAACGCCAAAGCATAAAGGAGAGGCGACAGCGGACAACCCTGACGAACCGACCTAGACAGCACGAACGCGTCCGACAACCTTCCGTTCACCTGTACCACAGCACTGGGGGAGCGATACAGGAGGCTAATCCAGCGGCAGAAGTTGGGTGCGAATCCAGCGGCCTGCAGGACAGTAGCAAGGTAGCGATGGTCGACCCTATCAAATGCCTTGGACTGATCCAAATTGATCAGCGCGGCTTGCTCGTCGTCTTTTACACCCTCTATGATCGTGCGGATCAGATGCAGGTTGCTCTGAATTGTTCGGCCCCTCACAGAACAAGTCTGCTCAGGTCCCAACAGAGACTCGGCAACTGACTGCAAACGCTCCTGCAGGATCTTGGCCATAATCTTTAACTCTGTGTTTAGCAGAGTTATGGGCCTGTAGTCATCTAGTTTCCCCCCACCACCTTTGCCCTTTTTCAACAGAGTGATCACGCCCCTGGTGATCCGATTGGGGATGGACCCCGACCGAAACCAGTTGTTGAACACTGCAGTCAAAATCGGAACAAAGATGTGCGACAGCCTCAAGTACAATTCATAGGGCAAACCATCCAGACCGGGCGACTTGCCTCTGCCGACCTTCTTCAAAACCGCGTAGACTTCGCCCTCCGTGATCTCTCCCTCGCAGCTAGCCGCTTCAGTCGGCAAAAGCCGAGGAAAGTCAGCCAAATAGCTACGAAACTCCTCCTCACGGAGACCAGGCTCCTTGGTAAACCGGCTCTCGAAATGGCGCCGAAACGCCTCGCACATGTCGTCAGTGGCCCGAAGAGTACGCCCCTCCGGGGATTCGACTTCACGAATGTAACGATCGCCACCTCGACGGACCTCTTCCCTGCGCAGATCTGCGCCCAAGTTCACAGCTTCGGAAGACATCTTGCTTAACTTATGTCTAATTACCTGGCCCATGTACCGCTCGCTATTCGAACGATCCAGGGCCTCCTTAGCTAAGGCTATCTCTAGGGGATCCCCCCCAGCCACCGCCCGGGTGTAACTAGTTTTAAGCGTCTTCACCTTGTCAGCTCTATCTAGAGCGAGCCGTTTGCTGAAATCAGTGGTGAAGGACCTAATCCTACACTTAAGGCGTTCCCACCACTTATTCCCGATAACCGCCCCCACTAGCTCCCGCTGCACTAGTCTAATTAGCTGTTCCCGAAAGTCCTCCCTGTCCAGTAAGGACAGATTGAACTTCCAGTACCCAGCCATTCTAGGCCTACAGTCTAACGCCACCCGGGCACAAACGAGTTTGTGGTCCGAATAGCCTACCCAGTGGAACGTAGGGCAATCTAGTAGATCTATGTCGGCTCTTCTAACTAACATTCTGTCAAGGTAGCTAACTACCTTGTCAAAAGGCCAATTAAGAGCCCACGTCCACATTTTCCCCCCGGGATGATCGACCCGGTATCTATCGACGAGACCATAATCGTCGATCAGATCAACCAGGCTACGATCGCCCCTTCTCCCGCTAGCTCCCCGCCCCCTGTCTAACTTGGGGTCCAGGATGGCATTCCAGTCCCCCATTAAAACTAGGCGCGTTGAATCCACTAGGAACGGCCCCAACCGCCGAAAAAACGAGACCCGCTCCTCCCGGTCGTTGGGCGCATAAACCGCAACGACTCGGAACGAACCACTTTTCACGGCAATATCGGCCACGATCAACCGGCCCTCGGCATCGGTATGCACAAGGTCCACCTTCGC
This sequence comes from Acanthosepion lycidas, assembly GCA_963932145.1. NCBI lineage: Eukaryota > Metazoa > Mollusca > Cephalopoda > Sepiida > Sepiidae > Acanthosepion > Acanthosepion lycidas. The sequence goes on along the minus strand of OZ010597.1, from coordinate 56,113,340 downwards.
ATCAAGAGTACGCCTGACAAGCAAAGAAACTCCTCTGGCAGAACGGTCCCCATATGCTGAATAGACGACAAAGTCATCGTCCAGCACACACGCATCGGAACTGCAAACAAAGTGGGTCTCCTCGATCGCGGCAACATCCACATCCAGGGACAGAAGGTCCCGGAGCAGGCGGGCAGCCTTACCCCGATCCCTTAAGCCCCTCACATTCAAAGTCGCTATCTTAATAGACATCTTCTAAGCCTGCAAAGAAAGAAAAGAAGAAGTGCAATAAACCTATTCACATACAGGACGGAAATCTGCGGGTGAAAGGACCCCGACGGATTGTCCCAGGCTCCCCACGCCTAACTCTGACGTTATCCGTCCTTCTGTGACAATCCCGCCGACGTCCGTGGGGTAATTTAGTTTTAGGGCCCTATATAATGAAGGGTGGAGACGTACGGGGGCCCTCCCTGAACAAAACAAGTGCATTTTTTTAAAATCTTGCGACCCAGTCTCCACCATCCTTATATCTGGGAAGGCTTCTCTGGCTTCGAAGAGATGGGTCCAGACTTTCAAGTGCCTGCCGGTATCCCGGATCAGTCCGACAACTCCCGGGGCACCAGGAAAATTTCTGGGGTCCTCCACTGATTTACCATCAACAGATGACAGTTTAATTAGAGGCCCCAGTAATGCTCTCTTGCGAGAGGAGAGGTTTTTGTCTATCTCCCCTTTCTCTGCTCTACAAATTTCTTCGACCTTGCCGAAGATCCTTTTCTTCTTTTTTCCCCTATCTGGGGGTGGTGGAGTGGGAGTGGACGAAGAGGTTGGAGTAGGGAGGGGTGATTGGGGAATTGGAGGGTCTGAGGCAGTAGGAGTAGGTGTGTGCGGGGGTGTGGGGGTGGTAGGCGGAAATGGATATCGAGACAGGGAGGGAGGGAGACTCCTATCTGCAGAAGTGTTTTTTTCTTTTTTCAATGGTGAAGAGGGGGCGGATGTAACTTTGTTTTTCTCCCTGCCCCTATCGTCACTAATATGACCAATTAGTCTATGTATCCGGTCTGCTTGTTCGACATGTTGTTCTTCTTCCTCCTCGTCTTCCTCTCGGTTCCTTTTCAAGGAGGCAGCCCGTTTGGGAGGCACTTCCTCCACCTCCATGTCGCTGTTTTGTTGCTGGAGCTGTTGCTGCTGCTGCTGCTTCTGTTTTTTTTGCTCCTTTGAAGCTTGTCCTTCTTTTGGCCTCTTTTCGAGGTGTTTTTTAGGGGGCGTTTCCTGCGGGGCTGCAACAGATGTATTTTTCCGCCCCTTATCCACCTCTTTCCAGGCTTCTTGGGAAGGTTTTCCGGATGGTTTTTCAACCACTACTGTTGTTGTTGCTGCTGCTGGAGGGGGCATCGGCATGACTTTATTTTTGCCAGGGCACTCCTTGGACATGTGTCCTGACGCACCACACGCCCAACAGCATGGCTTCCTCCCCTCCACCACGACCAGCATTCTTCTTTTTCGGCACACCAAGGTGTTTGGGATCTCTTGGAAGTTTTCCCTGTTCAAGGTTACTTGCACCTCCATGTCGCCGGTCAGGATGCCGCCTTTGCTAACGAGGGCCTTGACGTCGTTCACCTCGCCATATTTGGCGAAGAAGGCCCCCATCCTGTCCTCGTTGATATCTACTGGGACCCCGTGGATCGTAACCTTGGTCCTGCGGGTTCCCATGTATTCGGTCTGAATGCGCAGGTTCTTTGTTGCAAGTAGGCTTCCTGCCAGAGCCTTTGCCTGCTCTTCCGTGGCGAGGAGTATGTCCCACAGAGCATTCGTCCTCCGCGCCAGAAATTTGGGGTTAATTTGTAAGGTTCTTAAGGCCTCCTCCATTACCTCTCTGCCGACGCCGATCAACTTTCGGGTTTTTATATCCGAAGTTAGGAGAGATATTGTTCTCGTGTCGACAGCATTCAGCGCTTCTTGAATCGTGAGGAATTCATTGCCTTTGAATGATTCCTCGAATTTTTTCCTCTGTTCGCAGTAATATGCTGCATCTTTTTCTGGGGGCCTGTTTTTCCCCCAGGCCGTTTTCTGGGGTGACACCGGTTGTGAAGGCGGTGTATTTTCCTCAATGTTATTGTCGGCCATGATGGGATTTTTCGGCCCACCACGCCGAACAATTAAGCTTGTGTTGCTTTCTTTAAGGTATATTGGTGTTTTCAGAGACGTAAAAAATAATAATCAAAATAAACAAGAAAAAACGTACAAACTCAAACGGTAATAAACAACTCAAACGGTAATAAACAACTCAAACAAAAGAAAGAATGGACTACGAAAACAAGGAAAATTTAAAAAAGAAAACAAAAACTGAAAGAAAAAGGCAAAATAATACAAAAAGCAAAAATAAAACGGAAAATAAAGAGAAAAAATTAGACAAATGCAAAATAGAACGAGGAAAACTGAAAGTCAAAAAAAGGTTGCAAAAATGTAAACTTAAAGCTTATCTTTTCGACGCAAAGGAAACAAGTCAGTAGCAAAAACAACACACCAGGGGATGAACTTAATACAAACCCTGAGGATTTATTGCAACAAAGGTTACAATTGTGGCACAAGGCCAAAAAGGGGAGGGGGAAAAGGCTGGTCAACACTTACTATCTTATACCTAGCTAATCTGACTCACGACCCATTCATACATTACAATTTACCCATTCACCACAAGAACTCGTCCGTCACCAAACAATCCTCCAACCACCATAATACCGCATCCTCTCAAGGGGAACCTACCAAAAACGCGCCCCACACCATAAAAATTTGATGATAATACATAAAATACATAAAATTTTAATAATGATAGAATGAGAGGGGAGGGAGATGAACCCAATAATCAAATAAATATAAACACAAAATACAAACTAAACATAACAGATGTTAGTAGGGGACCGTCCAACCCTCAAAATAGAGAGGCCGCTGTATTCTGCCCATGGGACAAAATCAAGAGGCAACTCTCGCTAAGGGAGTGGGAAGAAGGCTAAAATATTATGCGGGAAAGGGAAAATATAAAGCTGACCCAGTCGAGATAAAAGGGGGGCCGAAACAAACTGGGGAGGTTGGGAATCTCGACTTGGATCATAACCAAAGAGTAGCCGGGTTACAGGCCAGGAACAACACTTACTCACATTAACTAGGTACACTGAAGCTTGTCTAATCCTAACCAAGGGGAGGGTTCCACAGGAAGCCACCCCGATGTGCAATAGGTTGACCTAGAAGAGAAAATCAAGGCTAGCCCCGGTCACACGAACCAAGCTCGCCTCTTTTACCCACCTTTCGCTAAAGACTGTCGAATGCAATCGTTTTCTATCAGATCTAATCTTCATCTTGAGCTGATGCTCAAAGAATAGGATTAGATGCTGATGAGAAAGACGGTTGCCCCGCAAGGCTTCCTCCTTTCGCGTCGTCCAAATCACCATTCGAGCCGTGGCCAGCAGCGTCAGAAACACCATTCGTTTCACCCCGGAATACGGGGGCGACACATTGTCACACGCGTATGCGCGATCAATGGACACAAGCTGTTCGGGAGCGAGACGAGCCGTCAGCTCGCCGACATGGTCCCATACGGGGCGGACCCGGGGGCAATGGTAGAAGGCGTGCGCAGCCGTTTCTTCTAAGCCAAGACCACACCGTTCACAGTCTGGCAAATCCGCCAAACCCCATATGAAAGCCTTGTCGTTGAGAGGCAGCCGATTCCGAGCCAATCGCCAGGTAAGCGAAAACTCAGGGTTACTGAGGTAATCCGCCGCTGGCGCCCAAGACCAGTAGGAGCGAAACTCCTCCTCCGACAAGCCGAGCGTATCACGTAGGGAATCCTTCGCGGGCCCCTCCACTAATCCACGATAGAAGACCTTCCTAGGCCGTGACAGGTCACTGGACCGGGGAATGGCCCTCAAGGCCGACCGACACTCGCGGATGAAATCCGACTCGTCCCGGGGTTTACGACGGCGCTCAACCCTCGAGATGGGGGGACTGATGGTAAGGCTAGGGAAGGCGTCCCTAACAATCCCCTCCAGAATCGGATCTCTCCCAGTCAATGCGCGGCGTAGGAAAGCCAACCTAGAGGCACGGACGTGACTCAAGAGGTGCGGCATTCCCAGCCCCCCATGACACGGACGTTTAGTGCAGACTCGTCTGTCGACCCTGTTCACGCGTCCCCTCCATAAAATGGAGGATAGCGATCGCTCGAGCGCCTTCCAATGGGTCCCACAGAGAGGAAGTACAGACAATCGATAAAGAATCAGGGGGAAAATGTATGTAACACACACCTCCGCCCTGCCCTTCACGGACAACCGCCGTCGATTCCAAGTCTTGCCGGCAGAACCGACCTTTGCAAGTACTTCAGACCAATTCTTCTCCAGCTGGAGGTCCGGTCCAAACCACACTCCAAGAATGCGGACAGGTCCATCCGTCCAACCGAAGCGGCCCGGAAGAGCGACCCCCTTCCAGGCACCTAACCGCAAGCCGGAAGACTTGTCGCGGTTTATCTTGGCCCCTGTCACCTTCTCGTACCGGTCAAGCGCCTTCTGTACCGCCTCGATATCGTCCCGGGACGACACGAAAGCAGATACGTCATCGGCGTACGCGGAAACCCTGGCTCGAGCCCCTCCAGGAACGGCGATTCCGCGTAGGGCCGGACTGCCGGTCTCGTCCTTCAGCCGGCGAAGGAGAGGCTCCAACGCCAAAGCATAAAGGAGAGGCGACAGCGGACAACCCTGACGAACCGACCTAGACAGCACGAACGCGTCCGACAACCTTCCGTTCACCTGTACCACAGCACTGGGGGAGCGATACAGGAGGCTAATCCAGCGGCAGAAGTTGGGTGCGAATCCAGCGGCCTGCAGGACAGTAGCAAGGTAGCGATGGTCGACCCTATCAAATGCCTTGGACTGATCCAAATTGATCAGCGCGGCTTGCTCGTCGTCTTTTACACCCTCTATGATCGTGCGGATCAGATGCAGGTTGCTCTGAATTGTTCGGCCCCTCACAGAACAAGTCTGCTCAGGTCCCAACAGAGACTCGGCAACTGACTGCAAACGCTCCTGCAGGATCTTGGCCATAATCTTTAACTCTGTGTTTAGCAGAGTTATGGGCCTGTAGTCATCTAGTTTCCCCCCACCACCTTTGCCCTTTTTCAACAGAGTGATCACGCCCCTGGTGATCCGATTGGGGATGGACCCCGACCGAAACCAGTTGTTGAACACTGCAGTCAAAATCGGAACAAAGATGTGCGACAGCCTCAAGTACAATTCATAGGGCAAACCATCCAGACCGGGCGACTTGCCTCTGCCGACCTTCTTCAAAACCGCGTAGACTTCGCCCTCCGTGATCTCTCCCTCGCAGCTAGCCGCTTCAGTCGGCAAAAGCCGAGGAAAGTCAGCCAAATAGCTACGAAACTCCTCCTCACGGAGACCAGGCTCCTTGGTAAACCGGCTCTCGAAATGGCGCCGAAACGCCTCGCACATGTCGTCAGTGGCCCGAAGAGTACGCCCCTCCGGGGATTCGACTTCACGAATGTAACGATCGCCACCTCGACGGACCTCTTCCCTGCGCAGATCTGCGCCCAAGTTCACAGCTTCGGAAGACATCTTGCTTAACTTATGTCTAATTACCTGGCCCATGTACCGCTCGCTATTCGAACGATCCAGGGCCTCCTTAGCTAAGGCTATCTCTAGGGGATCCCCCCCAGCCACCGCCCGGGAATAACTAGACTTGAGTGTCTTCACCTTATCAGCTCTATCTAGAGCGAGCCGTTTGCTGAAATCAGTGGTGAAGGACCTAATCCTACACTTAAGGCGTTCCCACCACTTATTCCCGATAACCGCCCCCACTAGCTCCCGCTGCACTAGTCTAATTAGCTGTTCCCGAAAGTCCTCCCTGTCCAGTAAGGACAGATTGAACTTCCAGTACCCAGCCATTCTAGGCCTACCGTCTAACGCCACCCGGGCACAAACGAGTTTGTGGTCCGAATAGCCTACCCAGTGGAACGTAGGGCAATCTAGTAGATCTATGTCGGCTCTTCTAACTAACATTCTGTCAAGGTAGCTAACTACCTTGTCACAAGGCCAATTAAGAGCCCACGTCCACATTTTCCCCCCGGGATGATCGACCCGGTATCTATCGACGAGACCATAATCGTCGATCAGATCAACCAGGCTACGATCGCCCCTTCTCCCGCTAGCTCCCCGCCCCCTGTCTAACTTGGGGTCCAGGATGGCATTCCAGTCCCCCATTAAAACTAGGCGCGTTGAATCCACTAGGAACGGCCCCAACCGCCGAAAAAACGAGACCCGCTCCTCCCGGTCGTTGGGCGCATAAACCGCAACGACTCGGAACGAACCACTTTTCACGGCAATATCGGCCACGATCAACCGGCCCTCGGCATCGGTATGCACAAGGTCCACCTTCGCATCAAGAGTACGCCTGACAAGCAAAGAAACTCCTCTGGCAGAACGGTCCCCATATGCTGAATAGACGACAAAGTCATCGTCCAGCACACACGCATCGGAACTGCAAACAAAGTGGGTCTCCTCGATCGCGGCAACATCCACATCCAGGGACAGAAGGTCCCGGAGAAGGCGGGCAGCCTTACCCCGATCCCTTAAGCCCCTCACATTCAAAGTCGCTATCTTAATAGACATCTTCTAAGCCTGCAAAGAAAAAAGAAGTGCAATAAACCTATTCACATACAGGACGGAAATCTGCGGGTGAAAGGACCCCGACGGATTGTCCCAGGCTCCCCACTCCTAACTCCGACGTCATCCGTCCTTCTGTGACAATCCCGCCGACGTCCGTGGGGTAATTTAGTTTTAGGGCCCTATATAGTGATGGATGGAGACGTACGGGGGCCCTCCCTGCACAAAACATCTGCATTTTTTTCAAATCTTGTGCGCCCATCTCAATCATCCTTATCTCTGGGAAGGCCTCTCTGGCCTCAAAGAGATGGGCCCACACTTTCATGTGTTTGCCTGTGTCCCGGATAAGTCCAACCACTCCCGGGGCACGAGGAAAATTTCTAGGATCCTCAACTGATTTGCCGTCAACGGATGACAGCTTGATTAGAGGACCCAACAGTGCTCTCTTGCGGGAGGAGAGGTTCTTATCTATCTCTCCCTTATCCGCTCTGCAAATTTCCTCGACTTTGCCGAAGATTCTTTTTTTCTTTTTTCCCCTATCTGGGGGTGGTGGAGTGGGAGTGGATGAACGGGCTGGAGTAGGGAGGGATGGTTGGGGAGTTGGAGGGTCTGATGCAGTAGGAGTAGGTGTGTGCGGGGGTGTGGGGTTGCTAGCAGGGAGTGGAAATCGAGACAGGGAAGGAGGGAGACTCCTATCAGCTGGAGTGTTTTTTTCCTTTTTAGCTGGTGAAGAGGGGACGGATGTACATCTGTTTGTTTCCCTACCCCTCTCTTCACTAATCTGTCCAATTAGCCTATGAATCTGCTTCACTTGTTCCTCTTGTTCCTCCTCATCTTCCTCCCGGTTTCTTTTCAAGGAGGTGGCCCGTTTGGGAGGCACTTCCTCCACCTCCATGTCGCTGTTTTGCTTTTCCGGACTTTTTTCCGGACTTTTTGGACTCTTCTGCTGTTTTTGTTTCTGTTGTTGTTGTTGCTGTTTTTGTGTCTCTTTTTCGTACACCTTTGAAGGCTGTACTTCTTTTTGCCTCTTTTCGGGCTGTTTCTTTTGGGGCGTCTCCTTCGGAGCTGGATCGCTAATATTTTTTCGCCCCCTATCCACCTCTTTCCAGGCTTCTACGGGAGGTTTTCCGGTTGTCTCTTTCGCAACCACTGCTGCTGTTGTTGCTGCTGGAGGGGGCATTGGTTTAACATTTTTGCCAGGGCACTCCTTGGACATGTGCCCTGACGCACCACACGCCCAGCAGCACGGCTTTCTTCCCTCGACAACAACCAGCATTCTTCTCTTTCGGCACACCAGGGTGTTTGGAATTTCCCGAAAGTTTTCCCTGTTGACAGTTATTTGGACTTCTATGTCCCCTGTTTGGATGCCGCTTTTACTGACAAGGGCCTTAACTTCGTTCACTTCACCATATTTAACGAAAAAGGCCCCCATCCTGTCCTCGCTGATATCTGCTGGGACACCGTGAATTGTCACCTTGGTTCTGCGAGTTCCCATGTACTCTGTCTGCATGCGCAGGTTCTTAGTTGAGAGCAGACTTCCAGCCAGTGCCTTTGCCTGCTCCTCTGTAGCTAGGAGTATATCCCACAGAGCGTTTGTCCTTCGAGCCAGGAGTTTTGGGTAAATTTGTAGAGACTTCAAGGCCTCCTCCATCACTTCTCTGCCGACACCGATCAACTTCCGGGTCTTTACCTCCGAAGTTAGAAGAGAGATTGTCCTGGTGTCGACTGCATCCAAGGCTTCTTGAATAGTAATGAATTCATTCCCTTGGAATGAATCCTCAAACTTTTTCCTTTGCTCGCAGTAAAAGGCTGGATCTTTTTCTGGCGGCCTGTTTTTACCCCAGGCCGTTTTTGGGGGTGACACCGGTTGTGAAGGCGGTGTATTGTATTTGTCAATATTGTTGTCGGCCATGATGGGATTTTTCGGCCCACCACGCCGAACAATTAAGCTTTTGTTGCTTTCTTTAACTTATATTGGTGTTTCACATACTTAAAAAATAATAATCAAAATAAAAAACGTACAAACTCAAACGGTAATAAACAACTCAAACGGTAATAAACAACTCAAACAAAAGAAGAAAGAATGGACTACGAAAACCAGGAAAATTTAAAAAAGAAAACAAAAACTGAAAGAAAAAGGCAAAATAATACAAAAAGCAAAAATAAAACGGAAAATAAAGAGAAAAAATTAAACAAATGCAAAAATAGAACGAGGAAAACTGAAAGTCAAAAAAGGTTGCAAAAATGTAAACTTAAAAGCTTATCTTTTCGACGCAAAGGAAACAAGTCAGTAGCAAAAACAACACACCAGGGGATGAACTTAATACAAACCCTGAGGATTTATTATGTTTTTATACATAATTGTGGCACGTGGCCGATGAAGGGGAGGGGTAAAGGCTGGTCCAAACTAACTATCCTATACCTAGCTAATCAGATTCACGACCCATTCATACATTACAATTTACCCATTCACCACAAGAACTCGTCCGTCACCAAACAATCCTCCATCCACCATAATACCGCATCCTCTCAAGGGGAACCTACCAAAAACGCGCCCCACACCATAAAAATTTGATGATAATACATAAAATACATAAAATTTTAATAATGATAGAATGAGAGGGGAGGGAGATGAACCCAATAATCAAATAAATATAAACACAAAAAACAAACTAAACATAACAGATGTTAGTAGGGGACCGTCCAACCCTCAAAATAGAGAGGCCGCTGTATTCTGGCCAGGGGACAAAATCAAGAGGCAACTCTCGCTAAGGGAGTGGGAAGAAGGCTAAAATATTATGCGGGAATGGGAAAATATAAAGCTGACCCAGTCGAGATAAAAGGGGGCCGAAACAAACTGGGGAGGTTGGGAATCTCGACTTGGATCATAACCAAAGAGTAGCCGGGTTACAGGCCAGGAACAACACTTACTCACATTAACTAGGTACACTGAAGCTTGTCTAATCCTAACCAAGGGGAGGGTTCCACAGGAAGCCACCCCGATGTGCAATAGGTTGACCTAGAAGAGAAAATCAAGGCTAGCCCCGGTCACACGAACCAAGCTCGCCTCTTTTACCCACCTTTCGCTAAAGACTGTCGAATGCAATCGTTTTCTATCAGATCTAATCTTCATCTTGAGCTGATGCTCAAAGAATAGGATTAGATGCTGATAAGAAAGACGGTTGCCCCGCAAGACTTCCTCCATTCGCGTCGTCCAAATCACCATTCGAGCCGTGGCCATCAGCATCAGAAACACCATTCGTTTCTCCCCGGAATACGGGGGCGACACATTGTCACACGCGTATGCGCGATCAATGGACACAAGCTGTTCGGGAGCGAGACGAGCCGTCAGCTCGCCGACATGGTCCCATAAGGGGCGGACCCGGGGGCAATGGTAGAAGGCGTGCGCAGCCGTTTCTTCTAAGCCAAGACCACACCGTTCACAGTCTGGCAAATCCGCCAAACCCCATATGAAAGCCTTGTCGTTGAGAGGCAGCCGATTCCGAGCCAATCGCCAGGTAAGCGAAAACTCAGGGTTACTGAGGTAATCCGCCGCTGGCGCCCAAGACCAGTAGGAGCGAAACTCCTCCTCCGACAAGCCGAGCGTATCACGTAGGGAATCCTTCGCGGGCCCCTCCACTAATCCACGATAGAAGACCTTCCTAGGCCGTGACAGGTCACTGGACCGGGGAATGGCCCTCAAGGCCGACCGACACTCGCGGATGAAATCCGACTCGTCCCGGGGTTTACGACGGCGCTCAACCCTCGAGATGGGGGGACTGATGGTAAGGCTAGGGAAGGCGTCCCTAACAATCCCCTCCAGAATCGGATCTCTCCCAGTCAATGCGCGGCGTAGGAAAGCCAACCTAGAGGCACGGACGTGACTCAAGAGGTGCGGCATTCCCAGCCCCCCATGACACGGACGTTTAGTGCAGACTCGTCTGTCGACCCTGTTCACGCGTCCCCTCCATAAAATGGAGGATAGCGATCGCTCGAGCGCCTTCCAATGGGTCCCACAGAGAGGAAGTACAGACAATCGATAAAGAATCAGGGGGAAAATGTATGTAACACACACCTCCGCCCTGCCCTTCACGGACAACCGCCGTCGATTCCAAGTCTTGCCGGCAGAACCGACCTTTGCAAGTACTTCAGACCAATTCTTCTCCAGCTGGAGGTCCGGTCCAAACCACACTCCAAGAATGCGGACAGGTCCATCCGTCCAACCGAAGCGGCCCGGAAGAGCGACCCCCTTCCAGGCACCTAACCGCAAGCCGGAAGACTTGTCGCGGTTTATCTTGGCCCCTGTCACCTTCTCGTACCGGTCAAGCGCCTTCTGTACCGCCTCGATATCGTCCCGGGACGACACGAAAGCAGATACGTCATCGGCGTACGCGGAAACCCTGGCTCGAGCCCCTCCAGGAACGGCGATTCCGCGTAGGGCCGGACTGCCGGTCTCGTCCTTCAGCCGGCGAAGGAGAGGCTCCAACGCCAAAGCATAAAGGAGAGGCGACAGCGGACAACCCTGACGAACCGACCTAGACAGCACGAACGCGTCCGACAACCTTCCGTTCACCTGTACCACAGCACTAGGGGAGCGATACAGGAGGCTAATCCAGCGGCAGAAGTTGGGTGCGAATCCAGCGGCCTGCAGGACAGTAGCAAGGTAGCGATGGTCGACCCTATCAAATGCCTTGGACTGATCCAAATTGATCAGCGCGGCTTGCTCGTCGTCTTTTACACCCTCTATGATCGTGCGGATCAGATGCAGGTTGCTCTGAATTGTTCGGCCCCTCACAGAACAAGTCTGCTCAGGTCCCAACAGAGACTCGGCAACTGACTGCAAACGCTCCTGCAGGATCTTGGCCATAATCTTTAACTCTGTGTTTAGCAGAGTTATGGGCCTGTAGTCATCTAGTTTCCCCCCACCACCTTTGCCCTTTTTCAACAGAGTGATCACGCCCCTGGTGATCCGGTTGGGGATGGACCCCGACCGAAACCAGTTGTTGAACACTGCAGTCAAAATCGGAACAAAGATGTGCGACAGCCTCAAGTACAATTCATAGGGCAAACCATCCAGACCGGGCGACTTGCCTCTGCCGACCTTCTTCAAAACCGCGTAGACTTCGCCCTCCGTGATCTCTCCCTCGCAGCTAGCCGCTTCAGTCGGCAAAAGCCGAGGAAAGTCAGCCAAATAGCTACGAAACTCCTCCTCACGGAGACCAGGCTCCTTGGTAAACCGGCTCTCGAAATGGCGCCGAAACGCCTCGCACATGTCGTCAGTGGCCCGAAGAGTACGCCCCTCCGGGGATTCGACTTCACGAATGTAACGATCGCCACCTCGACGGACCTCTTCCCTGCGCAGATCTGCGCCCAAGTTCACAGCTTCGGAAGACATCTTGCTTAACTTATGTCTAATTACCTGGCCCATGTACCGCTCGCTATTCGAACGATCCAGGGCCTCCTTAGCTAAGGCTATCTCTAGGGGATCCCCCCCGGCCACCGCCCGGGAATAACTAGACTTGAGTGTCTTCACCTTATCAGCTCTATCTAGAGCGAGCCGTTTGCTGAAATCAGTGGTGAAGGACCTAATCCTACACTTAAGGCGTTCCCACCACTTATTCCCGATAACCGCCCCCACTAGCTCCCGCTGCACTAGTCTAATTAGCTGTTCCCGAAAGTCCTCCCTGTCCAGTAAGGACAGATTGAACTTCCAGTAACCAGCCATTCTAGGCCTACAGTCTAACGCCACCCGGGCACAAACGAGTTTGTGGTCCGTGTAGCCTACCCAGTGGAACGTAGGGCAATCTAGTAGATCTATGTCGGCTCTTCTAACTAACATTCTGTCAAGGTAGCTGACTACCTTGTCAAAAGGCCAATTAAGAGCCCACGTCCACATTTTCCCCCCGGGATGATCGACCCGGTATCTATCGACGAGACCATAATCGTCGATCAGATCAACCAGGCTACGATCGCCCCTTCTCCCGCTAGCTCCCCGCCCCCTGTCTAACTTGGGGTCCAGGATGGCATTCCAGTCCCCCATTAAAACTAGGCGCGTTGAATCCACTAGGAACGGCCCCAACCGCCGAAAAAACGAGACCCGCTCCTCCCGGTCGTTGGGCGCATAAACCGCAACGACTCGGAACGAACCACTTTTCACGGCAATATCGGCCACGATCAACCGGCCCTCGGCATCGGTATGCACAAGGTCCACCTTCGCATCGAGAGTACGCCTGACAAGCAAAGAAACTCCTCTGGCAGAACGGTCCCCATATGCTGAATAGACGTCAAAGTCAGCGTCCAGCACACACGCATCGGAACTGCAAACAAAGTGGGTCTCCTCGATCGCGGCAACATCCACATCCAGGGACAGAAGGTCCCGGAGCAGGCGGGCAGCCTTACCCCGATCCCTTAAGCCCCTCACATTCAAAGTTGCTATCTTAATAGACATCTTCTAAGCCTGCAAATAGAAAAAAGAGTCAGCGCAAAAAACCTACTCACATACGGGGCGGAAATCTGCAGCGGTAAGGACCCCGACGGAATGTCCTAGGCTCCCTATACCTAGTTCCGACGTCATCCGTCCATCCAGGACTATTCCGCCAACGTCCGAGGGGTATGTTAATTTAACACACCTATATAGAGCGGGATGGAGTATAACAGGGACCCGGCCCGCACAAAATTGTCTGAACTTTTTCACATAAGGATCATCCATCGAAAACATCCTGATTTTGGGGAAAGCCTCTCTGGCTTCAAACAGGTGGTCCCACACTTTCAGGTATTTACCTGAGTCTCTCACACAGGTGACCACCCCGGGTGCCCCGGGAAAGTTTCTAGGGTCCTCGACAGTTTTCCCGTCTATTTTGTCTAGTTTTAGTAGCAGAGCAAGTAAAGATTTCTTCTTCTGATTCGAGATGTTTTTGTTCACCTGCTCGCTATCTAACTTACAAATACTTTCCGGTTCCGGGAACACCCTCCTCTTCTTTTTCTTTTCCTTATCACGGTGGGGAGGGGAAGAAGTAGAAGAGTGGGGGGGAGGGGATGATAAACTAGCAGGGGAAGAAGAGGGGGTTGGGGATGGAGCTCTAGTTGGTGAGGTGGGGAAGCTCCTGGCTCTGTCTGATTGTTTTTTCGCTGGTGAAGCCGGTACGGATATGGCCCGGCCTCTGCTCCTATTCTTTTCTTCCTTACTTTGACTGGCCTGCTTCTCTTCAGGTTGACTTGTCTCCTCGTCTTCCTCTCTGGATCTTTTCAGAGATGAAGCACGAGGGGGAGGCATGATCTCAACCTCCATTTCCGCTTCAGCTTGCTGCTGCTGGTTCTCATCTTTTTCACCCTGCTGCTGTTCTTGCTGCTGATCTTCATGTTTCTGTTGGGGCTGCTGCTGCTGCCTTTGCTGCGGCTGCTGTTGTACTTGTTTGTGCAGAGCCTGTTTCAGTTCTGGCTGCTGCTGCGGTCTTTTCTGCTCTTTTTGAGTCTGCTGCAGTTGTTTTGCGGGCAGCTTCTTCTCTCCCTTTAAATGCTGCTCCTGACGCTGCTTTTGGGGGGACATCTCTTTTCGTCCAGAAGTTGTGGGCACTTCTGCAGCTTTCCGCCCTTTCACCTTCTTCCATTCACCCTCTGGGGCCTCCTTCGTTGTTGCTGCTGCTGCTGCTCCTGCCGCCGCTTTAGTTTCCGCTGCTGCTGGTGCCACTGGTTTGGGTGGAGCCTTCGAATTCTTTGTGGGGCACGCCTTTGACATGTGCCCCAGCACACCACAAGCCCAACAGTACGGCTTGCGACCCTCCACCACCACCAGCATCCGTCTTGTCCTGTATAGTAATGTATTCGGGACTTCTGCAAAGGCCTCCCGATTCAGGGTCACGTATAGTACCATGTCTCCGGTTGCAATTCCGGACTTACTCTTTACAGAAGCAACTTCGTCCACTGTCCCGTATTTGGTGAAGAATGCTCCCATCCTATCTTCGCAGATATCCACGGGTACACCGTGCACTGTTATTTTAGTGCGACGGGTACCCATGTATTCCGTCTGCAATCTCAGGCTCGCCGTTGTTAGACTTTTCCCAGCGAGCGCCTTCGCTTCCTGCTCTGTGGCCAGCAATATGTCCCACAACGCATTGGTCCGTCTGGCCAAAATTTGGGGGGCAATATGTAGGCTCTTAATCGCCTCTTCCATGGCTTCCCTGCTGACCCCAATTAAATTCCGACTTTTTACGTCGGAGGTCAGCAGGGAAATTGTTCTTACAGTAATGGCATCCCGGGCTTCTGGAATGGTCATAAATTCATTCCCATTTATGAATTTATCATAATTCTTGGATTGCTCCACATAGTATGCTGGATCTTTTTTGGGCCTGTTCTCTAGCCAGGCACTTTTTTTCTCCGGTGACTTGTTTTGTACATTCACCGGCGGTGAATTTGGTTCTTCAGCCATGGTGGAACACCACCACCGCTGAATAAATATTGACGCTCTCTATAAAAATGTTATTTGTTCATTTCTCCACGAAAAAATAAGGGACACAAATAAAGTCAAAATCAAACAAAAATCAAAACGATTTTAAACAAAAAATAAACAAACAAACAACAAAACTGAAATGAAACCGGGAGCGGGGTAGACAACAAAGCAAGGAAAGAAACTGAAATAAAATAAAATGAAATGAACCAGTAAAATCAAGTAAATAAAAGTTAAACAGAAAAATTCAGAACGCAATTAAATAAAGACACTTATCAGTTCGTGCTCTTGTACAAGACCAAAAGAAAAACACGTAGTCCGCCGGATATGTACCAACTTAATACAAACCCTGAGGATTTATTGCAACAAAGGTTACAATTGTGGCACAAGGCCAAAAAGGGGAGGGGGAAAAGGCTGGTCAACACTTACTATCTTATACCTAGCTAATCTGACTCACGACCCATTCATACATTACAATTTACTCATTCACCACAAGAACTCATCCATCACCGTTCAATCCTCCAACCACCATAATACCACATCCACTCCAAGGGAACCTACCAAAACGCGCCCCAATCCATAAAAATTTGATGATACATAAATGATATACATAAAATTCTAATAATGATAGAATGCAAGGGGAGGGAGGTGAACCCAATAATAAACAAAAATAAACACAAAATACAAACTAAACATAACACATGTTAGTAGGGACCGTCCAACCCTCAAAAACAGAGAGGCCGCTGTATTCTGCCCAGGGGACAGAATCAAGAGACGCTCTCGCTAAGGGAGTGGGAAAGTGGAGAAAATATTATGCCGGAATGGGAAAATGTAAAGCTGACCTAGTCGAGATAAAAAGGGGGGGGCCAAAACAAACTGGGGAGGTTGGGAATCTCGACTTGGACCATAACCAAAGAGCAGCCGGGATACAGGCCAGGAACAACATTTACTCACGTTAACTAGGTACACTGAAGCTTGTCTAACCTAACCAAGGGGAGGGTTCCACAGGAAGCCACCCCGATGTGCTATAGGTTGACCTAGAAAAGAAAATCAAGGCTAGCCCCGGTCACACGAACCAGGCTTGCTACTTTTACCCACCTTTCGCTGAAGACTGTCGAATGCAATCGTTTTCTATCAGATCTAATCTTCATCTTGAGCTGATGCTCAAAGAATTGGATTAGATGCTGATAAGAAAGACGGTTGCCCCGCAAGACTTCCTCCATTCGCGTCGTCCAAATCACCATTCGAGCCGTGGCCATCAGCATCAGAAACACCATTCGTTTCTCCCCGGAATACGGGGGCGACACATTGTCACACGCGTATGCGCGATCAATGGACACAAGCTGTTCGGGAGCGAGACGAGCCGTCAGCTCGCCGACATGGTCCCATAAGGGGCGGACCCGGGGGCAATGGTAGAAGGCGTGCGCAGCCGTTTCTTCTAAGCCAAGACCACACCGTTCACAGTCTGGCAAATCCGCCAAACCCCATATGAAAGCCTTGTCGTTGAGAGGCAGCCGATTCCGAGCCAATCGCCAGGTAAGCGAAAACTCAGGGTTACTGAGGTAATCCGCCGCTGGCGCCCAAGACCAGTAGGAGCGAAACTCCTCCTCCGACAAGCCGAGCGTATCACGTAGGGAATCCTTCGCGGGCCCCTCCACTAATCCACGATAGAAGACCTTCCTAGGCCGTGACAGGTCACTGGACCGGGGAATGGCCCTCAAGGCCGACCGACACTCGCGGATGAAATCCGACTCGTCCCGGGGTTTACGACGGCGCTCAACCCTCGAGATGGGGGGACTGATGGTAAGGCTAGGGAAGGCGTCCCTAACAATCCCCTCCAGAATCGGATCTCTCCCAGTCAATGCGCGGCGTAGGAAAGCCAACCTAGAGGCACGGACGTGACTCAAGAGGTGCGGCATTCCCAGCCCCCCATGACACGGACGTTTAGTGCAGACTCGTCTGTCGACCCTGTTCACGCGTCCCCTCCATAAAATGGAGGATAGCGATCGCTCGAGCGCCTTCCAATGGGTCCCACAGAGAGGAAGTACAGACAATCGATAAAGAATCAGGGGGAAAATGTATGTAACACACACCTCCGCCCTGCCCTTCACGGACAACCGCCGCCGATTCCAAGTCTTGCCGGCAGAACCGACCTTTGCAAGTACTTCGGACCAATTCTTCTCCAGCTGGAGGTCCGGTCCAAACCACACTCCAAGAATGCGGACAGGTCCATCCGTCCAACCGAAGCGGCCCGGAAGAGCGACCCCCTTCCAGGCACCTAACCGCAAGCCGGAAGACTTGTCGCGGTTTATCTTGGCCCCTGTCACCTTCTCGTACCGGTCAAGCGCCTTCTGTACCGCCTCGATATCGTCCCGGGACGACACGAAAGCAGATACGTCATCGGCGTACGCGGAAACCCTGGCTCGAGCCCCTCCAGGAACGGCGATTCCGCGTAGGGCCGGACTGCCGGTCTCGTCCTTCAGCCGGCGAAGGAGAGGCTCCAACGCCAAAGCATAAAGGAGAGGCGACAGCGGACAACCCTGACGAACCGACCTAGACAGCACGAACGCGTCCGACAACCTTCCGTTCACCTGTACCACAGCACTGGGGGAGCGATACAGGAGGCTAATCCAGCGGCAGAAGTTGGGTGCGAATCCAGCGGCCTGCAGGACAGTAGCAAGGTAGCGATGGTCGACCCTATCAAATGCCTTGGACTGATCCAAATTGATCAGCGCGGCTTGCTCGTCGTCTTTTACACCCTCTATGATCGTGCGGATCAGATGCAGGTTGCTCTGAATTGTTCGGCCCCTCACAGAACAAGTCTGCTCAGGTCCCAACAGAGACTCGGCAACTGACTGCAAACGCTCCTGCAGGATCTTGGCCATAATCTTTAACTCTGTGTTTAGCAGAGTTATGGGCCTGTAGTCATCTAGTTTCCCCCCACCACCTTTGCCCTTTTTCAACAGAGTGATCACGCCCCTGGTGATCCGGTTGGGGATGGACCCCGACCGAAACCAGTTGTTGAACACTGCAGTCAAAATCGGAACAAAGATGTGCGACAGCCTCAAGTACAATTCATAGGGCAAACCATCCAGACCGGGCGACTTGCCTCTGCCGACCTTCTTCAAAACCGCGTAGACTTCGCCCTCCGTGATCTCTCCCTCGCAGCTAGCCGCTTCAGTCGGCAAAAGCCGAGGAAAGTCAGCCAAATAGCTACGAAACTCCTCCTCACGGAGACCAGGCTCCTTGGTAAACCGGCTCTCGAAATGGCGCCGAAACGCCTCGCACATGTCGTCAGTGGCCCGAAGAGTACGCCCCTCCGGGGATTCGACTTCACGAATGTAACGATCGCCACCTCGACGGACCTCTTCCCTGCGCAGATCTGCGCCCAAATTCATAGCTTCGGAAGACATCTTGCTTAACTTATGTCTAATTACCTGGCCCATGTACCGCTCGCTATTCGAACGATCCAGGGCCTCCTTAGCTAAGGCTATCTCTAGGGGATCCCCCCCAGCCACCGCCCGGGTGTAACTAGTTTTAAGCGTCTTCACCTTGTCAGCTCTATCTAGAGCGAGCCGTTTGCTGAAATCAGTGGTGAAGGACCTAATCCTACACTTAAGGCGTTCCCACCACTTATTCCCGATAACCGCCCCCACTAGCTCCCGCTGCACTAGTCTAATTAGCTGTTCCCGAAAGTCCTCCCTGTCCAGTAAGGACAGATTGAACTTCCAGTACCCAGCCATTCTAGGCCTACAGTCTAACGCCACCCGGGCACAAACGAGTTTGTGGTCCGAATAGCCTACCCAGTGGAACGTAGGGCAATCTAGTAGATCTATGTCGGCTCTTCTAACTAACATTCTGTCAAGGTAGCTAACTACCTTGTCAAAAGGCCAATTAAGAGCCCACGTCCACATTTTCCCCCCGGGATGATCGACCCGGTATCTATCGACGAGACCATAATCGTCGATCAGATCAACCAGGCTACGATCGCCCCTTCTCCCGCTAGCTCCCCGCCCCCTGTCTAACTTGGGGTCCAGGATGGCATTCCAGTCCCCCATTAAAACTAGGCGCGTTGAATCCACTAGGAACGGCCCCAACCGCCGAAAAAACGAGACCCGCTCCTCCCGGTCGTTGGGCGCATAAACCGCAACGACTCGGAACGAACCACTTTTCACGGCAATATCGGCCACGATCAACCGGCCCTCGGCATCGGTATGCACAAGGTCCACCTTCGCATCAAGAGTCCGTCTGACAAGCAAAGAAACCCCTCTGGCAAACCGGTCCCCATATGCTGAATAGACGACAAAGTCGTTCTCCAGCACACACGCATCGGCACTGCAAACAAAGTGTGTCTCTTCGATCACGGCAACATCCACATCCAGGGACAGAAGGTCCCGGAGCAGGCGGGCAGCCTTACCCCGATCCCTTAAGCCCTTCACATTTAACGTCGCTAACTTGGTTTCCATTTTCTAGGCCTGCAAAGAGAAAAAAAGAGTCAGAGCAAAAACCTACTCACATACGGGCCGGAAATCTGCGGGTGTAAGGACCCCGACGGATTGTCCCAGGCTCCCTGTACCCATCTCTGACGTCATCCGTCCATCCGAGACAATCCCGCCGACATCCATGGGGTACGTTAATTTTAAAACCCTGTAAAGAGAGGGGTGGAGACATACTGGGACCCTCCCTGCACAGTAGGTGAATAATTTTTTTAAGTTTGGTGTGCCTGTCTGCGCCATCCGGATCTCAGGGAAGGCATCCTTGGCCTCTTGCAAGTGGGCCCAAACCTTCAGGTGCTTCCCTGTATCTCGTATACATGTAATCACCCCTGGTGCTCGGGGAAACTTTCTTGGATCTTCCGTAGACTTCCCGTCCACAGACGTAACTTTGAAGAGAGGCCCCAAGAGTGTCTTTCTCTGTGTCGAAAGATCCCTCTCCGCCTCCTTCCTGTCCACTCTACAAATGTCTTCCACCCTGTCAAAGTGTATTTTCACCTTCTTTTTCCTGGAAGGGTGTGGCGGGGTTGAAGTTGACGGTGGGGGAGTAGTAGAAGGTGACTGAGTAGGAAGTTGGGTAGTGGGTTGGGTAGAGGGTTGGGGGGGCGTACACAGTGAGGGGGATTGTGACCTTGCTGGAGATGCCGATGCGCTTCTAGAGCGGGACTTCGTTACTTCCGCTTCTTCTGATGTAGTAGGACGAGATGGTGATCTTGATGCTGTTGTTTCTCTCTCTCTCCTGCTTCTCCCTGTCACTTTCTCTTTTTTGGTCGGGATCTCCTCGTCCTCTTCATCTCTCCCTCTTTTTGACGAGGAAGAGCGTGGTGGGGGCATTTCCTCCACTTCCATCTCCCCCTCTCGATTTGCTTGTTTCGCTACTTTTGCCTGCTGTTCCATTTTTTGGGTTTGTTGTTGCTTTTCCGGCAGCTTCTTGGGGCTGCCCTTCTCTTGTTGTGGCTTCTTGGGGCTGCCCTTCTCTTGTTGTGGCTGCTGCTGTTTGGGCGGCTGCTCGTTCCGCTTCAGGGGAGAAGGTGCCGTCTTTTTCCCCTTTACCTTCACCCATTCCCCATCCGAGGCCTTTCCTGATGATGTTACTGTTTCTGATGCTGTTGCTACTGCAGTTGTTGGTTTTGTAGCTGGAGGGGGTGGAGGCTGTACCTTTTTACCTGGGCACACCTTGGCCATGTGTCCCAGAACACCGCATGACCAACAAAATGGCTTACGTCCCTCCACCACCACCAGCATCCTCTTTTCACGGCATATGAGAGTATTGGGAATGTCCCTAAAAGCCTCCCTGTCCAGAATGACTTGCAGGGCCATGTCACCCGTGGCTATGCCAGATTTGCTAGTCACAGGCGACACATCCTCTACCTGACCATACTTGGCAAAGAATCCTCCTATCCTATCTGCTCCAATGTCTATAGGCACCCCATGCACCGTGATCTTTGTTCGGCGGGTGCCCATATACTCCGTCTGCATACGAATTGAAGTTGTTTGCAGTATGCTTGCTGACAGTTGCTTGGCTTCCTGCTCTGTAGCTAGGAGGATGTCCCACATGGCATTTGATCTTCTGGCCAATAATTTGGGAGCAATTTTCAGGCTTCTGAGTGCCTCCTCCATACTTTCCCTACTGAAGCCAGCCAATTTCCGGCTCTTCACATCTGCTGTCAGAAGAGAGATGGTTTTTGTTTTTACTCCATCGAATGCTTCTTGGATCGTCAGGAATTCATTTCCTTTGACGAATTCACCATATTTCTCTCTTTGTTCCTGATAGTAAGCGGCGTTCTTCCTTTTCGGACTGTCTCCCGTCCAGGCCGATGTTTTTGGTGGCGACGGTGTGTCAGTTTGCACCGTAGGAGACGGTGTAGCTTGAAGAATGTCCGCCATGGGGATTTCTCCCCACGGCAGTTGCACGAAAAAAAAAGGTTCGCCTTTACGTTCTTCTTTTTTTTTTTTCTTTGTTAAGAGCAATAATTAACAGACAAACTAAAACCAAGTAAAACGGGGAGAAACGAAAATAAAATAAACTAGAAACTGTGTGTAAAAACAACACGTGAAAAAAAAACAAAATCAAATCAACAGTTCAAAACAAAAATAATTTAAACGAAAACGAGGGGAGGGTCAAAAATAAAGAAATCAAAAAGCAATGCACAAACTCAAAAACGTACAACAAAAAGGTGTGAAAAATAAAAATTTTCAAACAAAAACAAAATCTAACCGTTCACTTTTTTTTTTTTTTTTTTTTTTTTTTTTTTTTCTCCAATCACGATGCACACGTCAATCGAAAATACAACAATAGGGGATGAACTTAATACAAACCCTGAGGATTTATTATGTTTTTATACATAATTGTGGCACGTGGCCGATGAAGGGGAGGGGTAAAGGCTGGTCCAAACTAACTATCCTATACCTAGCTAATCAGATTCACGACCCATTCATACATTACAATTTACCCATTCACCACAAGAACTCGTCCGTCACCAAACAATCCTCCAACCACCATAATACCGCATCCTCTCAAGGGGAACCTACCAAAAACGCGCCCCACACCATAAAAATTTGATGATAATACATAAAATACATAAAATTTTAATAATGATAGAATGAGAGGGGAGGGAGATGAACCCAATAATCAAATAAATATAAACACAAAAAACAAACTAAACATAACAGATGTTAGTAGGGGACCGTCCAACCCTCAAAATAGAGAGGCCGCTGTATTCTGGCCAGGGGACAAAATCAAGAGGCAACTCTCGCTAAGGGAGTGGGAAGAAGGCTAAAATATTATGCGGGAAAGGGAAAATATAAAGCTGACCCAGTCGAGATAAAAGGGGGCCGAAACAAACTGGGGAGGTTGGGAATCTCGACTTGGATCATAACCAAAGAGTAGCCGGGTTACAGGCCTGGAACAACACTTATTCACATTAACTAGGTACACTGAAGCTTGTCTAATCCTAACCAAGGGGAGGGTTCCACAGGAAGCCACCCCGATGTGCAATAGGTTGACCTAGAAGAGAAAATCAAGGCTAGCCCCGGTCACACGAACCAAGCTCGCCTCTTTTACCCACCTTTCGCTAAAGACTGTCGAATGCAATCGTTTTCTATCAGATCTAATCTTCATCTTGAGCTGATGCTCAAAGAATAGGATTAGATGCTGATAAGAAAGACGGTTGCCCCGCAAGACTTCCTCCATTCGCGTCGTCCAAATCACCATTCGAGCCGTGGCCATCAGCATCAGAAACACCATTCGTTTCTCCCCGGAATACGGGGGCGACACATTGTCACACGCGTATGCGCGATCAATGGACACAAGCTGTTCGGGAGCGAGACGAGCCGTCAGCTCGCCGACATGGTCCCATAAGGGGCGGACCCGGGGGCAATGGTAGAAGGCGTGCGCAGCCGTTTCTTCTAAGCCAAGACCACAC
This sequence comes from Acanthosepion lycidas, assembly GCA_963932145.1. Taxonomy (NCBI): domain Eukaryota; kingdom Metazoa; phylum Mollusca; class Cephalopoda; order Sepiida; family Sepiidae; genus Acanthosepion; species Acanthosepion lycidas. Next base: position 56,090,341 of record OZ010597.1, on the reverse strand, counting down.
CGTTCACAGTCTGGCAAATCCGCCAAACCCCATATGAAAGCCTTGTCGTTGAGAGGCAGCCGATTCCGAGCCAATCGCCAGGTAAGCGAAAACTCAGGGTTACTGAGGTAATCCGCCGCTGGCGCCCAAGACCAGTAGGAGCGAAACTCCTCCTCCGACAAGCCGAGCGTATCACGTAGGGAATCCTTCGCGGGCCCCTCCACTAATCCACGATAGAAGACCTTCCTAGGCCGTGACAGGTCACTGGACCGGGGAATGGCCCTCAAGGCCGACCGACACTCGCGGATGAAATCCGACTCGTCCCGGGGTTTACGACGGCGCTCAACCCTCGAGATGGGGGGACTGATGGTAAGGCTAGGGAAGGCGTCCCTAACAATCCCCTCCAGAATCGGATCTCTCCCAGTCAATGCGCGGCGTAGGAAAGCCAACCTAGAGGCACGGACGTGACTCAAGAGGTGCGGCATTCCCAGCCCCCCATGACACGGACGTTTAGTGCAGACTCGTCTGTCGACCCTGTTCACGCGTCCCCTCCATAAAATGGAGGATAGCGATCGCTCGAGCGCCTTCCAATGGGTCCCACAGAGAGGAAGTACAGACAATCGATAAAGAATCAGGGGGAAAATGTATGTAACACACACCTCCGCCCTGCCCTTCACGGACAACCGCCGTCGATTCCAAGTCTTGCCGGCAGAACCGACCTTTGCAAGTACTTCAGACCAATTCTTCTCCAGCTGGAGGTCCGGTCCAAACCACACTCCAAGAATGCGGACAGGTCCATCCGTCCAACCGAAGCGGCCCGGAAGAGCGACCCCCTTCCAGGCACCTAACCGCAAGCCGGAAGACTTGTCGCGGTTTATCTTGGCCCCTGTCACCTTCTCGTACCGGTCAAGCGCCTTCTGTACCGCCTCGATATCGTCCCGGGACGACACGAAAGCAGATACGTCATCGGCGTACGCGGAAACCCTGGCTCGAGCCCCTCCAGGAACGGCGATTCCGCGTAGGGCCGGACTGCCGGTCTCGTCCTTCAGCCGGCGAAGGAGAGGCTCCAACGCCAAAGCATAAAGGAGAGGCGACAGCGGACAACCCTGACGAACCGACCTAGACAGCACGAACGCGTCCGACAACCTTCCGTTCACCTGTACCACAGCACTGGGGGAGCGATACAGGAGGCTAATCCAGCGGCAGAAGTTGGGTGCGAATCCAGCGGCCTGCAGGACAGTAGCAAGGTAGCGATGGTCGACCCTATCAAATGCCTTGGACTGATCCAAATTGATCAGCGCGGCTTGCTCGTCGTCTTTTACACCCTCTATGATCGTGCGGATCAGATGCAGGTTGCTCTGAATTGTTCGGCCCCTCACAGAACAAGTCTGCTCAGGTCCCAACAGAGACTCGGCAACTGACTGCAAACGCTCCTGCAGGATCTTGGCCATAATCTTTAACTCTGTGTTTAGCAGAGTTATGGGCCTGTAGTCATCTAGTTTCCCCCCACCACCTTTGCCCTTTTTCAACAGAGTGATCACGCCCCTGGTGATCCGGTTGGGGATGGACCCCGACCGAAACCAGTTGTTGAACACTGCAGTCAAAATCGGAACAAAGATGTGCGACAGCCTCAAGTACAATTCATAGGGCAAACCATCCAGACCGGGCGACTTGCCTCTGCCGACCTTCTTCAAAACCGCGTAGACTTCGCCCTCCGTGATCTCTCCCTCGCAGCTAGCCGCTTCAGTCGGCAAAAGCCGAGGAAAGTCAGCCAAATAGCTACGAAACTCCTCCTCACGGAGACCAGGCTCCTTGGTAAACCGGCTCTCGAAATGGCGCCGAAACGCCTCGCACATGTCGTCAGTGGCCCGAAGAGTACGCCCCTCCGGGGATTCGACTTCACGAATGTAACGATCGCCACCTCGACGGACCTCTTCCCTGCGCAGATCTGCGCCCAAATTCATAGCTTCGGAAGACATCTTGCTTAACTTATGTCTAATTACCTGGCCCATGTACCGCTCGCTATTCGAACGATCCAGGGCCTCCTTAGCTAAGGCTATCTCTAGGGGATCCCCCCCAGCCACCGCCCGGGTGTAACTAGTTTTAAGCGTCTTCACCTTGTCAGCTCTATCTAGAGCGAGCCGTTTGCTGAAATCAGTGGTGAAGGACCTAATCCTACACTTAAGGCGTTCCCACCACTTATTCCCGATAACCGCCCCCACTAGCTCCCGCTGCACTAGTCTAATTAGCTGTTCCCGAAAGTCCTCCCTGTCCAGTAAGGACAGATTGAACTTCCAGTACCCAGCCATTCTAGGCCTACAGTCTAACGCCACCCGGGCACAAACGAGTTTGTGGTCCGAATAGCCTACCCAGTGGAACGTAGGGCAATCTAGTAGATCTATGTCGGCTCTTCTAACTAACATTCTGTCAAGGTAGCTAACTACCTTGTCAAAAGGCCAATTAAGAGCCCACGTCCACATTTTCCCCCCGGGATGATCGACCCGGTATCTATCGACGAGACCATAATCGTCGATCAGATCAACCAGGCTACGATCGCCCCTTCTCCCGCTAGCTCCCCGCCCCCTGTCTAACTTGGGGTCCAGGATGGCATTCCAGTCCCCCATTAAAACTAGGCGCGTTGAATCCACTAGGAACGGCCCCAACCGCCGAAAAAACGAGACCCGCTCCTCCCGGTCGTTGGGCGCATAAACCGCAACGACTCGGAACGAACCACTTTTCACGGCAATATCGGCCACGATCAACCGGCCCTCGGCATCGGTATGCACAAGGTCCACCTTCGCATCAAGAGTCCGTCTGACAAGCAAAGAAACCCCTCTGGCAAACCGGTCCCCATATGCTGAATAGACGACAAAGTCGTTCTCCAGCACACACGCATCGGCACTGCAAACAAAGTGTGTCTCTTCGATCACGGCAACATCCACATCCAGGGACAGAAGGTCCCGGAGCAGGCGGGCAGCCTTACCCCGATCCCTTAAGCCCTTCACATTTAACGTCGCTAACTTGGTTTCCATTTTCTAGGCCTGCAAAGAGAAAAAAAGAGTCAGAGCAAAAACCTACTCACATACGGGCCGGAAATCTGCGGGTGTAAGGACCCCGACGGATTGTCCCAGGCTCCCTGTACCCATCTCTGACGTCATCCGTCCATCCGAGACAATCCCGCCGACATCCATGGGGTACGTTAATTTTAAAACCCTGTAAAGAGAGGGGTGGAGACATACTGGGACCCTCCCTGCACAGTAGGTGAATAATTTTTTTAAGTTTGGTGTGCCTGTCTGCGCCATCCGGATCTCAGGGAAGGCATCCTTGGCCTCTTGCAAGTGGGCCCAAACCTTCAGGTGCTTCCCTGTATCTCGTATACATGTAATCACCCCTGGTGCTCGGGGAAACTTTCTTGGATCTTCCGTAGACTTCCCGTCCACAGACGTAACTTTGAAGAGAGGCCCCAAGAGTGTCTTTCTCTGTGTCGAAAGATCCCTCTCCGCCTCCTTCCTGTCCACTCTACAAATGTCTTCCACCCTGTCAAAGTGTATTTTCACCTTCTTTTTCCTGGAAGGGTGTGGCGGGGTTGAAGTTGACGGTGGGGGAGTAGTAGAAGGTGACTGAGTAGGAAGTTGGGTAGTGGGTTGGGTAGAGGGTTGGGGGGGCGTACACAGTGAGGGGGATTGTGACCTTGCTGGAGATGCCGATGCGCTTCTAGAGCGGGACTTCGTTACTTCCGCTTCTTCTGATGTAGTAGGACGAGATGGTGATCTTGATGCTGTTGTTTCTCTCTCTCTCCTGCTTCTCCCTGTCACTTTCTCTTTTTTGGTCGGGATCTCCTCGTCCTCTTCATCTCTCCCTCTTTTTGACGAGGAAGAGCGTGGTGGGGGCATTTCCTCCACTTCCATCTCCCCCTCTCGATTTGCTTGTTTCGCTACTTTTGCCTGCTGTTCCATTTTTTGGGTTTGTTGTTGCTTTTCCGGCAGCTTCTTGGGGCTGCCCTTCTCTTGTTGTGGCTTCTTGGGGCTGCCCTTCTCTTGTTGTGGCTGCTGCTGTTTGGGCGGCTGCTCGTTCCGCTTCAGGGGAGAAGGTGCCGTCTTTTTCCCCTTTACCTTCACCCATTCCCCATCCGAGGCCTTTCCTGATGATGTTACTGTTTCTGATGCTGTTGCTACTGCAGTTGTTGGTTTTGTAGCTGGAGGGGGTGGAGGCTGTACCTTTTTACCTGGGCACACCTTGGCCATGTGTCCCAGAACACCGCATGACCAACAAAATGGCTTACGTCCCTCCACCACCACCAGCATCCTCTTTTCACGGCATATGAGAGTATTGGGAATGTCCCTAAAAGCCTCCCTGTCCAGAATGACTTGCAGGGCCATGTCACCCGTGGCTATGCCAGATTTGCTAGTCACAGGCGACACATCCTCTACCTGACCATACTTGGCAAAGAATCCTCCTATCCTATCTGCTCCAATGTCTATAGGCACCCCATGCACCGTGATCTTTGTTCGGCGGGTGCCCATATACTCCGTCTGCATACGAATTGAAGTTGTTTGCAGTATGCTTGCTGACAGTTGCTTGGCTTCCTGCTCTGTAGCTAGGAGGATGTCCCACATGGCATTTGATCTTCTGGCCAATAATTTGGGAGCAATTTTCAGGCTTCTGAGTGCCTCCTCCATACTTTCCCTACTGAAGCCAGCCAATTTCCGGCTCTTCACATCTGCTGTCAGAAGAGAGATGGTTTTTGTTTTTACTCCATCGAATGCTTCTTGGATCGTCAGGAATTCATTTCCTTTGACGAATTCACCATATTTCTCTCTTTGTTCCTGATAGTAAGCGGCGTTCTTCCTTTTCGGACTGTCTCCCGTCCAGGCCGATGTTTTTGGTGGCGACGGTGTGTCAGTTTGCACCGTAGGAGACGGTGTAGCTTGAAGAATGTCCGCCATGGGGATTTCTCCCCACGGCAGTTGCACGAAAAAAAAAGGTTCGCCTTTACGTTCTTCTTTTTTTTTTTTCTTTGTTAAGAGCAATAATTAACAGACAAACTAAAACCAAGTAAAACGGGGAGAAACGAAAATAAAATAAACTAGAAACTGTGTGTAAAAACAACACGTGAAAAAAAAACAAAATCAAATCAACAGTTCAAAACAAAAATAATTTAAACGAAAACGAGGGGAGGGTCAAAAATAAAGAAATCAAAAAGCAATGCACAAACTCAAAAACGTACAACAAAAAGGTGTGAAAAATAAAAATTTTCAAACAAAAACAAAATCTAACCGTTCACTTTTTTTTTTTTTTTTTTTTTTTTTTTTTTTTCTCCAATCACGATGCACACGTCAATCGAAAATACAACAATAGGGGATGAACTTA
>OZ010597.1:56077492-56079992 GCA_963932145.1 Acanthosepion lycidas | reverse complement strand
ATTTAATACTGTTTATTATAAACAGAGCATTTACTTAAATACTTGTATCTATAAAAAGAACGTTAAACATAAAAAATGTCTTTAATAAATATATATATATATATATGACATGAAAACACTCCAACGAGTGCTCAGGATCGCCTCGTCAGTGATGTTATATATATATATAAAAACCAAGAGGTTATAGATTCAAACGAGAGGAAAGTGTATATATTAGAGAGAAGACGCAAATTTTTTGGTTGTAATGTGGATTTAAAAAAATATTGTTTTATTTTCCATAATTTTGCAACACGTGTTTCTGGTCTCATGACCGTCATCAGGCAAAAGCTGAAGATTTCCACATATTGTTAAAAATAATTCTTTATTTTTTCTTTATGTTTTTCGATGTTAAATATTCTCGATATGAGATTTTCTTTTTTGTGTTAGTGATCCAAATGTCTTTCTTGAACGGGCAGGGAAAAGTTCTGCGTGAAGGGTTATAAAACAATTATGATTGCTCCGAGAAATGAGGGAGTAGTTATCGGCATGTTTATCTTTTAATGGCCCCTGTGTGTTCTTAGATCTATTTCCATTTTCGTGTGCTTTTGTCAGCATGCGTGTATATATGTGTATATCCCCTCTCCATACATACACACTGTCTCACTACAAGGAATCAGTGAACACATCTGTACACCCACGCACACATACACAAACACACACACACATAACGTCTCATTACAAGGAATCAGTACATACACACAGATACACACATACGTACATACACATACTTCCCAAGTTACATGGAATCAGTATACATACAAACACACATACATCAGACATATATATGTACACACATAAGCACATACTTCGTAAGTTGTGTGGGGTTTGTGTGCGTGTCTGTAAGTAGTTCTCCTGCTTTTGTCAATATACATATATATATATATATATATATATATATATATATATACACACACATTCGTGCCCCACAGACACCTGCATGAGAGCGTGCGTACACGCATGTAAGTGGTTTGATCACTGTATTTCGTCACTATGTGTGCATGTTGTGTGCCTTTACATGTGGCGTAATGATCTATTTAGTTCTGGTTTAAATTTGTTTATGAAGTCTTTTTCTTCTATTTGTAGGTAAAAGTAATTGTCTGTTTGATATATTGGCAAAATTTTAAATTTTCCCTGGTTATATTTGAAGATGTGTTGTCATACAAAAAGTTTTCTGTTGTCTGGTAATTTTATATTGCTTTTGTGTAGGGAGACCCTGTTGTTCATGTGTTGACTGATACCTATATATGACTTCAAGCATTTTGTGCATTTGAGTACATAAATCACATTTTTGGAGTTGCAGTTTAAATTTTATTTATTATGAATGTCGTTTTGAGGTTTTCAGAAGTGCAGGAGTTTCCTTCTATAATCATTTCACAAAACCCACATCCTTTTTTGTTGCATTTTGTGACTCCCTGCTTAAATTTGGATAAGGTTAATATGTGTTTTATGTTTTTAGATTGGCGTTTGCTTTCAGTTATTTTCGTTGTTTTCAGTATATTTTTCCGTTTATTATCCTTGCTAAGTAGGTTTTTGTAATTTTTGTGAATATTTCTGTATTGTTTTTGTTGTATGTTGAGACATGCTAGAGTATGTTCGACGTTACGTTTCTTTTTATTTCTAAGTTGGTCTAGAGGAATTTTTTCGAGTTCAAAACCTTTGTTTATTAGTGTTGTGGGGGTAAACTCGTTTTTTTTTTTTTTAGAGTTTTATGTTAGTTCTTGTTTTTCGAAGGTGTTTATCAGTCAGTATAGTACAAACCCTACGTACTAGAGAATAGGGGATGGATTTTAGGCAGCTTTTTGGGGGATGGCACTTGAAATGAAGATATTCTTGGGTGTCTACAGGTTTGTGGTAGATATCTGTGATTATGTGGTTGTTTTTTTATTTCTAATAATGAGTATATCTAAAAATGGTAATTCGTTAAAATTATATTCTTGCGTGAATTTTGTTTTTGGGCGTAAGATTTGAAGTAGAGTGTGGAATTGGTTAATATTACCCTATGAGGGTTTCCAGAATATGAAGTAATCATCTAAGTAACGATTTCGAAGATTTGGTGAATTAGGTTTTTATATTTTCCCCATATACTTGTTCTATACTTTCATAGATGTTTTCTTCTAGGTAAGCTAATGTTAGGGTGGCATATGTTGGTGCCATTTTTGTTCCCATTGCGGTACCTAGGGTTTGGATATAGTTTTTGTTGTCAAATTCATAGGTATTATTGTTTACAATTAGGTCTATACTATCGATAATGAACTCTTTAGTGAAGATCGGATGTAGTATTTGTGGATGTTTTTTCAATCCAGAATGAGATCGCTTTTTTTACCTAGTTCATGGGGTATGTTACTGAATAGGCGACTAATGTCAAAAGTTGCTATAAGCTTTCTCGGATCAACCTTTTGTGGAATGCACCTAAGGAAATGAATATCATCTGTGTGTGTATATATATATATATATATATATA
>OZ010597.1:56052492-56072492 GCA_963932145.1 Acanthosepion lycidas | reverse complement strand
TCCATTATTATTATTATTATTATTATTATTATTGTTGTTGTTGTTGTTGTTGTTGTTGTTATTAATTTTGTTGTTGTTTTTTCATTATTGTCATTCTTATTATTATCATTTCCTTTGATTTCTGTTACGTTGCCATTTCTTTCCGCGTCCCGACCAGAGACCTAAGGTCAGAAATGGCATCATGACATTTTCCACTGAGCAATTTTGAAAATAAAATATCACACATATTTTACATAGATAAAGTCCTTCGCAGGGTGGGGGCTGTACTCGGGAAAATATTTTTTTTTATTTCTTTAAGCCATAGTATATCAGGAACCGCTTCAATTATTTTTTTTTTGTCAGTGGAATATTATTATTATTATTATTATTATTATTATTATTATTATTATTATTATTATTGTTGTTGTCATTGATTTTGTTGTTGTTGTTGTTTTTTCATTATTGTCATTCTTATTATTATCATTTCCTTTGATTTCTGGTACGTAGTCATTTCTTTCCGTGTCCCGACCAGAGACCTAAGATCAGAAATGGCGTCATAACATTTTCCACTGAGCAACTGAAAATGCCTTCAATGAGTCTATTGGAATCTTTTCCAATCAATTCAAGGGCTCCAACTACAACAGGGATTGTGGATGTTCTCATGTGCCACTTTTTTAAAATCTCGGTGTATTTTGATAGCTTTTTTAATTTCCTCAAAGATTCATTGCAGCCTGCAGGGACTGTCATATCAATTAGGAGGCAATTCTTTTGTTTACAATCTAATAACGATGTCAGGGCGATTAGGTTGTTCTGACTGTGTGTATTATATAGTCCCATATAATTGTTTACTGGTCCTAATTTCGAAACCGGCTCAGGGTAGTCTTCATACCAATTTCTTTCAGTTTCCTTTCCGCAGAAATTGCAGATTTTCCAGTGCAGATATTGGTCCACGCTGTCATGTCGTGTTTTATATTCAGTGGGTATAAATACAATGCAACAAGTTGATCGTTTCTGGATATTTATCACAGAATCTACATTTTGAGCTTACACAATTTTTTAGTATGTATACTTGATAATTTCCAGTTAACAAGCATTGGTCTTGTGTAGCAAGAATAAAACTTTCGGTTTCAGCTTTTAACACTGCTCTACATAACCACTTATGGCTCCAGGGTTTGTCTACATCAGCTTGCATGGGCAGAGTATTGATCGTGAAGTGGTTTATCTTGCCATCGTTTCTGCATTTGGTCGGTTACATTTGCTTTTGCTTTCTTTTTTAAATATTTTGCAGCTTCTGTTGGTGTATTGTGCTTTACTTTTATTTCTGCATGCAATTGAAACTCCATTTTGAATTTATTGGCTTCCTTTATTATGAAATAAAGTCGCTGACTACTTTCATGTTCTTTGAAACAATTCATTATCCAGTCTTCTGTAGTTTCCAGAATTGACCTTTGAAGGCCAATTATTATTATTATTATTATTATTATTATTATTATTATTATTATTATTATTATTATTATAAGTAGTAGTAGTAGTAGTCTTAAAATCCGTAAAAATTTCATGCTTTTCATGTTTGAAATGTCTGACATATCTTAATTGGGAAGAATTAAGATTTATCGTTAACGATTGCTAATGATTGAGTAAGCTCATGTTTAGTTCCGCAACAATAAAATATCCGTAGAAATTCCCCGTTAGTCGTTATTTTAAGAAGTAAGGGGGTACAAATGAAAAGTTTGGAAATTGACAACTTTTTTTCGATTTCACTGAAACAGTTGATCAACACTTCTAGATTCCCTTATTTCCTTCTTTCTTTCTTTCGTTCATTCATTTTCTCCCTGAAATCACTTTCGACATATCTTTCTACATTAAGATAGACATACATGAACATCCATACGTATTAGAAAGACCCGTGAAAATATACGCAGAAATTACCCTCTCGCATCGTCAAATATTTGAGTTTATCAACTTTTTAAAAAAAAATATTGCAATAACAATGATGAATATGAATGCTTGTCGTTATACTAAGTAAGCTAGTAGAAATGAAATAATTTAAAACTGACATTTTTTCCCATTTCGCTGAAACTGACGTTAAACTCATCAATCTTCCCTTCTTCCATTTATTTTCTCACTGAAGCCAAGTAGCGTCTTTGACATGTCTTCTGTCTTCTCACACAATCAAAGTGTAATATTCCATTATTTATGTATTAGCACGAGAAGTTAAACATTTCTAGTTTTCTTTCTTTCTTTTTTTTTTGTGTGTGTGTCTTATTTGTCCTTCTTCTTTCCGCGCTTTCAAAACGGAATAGGCCATTACTTATGAGGTATTGGCAAGGCGTAACGGTCGTGCGAACTAAGGAACTAAACAACGGGAGGGACAAGCACAATTATTATATTAGTAGTAGCAGGAGGAGGAGGAGTACCACCGCTGCGGGAGAAATTCTTACAAAGCTGTATGACCAGTGATATTCGTCGCTACCAGCTAGTCCTACCTAAATGTGCCTGAACTTGTCCGTCCTGGGCATGACGATAGACAACACCCGCGTCCTGGGTAAAACGATAACCTAACATCAGACAACAAGGCTTTTGATCAGGAGGTTTCGCGAGGCATTCAATCAATTCTTAATTGCTAGTGTTTCCTGGTCCACCCTAACAAGGGGTGGTAACAACGATCAGATTTCCCAGCTGTGTGCAAAAAGTTAACCTCCCCAAAAGGGGGTCAAAACACTATGAAAGAATAAAAATAGATTTTACTACCAGCAATACTTTTTTGGAAAATTATTACCAGCAGTACATTTTTAGAAAAGAAACATATTATCAGCAATAGATCTTTGAAAAAAAAATCTTACCCACAATAAAATAAAATATTACCAACAGTACACTTTTATAAAAAAAAAATATTACCAGCAATAGAAGTCTTGTCGGCATTAAATAACCCATTGAGGTTGATATGCTGTAAAACAAAATAAATCAAACTAATCTAAACCAAAGATAACATATTCTATTAATAGGAATCTATCCTAAAAATGTTGTCGGCATTAAATAACCCATTGAGGTTGATATGCCGTAAAACGAAATAAACCAAACCAATCTAAACCAAAGGATACATAGTCTATTAATACGAATCTATCCTACAAAAATTGTCGGCATTAAATAAACCATTGATGTTGATATGCCGTAAAACAAAACAAACCAAACCAATCTAAACCAAAGATAACATATTCTATTCATACGAATCTATCCTAAAATGTTGTCGGCATTAAAAAACCCATTGAGGTTGATATGCCGTAAAACAAAACAAAACAAACTTGAATGTCCTCATTTAATCACGGTAAGCAAAAAACTCAGAAGAAAGTGTCGAAAGGAAAAAATATACGTAAATGTATTTTTATCGGTGTCAATCTTGATGTCTGGCTTACATATGATTATACTGACATAAAAATCTGTTTCAAGCTGTTATTTATAAGCTGTCAGTTAATATCTTCTTAATTTTGAATGATGATATTTTTTTTTCTTGGTTTAAAAACTAACAGTGCATCTAAATGTTTAATCACCTCACAATAACGCTTCAAATGCAAATTATCTCGAATTCTTCTTAATGCCCGTGTTTTTTGGGGAACCCGAATGATCACGAATAGACGAGTTGAATTCGAAAAGAAAACAACAAATATTCATAGATTTTTAAATCTTATCTACGACTATGTTTGCGAATCGAGTCGAACTTCTTAACTCTGGGCACTTACGAAAGAATTAAAACATCATGATCAGTGTTTGCACGCAGCGCCTTACTAAATAAATGAAAATATACTAATCTATATGTCTCAAATCGAGTCAAATAAAGTAAACCACATTGTATAAGCAGAAGAGCGTTCACGAGCGAAAAAGGACTGAACAGTAGAGCCGACGTTTACATGTCATAAGTATGCCATTTAGCTATCGTTTATTGGAGTCTATATAAAGAGAACTGAACATCTATTGAAGAAGCGATGGATTCATTACCGATTTATAGGGTTAAGTTGGTACACTTGCTGCCCGTGTATGAGGATATATATGGAATAGTGCTAGGATTTACGAATTATCTGTATAATATAATGGACATTTAAACGATTAGCTGTATGCTTCGAAATCTGATTGAATCGATTGCATTAAACGCTTCTCGTAAACACACATACATATATGTGTGTGTGGGGGTGTGGGGGTGTATAATGCGTATTTAGGCAGCAGTTATGATATAAGTTTTAGAAACATTTATAATGCATGAAAAGGAATTCAAAACGCTTAACGCATTTTAAATAAAAAGAAATGTGAGTAATCTCCAATGCGGAAGGCGCAATCGGTTAGAAATTGGCCAGTGCTTATAAAATCTCATTTCTAATCTCAAACAAACCACCCAATACAGAAAGAAGGTAAGCAGTAGTTAAAATGTCCAATAAATTCAAGTCATTGGTTAGGAAAAATTTGACAAATATACACACCCACTAATCCATATATATATATATATATATATATATATATATATATATATATATATATATATATATATATATATATGCATGTATATGTATGCATATATAACTATAATATATATATATATATATATATATATATATAATATTTGGTGCGGTTCAATTTATATTACAATGAATCAATCTTACAAAAAGTAGATTAGCAAAGTTAATGATATAAAATGGCGAAATCCCTTCGCAAATAAAATTTTAAAGGTACATTAACCTACTAATCACTCGATGAATGTTGTGATCCTTGTTTTTAAAAATGATAAGATGTATAATATCGTTCTTTAATACACAAGTACTTTCAACTGTACATTCAGTCATCTTCAGGTATGGAAATCATTTTATTTTTGGTAAAATTCAGGTAACATCCGATATATATATATATATATATATATATATATATATATATATATATATATATATATATTTGTTTTGTTTTGAATATACACTCTTTTAACGCTAGAGGGCTTCGTCAGTGATGTTCTGGAGATAGATCATTTGGCAGTCTCGGGTCTTTCAAACATCATACTGACCTCACCAAGTCGCCCCCTTCAGAGCTGATCAGACTCTGAAACGCCCTCTAAAAATGCTCGTAGACACTGACTTCTATAAATATACCCAGTTATCACACATTTGATTAGAGATTGACCAACAGTCAATCACAACGGTGCGAATTCTATTTAAGCTGTTTACGGGTAATTTTTTTTTTCTTTTTTTTCTTGTGGACAACCTTTCATCGGATACTTAGAAGGTAATTATACATATATATATATATATATATATATATATATATATATATATATATATATATATATATCATCAGGCGATTGTAAACTACTCGCCAATAGTTTACAATCGCCTGATGAGATGAGTTGATACGTGTCGGAACTCGACTGCAATTTAGTAGGGTTTTTCGATGTAATATCCTAAAATAAAGAATATTGCTCTTCTTTGTAAGTTTTGCTTCCCGTGTTCTTTGACACCATTAAAACAGTTGATCTGAATTTTTCATGTGTATTTTAATATATTTTTTTATTATTTTCTTTTTTAGAATCAAAATACGTTCCGCCTATAGACATTTGAAGTGATTGAAAAAAAAAAAAAAACACAGAATTTTTCGATATTATTGAACGACACACACACACATACACACAGACACACAGACACACACACACATATATATATACATATATATATATATATATATATATAGTCAACTCTCCCGTCGAGTTCGACGTATGAGGGTCAAGCAGATGAGTTCCCTGGAAACCAACAGCCCAACAACGGCACAAGAGATCTGATTATATTGGTGAAGTTTTCGTGCAGGACCATCCACACTTTTTGAAGGGCCGAATACAGAGACTTGGTGCACTAAGTGTCACAAGGTTTCCAAACGACCCTCCGTAGGTTTTGAATTCAGAGTTTTCAGAGTTGTCCTATATATATATATATATATATATATATATATATATATATATATATATATATATATATATTAATTGGGATCATATACAGATCAAATATGGACGTAATCCTGCACAAGGATAAAGAACAAATAGGAAACGTTTATAAATCTAACATATTTCGCGTTTATTAAAAATTCATAAGATAAACATTTTTAAAAAAGTGTAAAATTCATTGTACACATAATACCCTAATTAAAAAATATATAATTCTTTACGTTGGAAATACTTCTAGGGAATCCTGACAAAAAAATTACCAATTATAAAACACGTCAATGACACTATATTATATTACCAACCTTTATTAAATACATTCTTACAGATTCTAACATATATTTAACTACCACGATCGGTGTTTACGTAAAAAAAACTTTTCAAGTCAACATGCAGGCAACTTCCAAGAGTAAATTATGATTACTACCTAATAAAAAATTCTAAGACATAATTCATCACCACAAAGATCTATAAACTCGGAAACCTTATATTGAAGGGTGTATAAAAATAAATGAATAATATATATATATATATATATATATATATATATATATATATATATATATATATATATATATATAAAGATAAACTTTTCTGCGTGCTCTCAAGATGGCTGATGCTAAACTCCAGCTTTATGTTTTTCACTAACATAAAAGGTAGCGACTGGTAGTAAACCTCGTTCATTGTATCATGTAAGAGAATCTTCTTTCAATCAGAATCCTTCTTGCATATTTATAAATCTACCATCTGTCCGTGCGGGGAATACAGCTGCCATATCTGAAGTATATGTAATGTAATCAATCTTGGATAGTTATCTCAATTTTAGCCACGTTCGTACCAAAGTGACGCGGCCTCCCTTTCACTGTTCGACAAATGTCTTCATGGCAACTGCTCTGCTTGTTCCGCGATTAAATGCATTTAATCGTGCTTCTAGATTAGCAACTAGCTATCACCGTTTTAATGTTGAACTAGTTTGATGCAAACGCCACTTCTATTATGGCATCTTTTCTCGCATTTTCTACCTACGAAACACCATTCCGATTTCTTACTTCCCTGACAACTACAATGTTCAAAAATTTAAATTCAATGTCAATGAACATCGTCCCTCTTCCTGAACTCTTTTCTCTCTCACTCCTCCCTACTAAAGTCTTCTCATTCTCTTTCACTCACAGTAATACCTTGCGTCTGTGTGGTATAATCGCCTTGTTTGGCGTGAATTCATTATATATATATATATATATATATATATATATATATATATATATATATATAAAGAAAAATCTGAAAAATCCATGTCAGTTATATTTTATGAGATGAATATTTTGAAAGTCATCTCTTCAAACAGAAAGTTTTTTTTAGAACAGTTTTTCTAAAAACGTTCTGCCTGAAGAGATTCCTGAAATAAATTATAGCGCACATGGATTATAAGGTTTTTCTTGATTTATTATATTGCTCTGTAAGATGCATTGAGCTCTCTTTTGGTCAATGTCCTCCTTGAAATTATCAATAATACCAATTTGTATTTGCTATTTTACATACACACATACATACATACATATATATATATATATATATATATATATATATACATATATATATGCATATATATATACATATAAATATATATATATATATATATATATATATATATATATAGATGTATGTATGTATGTATAGTGTGTATTTGTTTGCCTGTGTGTGTGTGAGCGCGCGTGACTGTCCCTACGAGGTTTCATATAAAAATACATAGATATTATGCCAAGGAAGGACATGAAAATATACGAAATCTAATCATCTAATCAAAACGTATCGGGACTTATGCTATAATAAGCAATGTGAAATAGACTGACTGAAACCGCTTGGCATGGATTAACTTTGAACATTGTCTCCTATAAACACTAAGTTATAACGTTGTCTCTTTCTTTCCTTGTTTATAGCAGTGATTGGAACGAAAGTGCGCGGTGTGCGGCCTTCTTCACAAACTACAGATATTCAATCAGTGAGCATCGATTTTGCAGCAGTTTTTGACTAATTACAACATTCTCCAGGTTTGAAAATCACTATATTCTCCAAATCTGGCCACTTCAAACTTTGTCCTCTTCAAATATCAAACCCTACTTGAATAGAACAGGATTTTAAGACGTTGAAGAAATACAAGCGAATGTGGGGAGGCTCTCTCTCCCAAAGAAGGAGTTCTACGAATATTTCGTTATATCTGAAACGCAGCAAGCTAAAGTGTAAGGATTCAGATGAGAACTACTTCGAAGGAGATTAAATGACGAATTAATATGTGAGGAAACTTTATTTTTATAGCCCGAGTCCCGATATCATTTGATCAGACCATGTAATTGTGTGTATAATTGTATTGCTTAAAATTTCACATATTTACAGAGAACGCAAGCTCAATACCGTGATGTGTCAATTTTATATATAAATACATATACGTATCTATAAAGAATGGAGACATAGCTATTAATACTCTGTCGATTTCGTCGACTAACGCGTATATAAGAATGTCTTACATATATACATTTTACTAGAGCAGAACGAAAACGGATTCCAAATTTTTGTTTACGATTAATATTTTAGATTATTTATAATCCTGACTGTATTTATTCTATTATCTTTGTTATAATAAATTTCTCGGTACCAGAGTTCGAATTTGTTTTTGGGCATTTGAAAATAATTTCCAGTCTTTTGTGTCGATAGATACTGTCGTGGCTTCTATGACCAACGAATAGATTTTTATTTTCAGAAAATGTAACTGTTTCTTTTAACACCTAAAATTCTCTTAGGTGTATTAGCCTAAATAATCCTTTATATGAAAGAATTTCTTTCTCTGCTTAATTAACCTTTTCTGTGCGGCAGATTAAGAAATAATTGCCATTATACGAAGAGAATAATCACATTATTAACACAGAATGATGTTTCTCGCTTATGGTCTCTGTATTAGAAGCGAGCAAATTTCCATGATGGCTTGATATAAAACCTGTTTTAACCGTATGAATATATGCGCAAGTCGATATTTCTAGGTGGGAATGTTTCGCACTTCCTATAAGCTAACACTGGTCGCAAGATAAATCGCTTTTTTTTTCTGCGATTACGATAAATCTTACATGTAAATGCATATGCGCGATCGGGAAAGATTTTCTTACTCCTGCGTTTTTCGTTTTTATTATGAATGTTAATTGATTCAATCTAATTAATACAAGTATATGCGATAATATGTCGTGAATAATGTTGAAATATTTATTTGAATTTATTGCTTAAACGTTATTTTTAATGAATATCCATATTTGAACAGAAGTTCTGTTTTTATTTGTATATTAAACAGTATATTTATTTATTTCCATCTTCCGACCTGAATATTCGAGGAATATTATTAGAAATATATGAGCTGTTTTTCTAATAAGATTTCACGCATATTCAGTTTCTTAGGGTATATCATCATTCTTGGCAGATTTTTTTTCTTGTTATAATATGGGATAGTCTTGTTATAATGTGGGAGAGTGGGATAGATGTGGGATACACATTCTTTCAAAAAAGTTATTTCAAAAATGTTAAAACTACCAGCAGCTCTCGTTTCGTGAGCATGTATAGACGTGGCAATATGTTCAAAACCCAGTCTTCATATATATATATATATATATATATATATATATATATATATATATATATATATAAGCCTGCGTGTTTGTGTGTATGTTTATGTGTGCGTGATTAATGCAAATCTAAAATTTGTCACTGAGCTGATTGATGTCATATTCAGCACACTGAGTTCAGAATTTCTGAGTTTAACTTATTTCTAATCGTTCGGGGCATTCGTCAGGAGGTATCAGCAGTTGTCTCCCGATTTTCTAATTTTTATATACTAAGATAAAAATATTCCCCTCTGTGTGCGTGCGTCTGTATGTGCGTGTTTATGCAATTGTTTGAAATGTCAAGAATATTTATTCTTTTCGTAATTTCTTTGTCTCACATACGCTCACATTATTACTTTAAGTTGGAATCAAGTATGAAACTTATACATTGAGAAACTTTTGCAACAAATGCCAAAAATCTCTGCTGCAGTAATCAAGTCTAACGGAGGATATTTTGACGAGGGAAAAATTTAATTATGATTTTTTTTCTTGTCCAAATAAAATTTCAAATAAAAATAATCATGTCTCACTTTCTTTTTTTACACTGTATAACATTTTTCTCTTATTTAAATAAACAACACCTATTCTGGAGGCTAATTTAAAAATAGAAAAATGGTGGCCTCAAACGCCAGCACATTCAAACCCTCTGTCACGATGACTTGTGACTTCATACTAGAACAGCTATCGAGAGTCCTTAAGTGTTCCGTCTACCCAATTTCATTCACAAATGGTATGGTTTTCAGGCATTTTCAAAAGGTGCTGCACGATGACCCCTCCAGACCTATAACGTATCCTTCTTGACAAATCAATCGAGGCGAGATTCTAACCCGGGTCTTATTTCCTGGAAGCGAACGTTCTAACCACCCGCCCCCCATATATATATATATATATATATATATATATATATATATATATATATATATATATATATATATATATATATATATATATATATATCTGTGTGTGTGCGAGTGTGCGTGTGTGTGTATGTGTGTATTATTCATGATTTTACAGTGATATATATATACTCTAAAATGGATCCCATTCACGTTAGAGGCTCATTTTATCGGGATATGTTGGGAAGATAAAGGTTAATAAAAGATTTGAACAGGTTAAGATTATTTTCAAAGGGAAAACGCACACGTGACATTCGGTTCCATAGAGCAGCTATTTGCGGGAAGAAGATTATCAAGTGGAACTTATATCTCACAAATGGAATACGAAGGGAATGTGGATATTTCCCTATAACATGCTTGTTGTTATGGTCCAAGTTCCTTGTACCACGGTGATGGTCCAAGGTTAGAACCAATGAAAGAATAAGACGAACACAGGTATGGAATAGAAAGATATATTACAACAGAAATATAATACAAAGAAGTAGAAGTATTAGTAATGACTATCAGATTTGGTTAGAGTGAACTATGTTGTCTCGACAAGTATCACTATTCCAATGTCCTTACAATATGCTCTCAATTATCTCTCCTTGTTTTTACAATCTTCCTCATACCTCTTGAGAGGCGCAGTATTTATAATGTCAGGAATAGTCCATTATTAGTATAGGTAAGTTCCCATAACACTTGCCATGGCGGGTTTTAAGCGATGGAATTAAGTAATGTAGTTTGCCTGAGCACATTCCAGGGAAAGAGTGATAGAGCAGCGAGAGGCTTGAACCTTTCGTTCTTGAGAAAGAGTTTGACAAATGGATAAGAAATTGTGATCCATGACACCTAGACTTTATGAATTTAAGCGCAGTACTAGATTGGCGTAACGGTTCCATCCTTTTACAAGTTTAAATGGCCATATGCAACCGCATGTTCTCTGCTGACAGTTTCTTCTATCGGACTTCTCTCTTATGGAACTCTCTTCCGGCATCTTTCTTGCTAGTCAAATTCAATCTTCAAAAATTTAAATGCTATATCAGTCGTTATTCCAATTCTTGTTCTTTTATTGTTCTCTCTCCTTAACAGTATATTTTCTTATATTTTCTAACACTCAGTAAATGCCTTCCGTCTTAATGCCTTTATTGACTTGCTTGGTGTGAATTGACTGAAAACTGAAATAAAAAAATAAATGCTATTAGCTGATATTCAACGAATGCAGAAGGAAAACTGAAAAAAAAACAAAACATTTTCTAAATTTTAATAAAGGAAATGCTGAAGAAAGGACTAATCTCGATTGTAAAATTACAGAACATACGGTACATAGAAAGAGTAACAGACCACTATAAAAGACAATTAGAGACATCAAACTCAAGCAAGCTTATAAATGTACTTGCTTGGTAAGTGCTAGAAAGGACGATGGAGAATGTAACATCGAAATACAAAGGCGCATTCTTCCCAAAAAGTAAACAAAGCAATGAGATAGATCGAATTTATTTTTGTACTAATAAAGTAAAATCAATATTCCTAGATTAAAGTTAATTCTGGTTAATTTTTTTCAGGGAAGAAGAGAAATGAAGTAACGGCTACATGGTTCTTCAGAATGATGCTTAAATGCCATGGATCGAACATTTGAGCAATAAAAAAAAGCTTCAGGAATAATCGAACAAAACGTCACTTAATTAGAATCTGAAATAATCAGTTGAAATAATTTCACTATATAAGGAGGTAAGATGGGAGATTTTGACACCCACAGGATATACTGAACGAATGAAGTGCAGAAGGAAACTGCAAGAAACCTACGAGTCGAGATTTTGTAAATGGATGGAAACCGGTAAGGATAGTATGAAGACAATGGCTTGCCAAGAGCTACAACGTATAAGAAGTTGTGGTGAACTGTGATCGCCCACGCAATGAAACGATACAACATATACAGAGGTTCATATAAATAAAAAAGAAATATATAACTGTATATAAACTTACGGCCATACTAATTTGAAAACACCGCTTTACTCTCAATTACTGAAGCTAATCAGCGTCGATCCTGGTCGCTTATTCAGATGAGTGATCACTCGGGAATATCAAGTGCCGTAATCATAAACCAAGTACATAGAAATCGTTAAAGTTGGTAGGGCAGTTTATTTAAAAGAACGAGATTTGAATTCAAGCTCCCGCTGCCTAGATGTCACATCTAATCATTAGAAAGACTTCAGGAGTCAACCCGGAGGTAAAAAAATGAAATTAGATCTCAGAATTGCATTTCGTGGTTGCGTTTAGCAACGGCATAGCAGCACCTGTGCGGGAAATAAAGGAAAAAGCAGTCTTTCAAAATCGGGCGCAGCATTATTAATATAATCCAGAGAACAACTCCATAGTCATTCCAGACTAATGGATGCAAAAATAATAAGGATGAAGGGGAGTTGAACAGTTCATAGGCAGACTATGAAAGAGAGATGCTAGTGCTGTGAAAACTTGCATGTATTAATTTCAACTATTCTTAACTGCATTGTTTTTTGTTATTTTTTTTTTCTTAGGATGTGGTTGGGATCAAACTTTCATAGGATAACTATGAAGGAGTGATGTTAGAGCTGTAAAATTTTGCATGCATTAATTCCAACTCTTCATATTAATGATTTTTCCATGTACGAGGGAGGGCTAAAATATTCATAGGCTGACTATAAAGGAATTATGCTATATATATATATGAAACCTTTCATGCATTTATTTCAATTCTTCTTCTTAATAACTGCATTGTTTCTTTCCCGCTATGGGTTTGGTCTGAAAAGTTCATAGGCTGACTATGAGAACATGATAGAGATGTGAAATCTTTCATGCATTTACTAGGTTGGTGCAAAAATAATGACGTAATAATGTCGTTTTTTTACGTTAAAAATACGTCAAAAAACGACATTATTACGTCATTATTTTTGCACCAACCTAATATTTCAACTCTTCTTCTTAATAACTGCATTGATATTTTCCAGGTACGCGTGTGGGCTGAAATGTTCATAGGATGACTATGAATAAGTGATGCTAGATATATGAAATCGTGCATTTATTAATTTCAACACTTCTTATTAATAATAGCGTTCTTTCCTTCCAGGTAAACCGACATCCGACTGTTCATGAAGCTTAAATGTTTTGTTACTTCTATGATGGGAAAAAACTTTGTTCATGACCAATGGTGAACTGGAAGAATAATATAAACACTAAAGACGTTTCAACTTTCCTGAACACAGATGTCACAGCCCCTATGATGTCTCTAGGAGTTGAGGGAGATGTCTCCAAGCATCCGTGGAACGCCCTTAAAATATTATCGAAAAATTCCATATATTTAAGTAATATCATTAAAAATCTCATTTTTGTATAAAATGAAGTCTCCAACTTGAATTACAATATTCACAATTATTAATCAATCAACGAAATTGTTTCAAACTCGCTGAAGCCTTTGAAAAATCAATCAACCATGTTTATTTACAACTACGAAATTTGAGAGTTAACTCTGGAAAAATGACCAACAATATTTTCCCTCCTAAAAATAGGCAGCTAAAAATTGGGAAAAATATTTATAAACCAATAAACTTCTGAGTTTAGTAAGATAATGTTTGCTCCTTCGAGCCTATCTCTTTTATAAACCTATTCGCGTCGTAAAATTAGTATTCTGTTTTTTTTTTCAGGTTTTCTATAAACCTTTGAGCAGGTTGATTGTAGCGGGCAAGCTGAATTCTAAAACCATTCGTATAATTAATTATTAAACATGACGTATATTTTATTCAAGTAACTACTTAGAAAGCAAGAAAGTTAATTAATTAAATTAAACACTTTTAAACATACAAACGTAGTTTTGTAAACTAGTATTAGTATTAGTAGTAATCATAATACAGATTTCCGGTCTGCTCACTGCTAATGCTAGCAAATTACACGCGTACATAAGACAATGTAAATACGTAACACTCACCTGTTTCTTCTATCACACAACGCAATTTAATGAACTGGAAAGAAAACAAATACTCATTAATAAAAGTTATCTAAATATGTAGAGCCGTGTTTGAAGATTGTTTCTTTCATTGCTTTTTCTCAGAGGTTTAGGGTTAAGGCTGCCGACTATAAAGAGAATTTCTCATGACTTGGATAGAGAGTGAGGGCAAATAATTGCACCGTCTCATGTTACCATAAACATATGGCCTCCTAGCATTCCAGACCTGAATTCGTTCTCCTAATACATATGGGGAAAAGTAGGGAATGATATAAACCAAGGCCCTCATAACAATATAGAATCTTTGAAGTCCGGCATAGCTAGCACATGGTCCCAAATAAATAAAGATAATTTTATTCGGATATGACAAGATTTGAGACTTCAGTCAATCGATGCTCATCGCAGATTCGATGCCCATGGCAAGAACAGTCTCAACATTATTCATGCCAATTTTTTATATCAAATAAGACTTTCCTTTCGTGACTACTGCGTGTTTTATTAAATCCATGCAAATATCCTCAATGAATTGGGCAAACCTCTCTCTCTTCTCTCTCTCTCTTTCCTGCTCTCTCTCTCCATATATATATATATATATATATATATATATATATATATATATATATATAGCATACACATACATATAGAGTGAGAAGGAGAGAGAAGGAGAGTGAGGAATAGTCAAAATACTATCACTGTCAAAAATAATTTGTAATTATTACAAATACATATCAATAGATAGATAGATATATAGATATAAACCGACTAAGATAGACAAGAACAGAATAAGATAGATAGATAGATAGATAGATAGATAGATAGATAAATAGATAGATAGATAGATATAAACCGACTAAGATACATAGATAAGAACAGAATAAGATAGATAGATAGATAGATAGATAGATATAAACCGACTAAGATAGATAAGAACAGAATAAGATAGATAAAGTACATAGATAGATAGATAGATAGATAGATAGATATAAACCGACTAAGATAGATAGATAAGAACAGAATAAGATAGATAAAGTACAGAGATAGATAGATAGATAGATAGATAGATAGATAGATAGAGAGACATGAACCGGCTACGATAGATAGATAGATAGATAGATATAAACCGACTAAGATAGATAGATAAGAACAGAATAAGATAGATAGATAGATAGATAGATAGATAGATATAAACCGACTATGATAGATAGATAGATAGATAGATAGATAGATAGATAGATATGAGCTGTCAACGATGGATAGATAGATAGACGATTGAATAGATAAATAACAAGATCGGAGAAGGTTAATAAATTAAGCATATGTTGCTGATTTTTTACATCGCCAGAAAATTGTTAGGAAATATTTTTCGTACAAAATTGCTAATACATTTCTAAAATCATAGAGAAATATGTTATACATGTTATATGCATGCTATACACACAGACATACAAGCACACCCACAAACACACCCACCCACCCATATATATATATATATATATATATATATATATATATATATATATATATATATATATATATATATATAGGACTCTTTCACCATTTTAGTTGCGTGAGTGCCCAATATTTAATATGTTCTGAACGGCTGGTGATTTTTTTTCTTCGCGTGTAACTTCAATGTCGCAGAGTTCTTTTGTTGTATATCTATTGAGCTGGTTGGCGATGTAGTTGAAAATGAGATTCGAATCCTGGATTTGGCTTCAACGAATCAAGAATAATTTGAGGGATGCCGTAATAACAGCATCTATTCAAATTTTACAGACTATTGACGAAAACCGGCCAAGTAGATATGAAGCGTTTTTAGATAGCCACACAGATTAGTATTTTATAGCATGTCTTATAAATTTGACTGTTTATTGTACAAAAATTAAATAGAATGGCATTGTTAGACTATTTTATCTTTAAGTAATCTTTTATTGAGTTTTTTTTTCTTCAGCATTTATCGTTTTGCAGGTGTTAAAGTATATAATAATTGTCCATATATATAATTGTTTCGTGAGTTTACTGCTACTTCTCTAGCCATTATCAAGGATGTGTTTATGGATGGTGAAAATCTATGTGTGGCTGCTGTATAGTAATTTTACAGTGTGGAGATCGAGCGGTTTGTGTGATATTTGACGATCAAATCTTGTGCGCGGTCAGGTTCTGTGTGCGGTCAGTTGACCGGGCCAAGACTTCTGTTTTTTTAGAACACATATGACACGCCGTCTTCTTGGCTAAATAGTATAAGATTGATAGTAGGAGAATAAAATTTAATATGCAGACCATCAATAATGACGAGCTGTGTACGACTATGTGACCGGAAAAGGATCCTTGTATTATCAACTAGAATTTTCTTTAAAGTTTCTTGGAAGTTATGAGTTAATAAATGCTTATTAATCACTCTCAGCTGCGACAGGTGGCATGTAAGATGGGTGATATAGATCATTGTTTTTTGATAAGTAATACAGTCTTGTACAGGGCATTGGAATTGGTACATTATATGTCTGAGTTAACTCCCGGAAAACATATAAAGTGTTGGTTGACTTGACTCACAGAGGTGTGAGTTCAATACCTAGCTATGGCAGCGGTGAACAAAACAACAAAAAAAAAAACACGTGGAACTCGAACAATCTACCCCACTGAACGAAATTAGTGGTTCAGTTCGAAATTTCAATCATCTGATGAAGGCCGGGGATTGCAACGGCGGAAACTTCGTGAATATATCAATAAAGACGACCACTACAGCATGGAAAATGTAAATAATGTAATAGCCTCTAGTATAAAAAAGACCAATATTTTCCTCTAAGACTAAAGTGGAAGTACGACCTTTGAGTTCATTTCTAAACACGACAAATGATGGTCTGTAGACTAACGTAATCTTTTTTTTTTTTTAAAAAAAAAAGGAATTCATCATCAGATAACAGAATACGCACTGATTTGTGGTTAAATCCACCAGCCATCCAACATGGAAGAGTAATAGAAATTCTTAGAATGTCTGAACGATATTCATAGGAAAGAACGCATTATTCTTGTTCTGGCCTTTAATTAAGTCCGTGTGATAATTATCTAAATTCTATATTCCGCAGGTTTATCGCTAATAAAAAGACATTAATTATCTTGGTAGTAAAGCATTCTGATAATTTTCGACAATAATGCCGTTTAAAATATCGCTTTATCTTAAAGACACGCTCTTTTGCGTACACAGAACCGCCATGTTCTTTTTGTTTTATCGCTTATTCCTTGCAAACATTGTGCAAATATATTCCTCTATTTGTTTCCTGCGAAAGATGCAAAATAAAAGGAACCAACGTAGCGAAATTAATTAAATCACTAAGTTTACAATATAGCAGCAACGTTCATTAGGCATTTTTCCTAAAGCCGAATATCAAATTTGGCTTAATTCTTTGCAGACGGCCGTACGCATGCGTAACTATTGAAGCAAGCATCTCGTTGCAAATTATATGATAGGTAACCTCAGAAGAACAATAAAAAAGAAAAACAAACTCAGTGCCGCATCCATATACATGCAATTATTCAAGGAGGATTATTAGGCATGCGTGAACCTGTAGTTAAAATTATCATTCTTCATATATGTATATATGCCGTGGCAGAAGACTGAAAAAAATGTATTATGAATCAATGGAAAAAAACGTGTTATTTCGAAATCTACGTTTTCAATTCATCATCCAGTGCCTAATAATCAGTCGATAAATTGTGACAGTATATATATATATATATATATATATATATATATATATATCTGTGTGTGTGTGTGAACATAAATATGTGTGTGCATGTATGTATAAAGATATATGTGTGTGTAACTTTTTAATCCATGATGGATTTCATCATTTCTCTCTTGCACCCCCCTATCTAGCTGTCTGTCTGTCAGTCTGTCTCTCTCTGTTTCTCTCTCCCCCTCCCCCCTCTCTCTCTATTAATAGACCACTTCTTCTTTGCTTTCCCTACCAAGTCTTTAGGTCTTTCGATGTTTTCTCTAAATAATTCTTTCCTAATTCTCGGCTATTTTGAATAACGACATCATAAACTGATACATACATATATATATATATATATATATATATATATATATATATATATATATATATATATATATATATATATATATAATTTAAATAAAAACAGACCACTTTAAGGTTCCATGTAAAAAATTATTTCACCACAGCCCTTTTAAAGGACTGCGGATGATCAGACTTTACTTCCAAAGGTTGAAACAAAAAAATGAAAAGAAATGTACACATTTTTTTACATTAAACATATGTAAATTAACGAAGTGATGAAGTGAGGTGGGATAGAAGACATGAGTGAGTTAGCAGACATTGACACATTTAAAATGTTAACTTAACGGAAGTTATATATTGATATTGAAGGGGTAGAGAAAAAAACCCATAGAGAGAAAAAGAGAGAAGGAAGTAATGAGAGAAGGTGTCACTAATTTTCTTTGTAAAAAAAAAAGGCTAGAAACAGACGCTGTTATTTTGCTTTACTTTGAAAGTGTTATTTTGTGTGTTCATAAAGATTATAATGTTTGATATAAATTTGAATGTCTCTAAACTGCATACAAAGAATTTAATTTGATGTTTGTTAGTGATTTCAATTTTTTAAAAATTTTGGGGATTTTCTATGAAATAGTCGATTAGAAAAATATTCATAGAAAGTACATTAAAAGAATAAAGTTTTATTTTAAAATATAAGTTTACTTCTAGTAATCTCTTTTAATCTCTTTAAAAAAAATTATTATTGATTATTAAGTTGAGATCTCTATCCGTTTGAATTTTGTTCATGAATTTAACTCGTGACTGTTTCTAGATAGGTAATCACTTTTACTTAAATTTTAGTTAAGTTAATATGGGGTAATATTTGAAGGTAATATTAAAGATCTTGCTCTGTCATATACTGTATACACACGCATGCAAATTTCACATATACACCCGTTCCTTTACACATGCACACATACATATACATACATATCCATATATATCCATTTATTCACATATACACATGCACAAACATATATATATGTCTATATACTCATACATACACACATAGATATGTAGATATACACTCACACATTCATACATATGTATATACAGACACATACCCACACATATACACACACATATACATATACACATACATATAAACATATATACACATACATATACATATATATACACATAAAGACACATATACATATACACAATTTCTTTTCATTTTTTGTTTCAACCTTTGGAAGTAAAGACTGATGATCCGCAGTCCTTTAAAAGGGCTGTGGTGAAATAATTTATTACATGGAACCTTAAAGTGGTCTCTTTTTTTAATTATTTGCTGTGAGCTCTCTGAATTTTATCCTCCTCAGGTTTACCCATACGGATTACCTAGTTTTTTTATAAACTATATATATATATATATATATATATATATATATATGTGTGTGTGTGTGTGGGTGTGGGTGCGTGTATGTGTGTGCGCACGCGCGTGAGAGAGAGTACGTGGGTGTGTTTGTAATGTTTATTTATTGTTTAATATGGAGGTAAAAATTA
>OZ010597.1:56039992-56042492 GCA_963932145.1 Acanthosepion lycidas | reverse complement strand
GCAATCGTCAGGCCACGTGTGCTGTTATTTTTCTCGGCTATTTATATATATACGGGTTAGTGGTGCATTGTGGGTATTCTGTTATGGCGGTTATTTCACCGGAAGTCGTTTGTTTATCTATTTAGGTCAAATTATATTGCTTGTTTTTATTTTTGTTTCTTATTTTATTTATTTATTTATTTATTAACGTAGTAAAAATTTGTTTATATCACTTATTTAACAGTTTTGTTTTGGTTTGGGAATTTAATTAAAGCTAATATTTATATATATATATTTAATTAATATTTATATATATATATATATTTAATTAAAGCTAATATTTAATTAAAGCTAATATTTATATATATATATATATATATATATATGTGTGTGTGTGTGTGTGTGCGTGCGTGTGTCTTTAATCCATTATTCGTAATATGTGTATATAATTATTATTACTATTATATATTTAGTTTTATTAAAATTATTATTATAACTATATATATATATATATATATATATATATATATATATATATATATATATATATAGATGATAGAAATTATTAGAAGTAATTCACCAAGTCCAGAACAAACACCAACAGAAAGCACTGGACGGCCGTTTAGCCCTTTCTTTGGAACTCATCAGCAGTGTGCATCAATTACCGAGAATATATATATATATATATATATATATATATATATATATATCACCATGGCTCCCTAAGAAACAGAGAGAGAGACGAATTACAGTCTATAGTTCCACCTTCGACATGCACATTGTAACGAACAATCCTCATTCCCTTCGTAATCCATCTGATAGATGTAGGCTTCACTTGAACAGCTTCTTCTCCTGAGACACTGCTTTGTTGAACTGACTCCCAAACGGATGCTTTCCCAATCACTACAATCTTAACTTGTTTGTCTATGGTTAACCTTTAACTTCTTTTATGTGTGCATAAACTAAGTCTCTTACTTTGTAACCCTCAACATTGTGTTGTTATCGACCCTTGTCCAGGTCGAACATCATTCTAAAAATAAACAAACCCTCTATACTAAACATAATTGTGAATAAAACGACTATAATAGACTAATCCACATACAGAAAACGGTTACAAATTAGGAAATAACTAATAATAAAAAACGAAGCCATTTTTCAATAATATAAACAGGGCTACAATATGATGACCGTGTTCGGAAATTAAATAAGGAAGCTCACTCAAAACATTTCCATCCCCAGATAGATATCCATATAAATCCACTTATTCAATAAAAAAAACAAATATTCTAGATTAGCCGAAATATGTGCACGATTTTAACACACACAATATACAGAAAATAAATGACTTTTACGTATGCAAGAAAAATGTAATTTAAAAGGATAATCACAGTGCCTTGTCAGTCGTTTTGAATAAACTTATATAAATATATAAACATATAAATATTTAAAGTGAGAAATATAATTATGTAAACAAAGAAGCTAAAAATATAGCCACTAATCTAAAATTAGACAATAGAAATTTTTATTAAATTAAAAGACCAAATGTACACCTTCACGACCAAACCAACATGCCGATTACCGAACCCCATAAAAAGCAATATTGCGAAAAGAAGCAAACAAATATTAGAAATAAAAAAAATGCTCAAAACTAAAAAGCACACAAAACAAAGCAATCGAAAAAATAATAAAGCAACAATTGTTTTAATAACATTAGTAATAAAGAAAACTGCACACAATCAAACATAAAAGATTTCTACCCATCTATTAATGAACATAAACTAGACGACATAGTAAACCAAGCATCAGTATCCCCAACGAGAAGATACATATAATTAAACACTACCGAAAATCAATATTATAACAAAATGATAAAATGTGGGATAAAAATTGTCAAAATAATAAAAAAAAATGATAATAATGATAACTTTGATGGAAAAATGGGTAGCTATGACGGTATGTTTTGCAAACTCATAGGCCTATACATAATCAATAAATTAACAAATATTATTAACAAAAACGATATAGGTCTATACAGAAAAATAAAATGAAACAAGAATTAATAAAACCTTCAAAAACATCGGATTCACAATACATATGAAATCAAACGTAGAAATAGTAAATTTCTCAGATATAACATTCAACTTAAACAACGGAACCTACAAACCTTACAAAAAAGCAAACAAAAACCCAATATAGATTAACAAAATTTCTTACCACCCGCCTAACATATTCCAAAAAATACCGATATCTATAAAGAAAAGAATTTCAAAAATTTCTAGTAGACTAAAAATATTCACTGAAATAATAAAACATATGAATCAACCCCAAGAAAAAGCAGATATTCTAACAAACTAGAATACAAAAACGAAAACAATTCAAAGAAAAATATAATCTGGTTCAACCCTCCTACAACAATACAATAAAAACAAAAAACAGAGAAAATATTTTTTATAATAATTGACAAACACATCCCTAAAAATTGGAAATTATCAACAAAAATAGAATCAAAATTAGTTACAGC
>OZ010597.1:55867492-56037492 GCA_963932145.1 Acanthosepion lycidas | reverse complement strand
TTCGGAAAGCAGTCAGCATATTGATGACAATTTCTGAGAAGTTCCTGGTCATGTTGCCAAGAAAGCTATTCACGACCAGAACAAAAGCCTTCCATGCTTCCAGTTCCACTTCGTACATTGAGTTTTCAAACTCTGGATATCTGATGAGAGCCCTCAATGATGGCAGCTTTCAACTTCTCCAACGTCAATCCTGGAAAAGCCTTGCTCAAGTAAGTGAAGCCAGCCATTATCCTTGTTCAGCGCTTTGGTGAACTGCTTGATCAAGCGGAGCTCCATGTACAGCGGTGGGAAAAAGTATACCGTCTATGTCCACTAGAAGTTTATTGATGACGTTTGATGCTCTGTAAGGCATTAAATCCTCCACAACAGGCCAGTCCTTTTTCGTGTAATGTTGAGCAGTGTCCCTACTATCCAACATGCATAGCAAGCATGGATAATTCGTGAACCTCGACTGTTGTCCCAACAAAAATGTCAACATCTTCAGATAAATGCGAATAAACCACTCATCCTGATCATAAATATTTTTCTCCAGTACATACTTCACCGCTTCATATTTCTCTTTCATTGTAGTTAAGTGAGTCTAGGGTACAGAGGAAAACTTTATTGCTATTGTGCAGGTGAACACTTTCCACTGTTCGTTGAAGAGTCTCCAAACTTTGGGTTCGTACTGTGGCACTTAAAATTTGTGCAGAGAAAAAAACGGAGGTATTCTTAATGTCTGTTGTGGTAGAGGGTGATGTGAGTACTGTCAGAGAGGTTTTTTTAATTCAATCTAGATACCAACAGTTTTGTAGAGGATTTGAGAAGTTGGGATTGTGAATGAGATTATTTAGTTCCATTTGGGAAAAAACGATGTAGATCATCATTGTCAAAAACTTTCTTCTTCTTTTTGAACACTTGAGATATCTTTCTCACTAATGTCAGGAAGTTCTCCAAAGACAGATATTGGAATTTCATCAAATTGAGCTATAGAACGACGTGCTGATTGAAAGTACTTGAGGCGGCACCGTTTCTTTTTACTGATCCCAGTCTCATAAATAGCACAGAAGTGGCAGTCAGTATTATGTTTTGTTGGTTCCCACAAACTATGAAATTCTAAATTTCAGTCAACTTTTCTTGACCTTGGTCCACAAATGCAGATATTCGGTACATGTTTTACATAGCATGTGTGGACCCCAAGCTTGATCCTGAGTCGTTTCTTGATAGTGTGTGTGTGTGTGGAAGTGAATACGGTCTTGAATATCAGCAGATAAAGAGACATGGCCCTCAGTGAAGTCTCTGTTATTGAGATTATACATCGTGTTTTTATACTGTTATTCTTGTAATACTTGCTTCTGAATTATATAACTAGTTATTCCTATTTTGCCCTCAAAACGAGACGTGGAATGCTTAATATTAAGTCCGCGTGATATTTCGCGGTAGACCTAAATTATAATGAATGATAAAACAACCTTTCTGATTTACATCTAAGGATTTGTATTGTACACTACAATTAGTTAGTTTTGAGATGTAAACACTTTCTTATTTGTTATTTGTTTATAAATATTTTGAAGGGCATGTAGGTTTAGCTTAAATACTTGACCCGATTGAGAAAACCAACGTGACTTTTGGATTTAGCACATCCAAATTGTCCTAAATCAGCTAAAAATGTTTAGACAATAAATTTGGTGTTGACCATTGGTATTTATGTAAAAAACGAAATACAAATTCCCTACCAAAAAAAAAAAAATCCAGAGAAATACGGAATACCAATCAATAAAAAAATAATAAAAATTTTAAAAAAAGTCACATAACAAATCCAGACAAAATCAGCAACACCCTGAAAAAAGAACAAAAAAGAAAGAAAGCTAAATGAAAGAGTGAAAAAGAAAAAAAAAACAAAGAAAAGAACAAAGCAATCACGAGCAACTGCATGTACACAAATCCGTGCAGACGGGCGCAAGACAGCGAACGCACATCCGTAGGGACGCGCGCGTGGTAGCAGGAGGACAAGCGCGCACACGAACATAGAGAAAACAAAAAAGAACTTACACCAGTGTAAATATGCATAAAACGAAAAAATTGTAAAATATATAAGCAGTAAATTGCTGATACGCGCTGAAGAGTGAACCGACTGGTCAGTCTACGAATCTCTGGAGCCGGGAAGCAGAAAGCAATATCAGTCAGCTTAGAGACATATTTTACTCACATTAATCCTATCTTCCTATCTATATATCTATATATCTATATCTATCTATCTATCTATCTATCTATCTATATATATATATATATATATATATATATATATATATATATATATATATATATATATGTGTATATTCGTACATGTTTCATTAAATAATATAGATAAATGGTGTCTATTTGTTTTATGTAAATTCTTTTCATAACGTCTGATAAGCTTAATAATATTATCATTAAACGAAGAAAGAAAATCACAATATTGATTCATATTTTATAATCCAATCTAACCTTTCGGCTTACATAAGCCATTATCAAAGATGACAATTACTGTACAATATATTAAGCAATGCACGGACAAGAATTTGATGATAGTCTGTTTTTGTTTACATGGATGATTTCCAAGCAACGATAAACACGTGCATATAAGATGCTGGAAGCGAAAATCGCACCGCAGCTCATGACGTCACAAATGACACGTGAATTTGAAAAGTATTAAGTATGGGATGCCTTTGGTATAAACCAATGGATTCTGTTACCAATTATAGACATTTAAGGATATTTGTAGAGATTTAATAAATTATATATATATATATATATATATATATATATATATATATATATATATATATATATATATATGCATATATATATACATATATATATATATATATATATATGTGTGTGTGTATACTACAGTCCAAACGTTTGATACCACACTTGGTAATATTTTTTTATAATTGGCCAAAAATGTAGTTGTTTTGTACTTTGAGTAAGAAAAAAATTATTATAGATGGTTAAAACATGTAAGAAATTATTCCTTATTATAAATTTTTTTATAACAAAATAAAGATAAAAAAACGATATTATGATTAAATTTTGAACGCGTCAAAATATCCTCCATTACGCTTGATTATTACAATAGAAATCTTTGGTATTCGCTGTAAAATTTCTCAGGGTATAAATTTGATAATTGATTCCATTCTTTTTCAATGATTCAAAGAGCAACTTTCATTTTTTATTCTGTCTACTTCCCATGCTATTTCTTGGGGTGGCTTCAAATTTTTTAACTGTAGTGTATATATATATATATATATATATATATATATATATATATATATATATATATATATATATATATATATGTGTGTGTGTGTGTATAAATATAGATGAATATATATATATATATATAATTATTTATATATTATATGCGCGGTACTTATTAGAAAGCGTTCAATATCAGAGATAGAGCTAACATATTTGGTTGGATTGATGTGAGTTTGTGACCCTGGGTTACACGCTTTTGCGATAGTCAAAAAGCGTGAAACCCAGTGTCACAAACTCACATCAATACAACCAAATATATATATTTGAGCATATAATTTAATAATATATATATATATATATATATATATATATATATATATATATTGAGCATATATATATATATATATATATATATATATATATATATATATATATATATAATAAAAAATAGACCACTTTAAGGCTCCATTGTAATAAATTATTTTACCTGAGACTTTTATTTTTCTTCAGACATCATTTCAAAAGGTGAAACGAAAAATGAAATTAAAATTTACACTTTTCACGGGCAGCATTAAGCTTATATAAGTTAACATAGAAGCTAGTCAGAGATGGCGTCAGAGACATGGTCGAGTTTAGGAACGGAAGGGAGAGTTTTAATTTTTTTTTTTTTTTATATTTCTTTTTATTATAATAATTAATATATATATATATATATATATATATATATATATATATATATAAAGAAAGAACAGTAAGATATATAATCCGGTGTTCTAATAGATATTTTTTTTTTACAAAATAGTGCTCAATGTCAATTTACAGAGCATTAATATTATAAATTGATTTATTTAAATTATGTTTTTTTCGCTTGTTTTTTTTTTCATATTTTAAATAAATCAATTTATAATATATATATATATATATATATATATATATATATATATATATATAGAGAGAGAGAGAGAGAGAGAGAGAGAGAGGGAGAGAGAGAGAGAGAGAGTGAGAGAGAGAGATACTTATGTTACAAAATATTTATAGGCGAAATCTCTGGGAGCTTAATGAATAAGTAGGGCTTGGAATATGACATCATTTGAAGGCTTTGGAGAACAGCAGACAGTCTACCTTATAACCTTATGGAAATAGGTGCCAGAATCGGGGGTGTATTAAACAATTCAATTATCGCTGTGAGCTCAACAGGATAGGAGTTATTGATGAATCCTGAGTATGTCGCTATACTTAAAAGTATTAGCCATGTGCGAGGCAAAGTCATTTATATGTCTCTTTATCTACCGAAAATAACGCTTTTCCAAGTATTTGCGATCTCTATGTTGTCTTCTTTATCAGCAGAATAGCCGCCCCGCGCGCATCTACCCATAAAGTGTAAAGGACGTCTCAGTCCAATTATTTACATAAGGGTCAAGTTTCGGCCAGCCAACCCATTATGAAGCAATGACCGCGCCACTTCGGTGCAAGCATTAAATAAAGAACCAGGTTATACGTGCCCTTTCATTCAGTAACCCACTGACGCTTTTCGGCTAAATAGCACCAATGAATTTCATCAGGCAACAGAGAGGCCAGTGTATAGCCATATATTACTAATTGGTTGCAATTCGATCTATTATCAGTTCCGTTTACAGGTTGCCTACAGGGTCAGTTGAAAGGTTAAAGTGGAAATTCGAATTCATATTTGCATTCTGAAGTTTAACACGTGAAATTTATTTTCGGTCGAGCTTTGCCCTGTGTTCTATTCAAACTGGTTTTGGACGGTATTGAATATAGTCCGGATAATGATTGTACAAACATCAGCGCGCCATAATTGTCAAAGACAAATAGGGTGGCGATAACAACGTCTGGTGAGGTGTGTGTGCAGGTACGTGGCCGCATGTATACTATTAAGCTTTAATTAACTTTCAATAAAACAAGCACAATTAACTTACCCACCCACACACAAACATTTGATCGCGAATACACACAATTACACATACACACACACGCGCGTGCGCACAGATATAGGTGTGTGTATAAATAAAAAATATAAAAGTGTACACTGATCTCAACATTAAGCGGCTACAATCTGTTTCATATTTGAACGCAATCTTCAGGGCGTATTATATATACATAGGGTGCGTAGCCTCCTGAACGACCCTAAACTGAAGGGAAAATATATGGTTAGTGTGAAAGGAAGATACAAGGAAAATAATGGAAATGGGAAATTGAAGTGGGGTGCTCTAAGAGAAGATTTAGTGACATTGGCTAACGACATCATCACAAAAGAAGAATGGACGAAGAAGAAAAAAAGACAAATGAATCACAGGTGAGATTTTCGACAGGATGCAATGGAGACAGAAAACAATGCCAGCACATGGAACGGAATAAAGATAACTGCAGATAAGGAACAAATGTAGGCAGTCTAAAGAATGGCTCAAAGAATAATGTGCAGAAATAAAGAGAACGATGATATTCAGTCACCCCACCCCCACGAGGATGTCATGTGGCACAAGGCCTTTTTAACGTGGGCATTCAGAGCCCGTGTGCTCGGCCAAAAATATGCCCATTGAACCCGTATAAACGGGTTCAGGGCCGGTCTACCTCCCGGAAGGAGACTCCGCCCTTCGGTGTAGCCTCCTTCGGGTTCCTCCCGTCCGTAGGAAGAGAGTACAACCGAACAGTTGTTCAAGTCAAAACTTGAGCGACTGACGATATTCAGTCACCGCCACCACAAGGGTGTCATGTGGCACAAGGCCTTTTTAACGTAGGCATTCAGAGCCCGTGGGCATTCCGAGCCCGTGGGCTCGGCCAAAAATATTCCCATTGAACCCGTAAAAACGGGTTCAGGGCCGGTCTACCTCCCCGAAGGAGACTCCGCCCTTCGGCGTAGGCTCCTTCGGGTTCCTCCCGTCCGTAGGAAGAGAGTACAACCGAACAGTTGTCCAAGTCAAAACTTGAGCGACTGATAAAGAGAATGATTATCAAGGAGATATGCATGAAAAATATTGTTTCCCATCCATTTTCCATTTTTCTGTAAATGTAGTAGGTTTTCTGCGACACACAACATCATTTAGTGTCAAACGTAGCTAAAAGTCTGCAGTTGTTACCTCAGGGTAACATGGGGTGTGGCACGCGACTTCACCTCTTTATGGCAGTGTTATCGCAATTTGATAAACTATAACAGACAAATATTTCTACCCTGAAGTGCATACACATTTTTAGCGGACTCTCTCTCTTCTCTCTCTCTCTCTCTCTCTATATATATATATATATATATATATAGTTTATTTAGGCAGCAAACCTTCAGTTATGCATGTTTCATTAAAAATGACAGAAAAGTTAGTGTTAAGTTAAGCTTTTTATTG
The DNA here is from genome assembly GCA_963932145.1 of Acanthosepion lycidas. Classification (NCBI taxonomy): domain Eukaryota; kingdom Metazoa; phylum Mollusca; class Cephalopoda; order Sepiida; family Sepiidae; genus Acanthosepion; species Acanthosepion lycidas. Next base: position 56,030,914 of record OZ010597.1, on the reverse strand, counting down.
AACTTGTTTGAACAAGTGTTTTCTTTTTGTGTGTAGAAACTGTTCAAATATTGTACAATTCCGAGCACTTTCGGCTATACATTTAGCCATTATCAAGAATGATCTAATTTTTACAATTTAATTTCTTTTTTTATTATTAAGGCTTCCAATAATGGAAGGCTTAATAATAAAAATGAAAAAGACAACACTTAATAATATTAACTACGAACACGTCCACAATCTGCTGCGTTCGGAAAATATAACAACTATATAACACTAAAAACATACACGGGACGTACAGACCCCATTGAGTTGAAAAAAAAAAATCCTATACGATTACCTGAAAATCAATGGGAACTCCACCGAACAATAAGCCTAATCAGCCACATAATCAAACTCATCATCCGTATTGAGGTGAATATAGTGCGCAGCAGGATCAGGCCAGAGATAGGATAAGAACAGTCCGGGTTCGTTAACAACACCGGGACAAGAAACGTAATATTCATGCTCAGAATGCTCTCAGAATGAGCACCAGAAATCCAGAAGTACGTGCACTCGGTTTTATAGACTACACAAAGGCGTTCAACAAAGTTTAAAAAAATGAGACCAGCATATACACAAAAAAGAAATCGGGGTAATGCAAGGATGTGTCTTCTCACCGGACATTCAACCTATACAGCGAGACAATTCTGAAAGAACTAGAAATCCTACCAGGAGTCATCTTTGGCGGTCACAAACGTAAGATTCGCAGAGGACACGTAGCTGGTAACAGACTCATAAAGGAAACTACATAACCTCCTACAAAATATATCGAAGGAAAACGAGAATAAAAGACTAAGCATAAACTACAAGAAGACAGAATGCATTCTTAAAATCTATTGAAAAAACCCTCAGGAGCGAGCAGTACAAGAGAATTTTAGAGTCTTGTCTGCTCCCTTCTGCTGAAAGGGTGCAAATCGACCCCACCAAGCTCATTTTTATGCAGGATAATGTTTCCTGCCACAAATAAAAATTGATGAAGGAATACTTTGATGGGAAGCAGGTGACTATAATGACATGGGCGCCATAAACTCCTGACCTCAACACCATAGAAAACTTATGGAGCATTATAAAGTACAGGATCTCGGGAAAGGAGTTGAGCAACATGCTCCATGTTTTTCAATAGGATTTAAGAAACCAGTTCCATGAAAAGAAAAGCATCCCCAGAACATTATACTGAACGTATGCTTGACACTACTTATTGCTAAATTCAAAGAGGTTTCAAAGCTTCTTCTTCGGATTTTAGATTGCTTAACCTTCGAATTTAGTTCAACTTTCGTTTCATCGGAGAAGAGAACATTTAGTAAAAAAAAATCAGGTGAGTCATTTTTATCGAACAGCACTATATATATATATATATATATATATATATATATATATATATATATATATATATATATATATATATTACGGAAAAAACCTTAGGTGAAGACGGCTAAAATTTATATAGCGATAAATATAAAAAATACAGAAAAGTATATATCGTTATAAGAACTATAAAAATATAAATATAAAAATATACATTTGCATACATATACATCCCCATATATTTACATACATAGGCCCACATATGTACACACAGACACAAACACGCACACCCGCATGCACACACACACACGTATATATATATATATATATATAAGTTTTTCGTGGTACAGAATTTAATAATGGATAGGAAAAGGTAATAAGAAGGCATGTTTAAAAGCCAAAGCCAAAATAAAAACTACCGGTTTCATCCCAGGACTTATCAAGTTATTTATTCTGGGAATTTAACTGCGTGTAAATTAATTTTAATTAACGAATGTAATTAAATAGGGAATATATATATATATATATATATATATATATATATATATATATATATATATATATATATATATATATAATTCCCAAGAGGGTAGAATCTATGTAGAACTCAATGTCTAGGACAGAGTAAGAATATAATATAAAAGGCCCAAAGACTAATATTCCATTAAAATAAATTATTACACTGGAATCGTAATCACGATCCAACACATCAGACCTACACATATTAGTGTTTGAGGCTTGTATATGATATATATATATAGAGACAGACGGATATCCATATACATACATAAACATAGATATGCACGTACATATACATGCAAGTAACTATAAGCTCCAAAACATAAGAATACACACATAAACATACATATATATCCGCAAACGCATATAGAAATAATATACAAGGAAACTAACAACAATTCTTAAATACATATGCATATCCGAGCATACATATACATGAGTATCTGTAGGCAATAAAGAATATATATATATATATATATATATATATATATATATATATATATATATATATATATATATAATATTAAACATAAAGAAATTAAAATTAATCACAATTTAAGGTTGTAGATGATGTATGGAACAAAACCACATAAAAGATCATATACAAACACTTTGAATACATATATGCATACATGTTATTATCATACAAAACAACCGATACTTCTTTCTCCGAAATAAATGTTATCCGGGAAGTTTGAAAAGGTTCATATGTATACACTCGAAGACAAGTTCTCTTCGTTGGTTCAATAATTCAACAGTTTTTCCATATTTAATTATTGTGATTTTCCTTTAATACGAAGATTGCATCTGTCCCTAAAGTTGTTCTGAATCTAAGATTTAAAGATGATCTCCCATTTTATTTTTGGAGTGAAGCAACCATCTTTGATCTTCCCTCTATTAATCTTTCTCCTCATATATATATATATATATATATATATATATATATATATATATATATATATATATCTTTTGCAGACCTACCTACAAATGGACTCTTCCACACATATAATATGGATACCAACTCTGAGTAGTAGAAGTCAAAGAGTAGAGATAGGTTAGTTAGAGGAGCCGACATAGATTTGTTAGATTGACCTACGTTCCACTGGATAGACTTTACGGATCACAAACACGCTTGCGCCCGTGTGTCGTTAGAAGTTCAATCTGTCTTTACTGGACAGGCGGGACTTCCAAGAGCTGCTAACTAGCTTAGTGCAGCGTGATCTAGTGGGGGCGGTTATCAGTAATAGGTGGTGGGACAGACTTAAAAGTTGAATTAGTCCTTCACTACTGATTTAAGCAAGCGGCTCGCCCTAGATAGAGCTGATAAGGGAGGACGCTTAAAGCTAGTCTTTCCCGGGCGGTGGCTGAGGGTAGGGTCCCCTAGAGATAGCCTTAGCTAGGGAGGTCTTGGATCGTTCGAATAGCGAGCGCTACATGGACCAGGTAATTATAGGTTAAGCAAGGTGTCTTCCGAAGCTGTGAACATGGGCGCAGAACTGCGCAAGGAAGAGGTCCGTCGAGGTGGCGATCGTTACATTCGTGAAGTAGAAACCCCGGAGTGGCGTACTCTTCGGGCCACTGACGACATGTGCGAGGCATTTCGGCGGCATTTCGAGAGCCGGTTTAGCAAGGAGCCTGGTCTTCGTAAGGACGAGTTTCGCAGCTATTTAGCTGACTTTCCTCGGCTTTCGCCGACTGAAGCGGCTAGCAGCGAGGGAGAGATTACGGAGGGCGAGGTCTACACGGCATTGAAGAAGTTCGGCAGAGGCAAGTCGCGCCGTCTGGATGGTTTGCCCTATGAATTGTACTTGAGGCTGTCACACATATTTGTCCCGATTTTAACTCCAGTCTTCAACAACTGGTTCCGGCAGTGGTCCCTCCACGACCGGTTTTCCAGGGGTGTGATCACGCTGTTGAAAAAGGGCAAGGGTGTTGGGGGGCACTTAGACGATTACAGGATCATAACTCTGCTAAACACAGAGTTAAAGATTTTGGTCAAGATCCAGCAGGGGCGTTTGCAGTCAGTTGCCGTGTCTCTGTTGTGTGCGGAGCAGACTTGTTCTGTGAAGGGCCGAAAAATTCAGAGCAACCTGCATCTGATTCGCACGATCATAGAGGCAGTAAAAAACGACGATGAGGCCGCTCTGATCAATTTGGATCAGTCTAAGGCAAATGATAGCGTTGATCATCGCTACCTTGATACTGTCCTGCAGGACTTCGGATTCGCACCCGACTTCTGCCGCTCGATTAGTCTCCTGTATCGCTCCTCCAGTTCTGTGGTACAGGTGAACGGGAAGCTGTCGATGTCTTTTGCGCTATCTAGGTTGTTTCGTCAGGCTTGCCAACTGTCGCCCCTACTTTATGCTTTGGCGTTGGAGCCTCTCCTTCTCCGGCTGAGGGACAGGGCGTGCAGTCCGGCCCTACGCGGAATCACCCTGCCTGGCGGTGCTCGAGCCAGGGTTTCTGCGTACGCCGATGACGTATCTGCTTTCGGGTCGTCCCGCAGGGACATCGAGGCGGTGCTGAAGGCACTTGATCGGTACGAAAAAGTGACAGAATCCAAGATTAACCGCGACAAGTCGTCCGGCTTGCGGTTAGGTGTCTGGAAAGGGGTAGATATTCCGAGGCCCTTCGGTTGGACGGACGGTCCTGTAAGCATTCTTGGAGTGTAGTTTGAACCGGACCTCCAACTGGAGTAAAATTGGTCTGAAGTACGAGCAAAGGTCGATGCTGCCGGCCAGACTTGGCTTCCACGGAGGTTGTCCGTGAAGGGCAGGGTGGATGTGTGTGCTACATACATTGTCCCGATTGTTCTTTATGGATTGTCCGTACTTCCTCTCTGTGACGACCATAGGAAGCCACTCGAGCGCTTGCTATCCTTCATTTTATGGAGGGGATGCGGGAATCGGGTCGACAGATGAGTCTGTGCACAACGTCCGTGTCATGGGGGGCTGGGAATGCCACACTTGGATAGTCACAAACGTGCTTCGAGGTTGGCTTTCCTACGCCGCTCATTAACAGGAGATTCGATTATGGCGGGGATTTTTAAGGACGCGTTCCCTTTCCTTACTATGCCCCCCACATCTCGCAGGTTAAGCGCCATCATAAACCCCGGGATCAATCGGATTTCCTTCGCGAGTGTCGGTCGGCCTTGTTGACCGTTCCTCGGTCCAGTGACCTTTCTCGCCCTAGGAAGGTCTTCCATAGTTTGTTCGTGGAGGGGGACGCGAAGGATTCCCTAAGTGAGGATCTCGGTTTGTCGTAGGATGGGTTTCGCTCTTACTGGTCTTGGGCGCCAGCGGCGGATTACCTCGGTAACCCTGACTTTTCGCTTACCTCGCGATTGGCTCGGAATCGGCTACCTCTCAATGACAATGCAATCATATGGGGCTTGGCGGATTTGCTAGACTGCGGACGGTGTGACCTTGGTTTAGAAGAAACGGCTTCGCACGCCTTCTACCATTACCTTTGGGTCCTCCCCTTATGGGACCATGTCGGCGAACTGATGGCTCGTCTCGCTCCTGAAAAGCTTGTGCCCATTGACCGCGCATACGCGTGTGACAATGTGTCGCCCACGTATGAAACGGATGGTGTTTCTGACGCTGCTAGCCACGGCCCGAAAATTATATGGACGACGCGACAGGAGGAAGTCTTGCGGGTTATCCGTCTTTCACATCAGGATCTGATCCGATTCTTTGAGCATCAGCTCAAGATGAAGATTAGAACTGATAGAAAGCGCTTGCATTCGACAGTCATCAGAGAAAGGTGGGTGACTGAGGCGAGCTTGGTTCGTTTGAACGGGGCTAGCCTTGATTTTCTCTTTTAGGTCAAGCCTACGTCACATCGGGGTGGTTTCCTGTGGAGCGCTCCCCTTGGTTAGGTTAGACAAGCTTTGTGTACCTAGTTAATGTGAGTAAGTGTTGTTTCCGGCCTATCCCCGGCCTCATCTTTTGTTATGATCCAACCTGAGATTTCCAACCTCCCCAGTTTGTTTTTGGCCCTTTTTATCTCGACTGGGTCAGCTTTATATTTTCCCATGCCCGTATGATTTTTTATCCTTTTCCACTCCCTTAGCGAGAGAGAGCTGCTTGATTTTGTCCCATGGACAGAATACAGTGGCCTCTCTGTTTTGAGGGTTGGACGGGCCCTACTAACATCAGTTATGTTTAATTTGATTTGTGTTATATTTTCGCTTGTTATTGGGTTCATCTCCCTCCCCTCTCATTTTTTCATCATAGATTTATATATCATTAAATTTTTATGACACGGGGCGGGTTTTGTAGGTCTCCCTAGAGAGAATGTGGTATTATGGTGTATGGCGGATTGATTGTTGACGGAGGAGTTCTTGTGGTAAATGTGGAAATTGTAATGTATGAATGGGTTGTGAATCGGATTAGTTTCGTACAAGATAGTTAGTTAAGACCAGGCTCAACCCCTCCCCTTTAAAATAAATATCCTCACCAAGTGAGAGTCCCCGAGTAGAGACACCGAGTGAGTGAATGAGTGTGTCAGGACACCATTGAGAGAAAGTACTCTCCAGTCCACATTTACCTTTGTACTACATTTCCGACAATATACTATTTAACCTTATATCCGAGTACGTGGTATCTTTCTAGGGTACTACACCATAACAACTGGCGACGAGGATGAGATCCGTTTTTGACAAATTAATTCCCAAACAGTCAAAAATATGTAAGACCGAAAAAGGACCAAAAAAAAAACAAAAAAAAAAACGATTTCTTCCAGGTCAGAAAATATTTTTTTAAAAGTTTGCTGAAGAATATGCCGTACTGGGAGGAGGGCACGATCACTAGAAGGATCGGCGAGATATAATACAAGGACCAAGACATACCCTCAAAAGACATATTAATCAAATTAAAAACGGCATGAAATAGATTCTAACAGGACACAGGATGAAGTGGAAGAACCCATCGAGATCATTTACGACACATCTGACCTCGCGCCCCCGCAACATACGCATGAACAACGAAGGTCGGGAGAAAGAGAAAATTTACCGTGCCTTTAACAATCAGCCTCAAAAATAAAATGTATTAAATTTCTCGAAAGTAATAAACCCTTTTACCGAGTAAAAGGCTTGGGAGGGGGTATTGTGGGTACCTACCTACAAATGGACTCTTCCACACCTATATAATATGGCTACCAACTCTGAGTACCAAAGGAGTCACCAAGTGACGGTCACCGAGTGAGTGAATGAGTGTGTCAGGACACCAGTGAGAGAAAGTACTCTCCTGTCCACATTTACCTTTGTACTGCGTTTCCGACAATATACTATTTAACCTTACATCCGAGCCCGTGTTATCTTTCTAGGGTTCTACACCATAACAATATATAATTTTTCCTTCCCATAAAAGATTGCGAGATTGATATCCAGGACATCGGACTGTATAGAGATGACGGGCTCATGGTGGTGAGGAGTTCTACTAGCTTTAAGATAGAGAAGATCCGTAAAATTATGTTTAGTGAATTTAAAAAACTTAACTTAAAGATAACAGTCTCTTCTAAATTGAAAAAGGTAAACTTCCTCGACGTAACCCTAGACTTACCGAGCAACACGTACCAACCCTATAGAAAACCAAATGCTAACCCCTTATATATACACCCGAAGTCTAACCACCCTCCATTTACAATTAAACAATTACCCTCATCAATAGAAAATAGAATTAGCAGTAACTCCGCTAACAAAGTAATATTCCACCAACATAATGACTTCTACAACACTGCCCTAAAAAGTAGTGGTTATAAAAATGCTAACATTAAATATAGGGACAATTGCAATAACCAAAAGAAAAAAAAACAGAAAAAGAAACATCATTTGGTATACACCTCCGTTCAACCAAATGGTTAGTATTAAACTAGGACAGAAGTTCTTAGCTCTAATCGATAAACACTTTCCCACCAAAAGTAGGCTTAGTAATATATTCAATAAGAACACACTAAAATTGAGTTATTGCTGCACTGAAAATCTGGAAGGTATAATAAGAAGACACAATAATAATATCCTGAACAAACCCCCTTACCTGAATAGTTTTAATAACTCTACACTTAAATCAGATAATGATAGGGAAAAATTATGCGATTGTAGAAACCCGGTAGACTGCCCATTAGAAAATAAGTGCTGCATCAAATCTGTGGTATACCAATGCACTATATCATCCACGGAGAACCCTAACAATAATATGATATACATTGGGTCCACGAAAAATGCCTTTAAAACCAGATGGAGGCAGCATAAATGCTCCTTCAACAACATAAACTTTAGACATCAGACCTCTCTATCTAAATATTTTTGGCACCTGAAAGAAAAAATTAGGACACCTAAAGTAAAATGGAAAATCATTAACAGGACTAGAACTTGCAAAACTTGGGATGACCCATGACCTTTGTGCCTCCATGAGAAACTACACATTATTAAGCTCCTAAACAATAAAAACCTATTAAACAACCGGCAAGAATTAACGGTTTTCTGCCGACACAACCGAACTTACGCTCTGAATAACTAGCTAAAAACACGCAAACAAAAAAATAAATTTTAAAATCCATAGCCCATATACATAGTTTTAATAACCTACAAAAATTGATAACCCTTTATGAAGTCGTCAAATAACAAACGTTACGTCCTTTTCATATACACAAATCCCTTTCATAAAGAGATATAATAAAAGAATAAAATAAAAATAAATAAATAAATCTCCGTAGACGCTCAAGCCAGACTATGCGAAAACTTCCTCCGTCGTAAATTTAGCCACCCCCACCTTACCGTGACCCGGCATCTAGGAAAGTAACTCTATACCGATACAAATTATTAACACCCCACCCCTGCCGATTCTAAACAATCCGCCCTTGATGTTACCATGGAAATTTTTGATTTCAATTCTGACCATACTATTAAAACTCGTAAATTTCAGAAATAAGTCATTCCCAAAAAATTCCGCTTGAAGATGGAACAGAGCCTACTTTAACTCAAGTTAATTCAAATATTATTTTGAAGTTTTCGGCTCTTGTTTTGAAACATGAATCCTCTTATGTAGCGTGTTGGAATCATATTTTTAAATAAATAATTATATATATATATATATTTCCCTTCCCCATAAAAAACTTATTTTGAGATTTCTGCCTTTCCCTTTCATTTTTGTAAATCTTTCCTTCTTTCTCTACCATCTACACCCTTTTTCTATGTTCATTTTTTTCATATATTCACTCTCTTTTACTTGCTATGTCTAGAAAAAGAAGAATATTCGAGGTCATCCGCTCGGCTGACTACTTAAGACATTTCTTTCCCTTTCTTTCTATTTCTTCCTTCCACCCATGTCTCTCGCTCTCTCTCTCTATATATATATCTATCTATCTATCTATCTATCTATCTATATATATATATATATATATATATATATATATCATCTCGGCTTTAATCAAATTCCTATCGCTGTGGCATCTCTTTGAATACCTTCATGGTAATTGCTCTGATGAACTCTCCTCTTTGGTACCTCGACTTTATAAATTTAAGCCAATACTAGAGTGGGGGCAAGGTCTTAACATTTTACTGTTGAAATGGCTAGATGTAACCGCGAGTTTTATGCTAACGGTTTCTTCTCTCGCACTTCTTCCTCGTGGAACTCTTTTCTGGTTTCTTGCTTCCCAGTCAAATTTGTTCTTCAGAAATTTAAATGGAATGTCAATAGTTAACTTCTGACTTCTTAATTCCTGTTCTCTTATTATTGCTTTTTTTTTGTTTATTTGTTTTTGTTTTTTTCGTTTTTGTTTTTTGTATTCTCTCAGACTGAGAAAGCCCTTGTGTCTTAAACGATTTATTGTCGTGCTTGGGTTAAAACGATTTTAAAAAATTAATACGCAGTTGAGTTGTCACTGATCAAAATTCGTTGCACACCTACGACAGCTAATGAGGATATTTGAAAATGTTATTTATTGCGCGCCAAATGGAAAGACATTCAATTATTGCAATGATGGCTATGAAAGTTGTTAGGCTATAAAATACCCTCCCCTCAGTGACGAGAGACCCGTATGTTGTGAATAGCTGGTTACACAGAAATCATTATATACTCGTTTATCGTGTTTTTTTACGTTTATAATTTTAAGTGTTTATCTATCTCAAGATATCCGAGTTAAAATGGACGGCTAAGAATGTTTTTGTCATAAAATATTTAAAATAGAATTTAAAATATTACGGTAAATTTAACTGCGTAAATTGGGGGACACATTTAACAAAGTCCCTCTTACCTATGTCTGTGTATGTAAATATATATATATATATATATATATATATATATATATATATATATATATATATATATATATATATATATATATATATGCATCTGGGGATATATATATATACATATGTATGTATGTCTGTGGATGACAATATATATGCCCCTGAAAAATTTATTTCAGTTGAGCTCTCTGGGGAGGAAGTAAGGGTTTGTAAACAGTGACTGTTACGGCTAATAATGCAAGACTCTTCGGAAAATCGAATCAAGTTCTTTCAGTCACTGTGTGTTTATCTAAAAATAAATACGCTTAAATTCACCTTCATCCCTGCCATGCGCCAATGGCTTAGTGATAGAATCCCCCCAACAGATGCCAAGTCAGTCTGATTTCGTTCCTAGCTAGAGCCGGACGTCTAGCCACACTGATGAGCTGTGATACAGCGGAACAGTCTGTCTGTGGATGTCAATATATATATATATATATATATATATATATATATATATATATATATATATATACTCCTTGGGACTACCCATACGGATTACCAAGATTTTTGTAACTTAAATATATATATATATATATATATATATATATATATATATATATATATACACACAGATTGCGATGGGTAAATTTGTCGCCATTTAATATTTTTGATTTTCTTGACTGCATATATAGTAGGGTCAGTTGGGCACCGTCCATAAGACAAAGAGCAACATGACGTAACTCACATCTCAATAATTTTAGAATCGGAATGGTCTACTAGTTAGCATTCGTGCTGGAAGCTCCATTACGAAGATTTCAGAGTGCGTGTGTGTCAATCTGAGCAAAGGGCAGAGGTTAAGCAAAGACATGGATGAGTCTAATTGTGTTTGCGAAGGGAAAAGTCACTGTGATCGTTCTGATAAGAAAAGAACTTCGGAATTTGTTGATCAGGGCCTCCGACTAAACACTCGTCAATTGACTTGAGTAGGTAGTGAAATCCTGAGACAAGTTGGTGGCTTCTGGAAGAACATATATCTGGCAACCGGACACAGGATATTCATGGCTGTCCGACAATTTCTGCTACCACATCAAAGCTACATCATGCCACCTAACTCCCCAGACTGCAGCCCGATTGATTATTGTGTGGGACGCAGTTGAGCGGAAGAACAACAAACCATCTTGTATCACCAAAGATCAACCCATGTCAACGTTATGGCAGCATTCACCAACTTAAATAGTTTCGGGACATTCCGAAGTCGTCTGGAGGCCGTGCTCTATTGAATAAATTTACTCTTTTTTATTTCAATGTATTCTTGTGTAATTTTGTTAAATATATATATATATATATATATATATATATATATATATATATATATATTAAAGTGAACATAGAAGTCAACACTTAGAGGCGACAGTCTGTTTCATGCTATATGCAATCGTCAGGCTAATCGTGGCCTGACGATTGCATATAGTATGAAATAGAATGTCGCCTCTAAGTGTTGACTTCTATGTTCACTTTTGTATTTACACACGCTCTATCCCTGATATTGAGCACTTTATTCCATAAATATAGCACACCTTAAAACTATATTTCTTTATATATATATATATATATATATATATATATATAAATATGCGTGTGTATGTATGTGTGAATGTATACCTGTGTTTATGTGTTTGTGTTTTGAATGTCTGCCTGTGTTTGTGTCTATGAGGTATGATATGTAAATCCTATATAAGATACAAATGATGGGTAACAGTATTAAAAAATTGATAAATTTCTGTTAAAGTGTTTGAGTTCATTTAAAAGGGCCGCATGGGACTAAAATGATGTCCCTATTTATATGCTCGTGGAAGGGAAAAACATATAAATAACACTGTCGAGTGGTGTGCTAAGATGTAGGTAGCCTCAAAGTTTTAGTTACAACTTCAGGCGTCCAGTGCATCTAGATCAGTGGTTTTCAACCTTTTTGCTGGAGCGGAACCATAAAGAAACATTCCAGTGGCTCGAGAAACCCCTGCAATAAATTGTCTTGTGCCAAAAAAAAAGCTTTCAATTATTAAAATAAAATACAGTGTAACCCGGATATAAGAGACCCGGATATAAGAGAAACTCGAATATAAGAGAGATTTTCTCTTGTCCCAAATTAGAGCTATACTTACCTAAACAAAATAGACCAAACCCAGATATAAAAGAAACCCTGATATAAGAGACTTCTTCTCCGGTCCCGACAACACTCTTATATCCGGGTTACACTGTAAAAATATTCGTCTTCTGATTTATTTACAAATAAATACAAAAACGTCAAAAATATTGTCTACGTACATATGTAATTTTAATCTTGCTTCTACGGTTATTATAATAATATTTTCAAAAATAATTTCATTCATTTGTGAATACGTCCTGAAAGTTTCATTAAAATCCGACAATTATCTGAATTTTGCGAGAATTTCCAAATTAATATGTTTGTCACCGAAAAAAAGTAGGTGATATAATTTTTACGTTTTTGTTTAACCGCTTACTCAAATCAAAACAAAATTTTATATATATATATATATATATATATATATATATATATATATATATATATATATATATATACTGATGCATGTTTCATTAAATAATATAGACAAGTTTTGTCTATTTATTTTATGGAAATTCCTTTCATATCGTCGGAATAGCTTAATAACATTATCATTGAAAGACGAAAGAAAATCACCATAGTGATACATGTTTTTTAATCCTATCTAAGCTTTCGGCTTAATAAGCCATTATCAAAAATGATAATAACATTACAATATATTAAACAATACATGGACATGGCAATAATGATTGTCTGTTTTATGTTTGCATGGAAGATTTCCAAGCAATGACAAACGAGACGCTGGAAGCTAAAATCGCACCGCGGCTCATGACGTCACGCAAGACCATGCAAGAGTGAAAATGAGAAATGTTAAGTATGGGAAACCGTTGGTGTAAACCAATGGCTTCTGTTATCAATTATAGGAATTTGAGTATATTTGTGGAGATTTCATAGTTTATTTTGTTCAGATTTGGTTTCAACTGTTTTATGTATATAGCTTCAAGATTTTTTAGTTTTTGTTCATTGGTTTTATGTTTAAGTATGGTTGTGCTTTCCACAAGTATTTTCCGGAATTGTGTATGCGGCCAGGCATGTCGTTTTATTATTCAAATGTACGGTCAAGCGTCGTGAAAGCGTGTTTGTGGTGTGACCAACATAAATATTGTATATTTATTGTATCTCCAACGAATTACATAATAATATGTTGGTCACTTTCAGTGATTATGTCATTAAGAAAGGAATTTCATAAAATCAATCGACAAAACTTGTCCATATTATTTAACGAAACATGCAAAAAAAAAATGCTGCCTAAATACACACAACATATATATATATATATATATATATATATATATATATATATATATATATATATATATAGTATTGGCCATAAGTTTAATAATAATACGTTGCATACATATTTTGGTTTAATTAACTCTTGCTACCATTTAGTGCTTTAGTGTATCACGTATAATTTTTTTAGGGTAGTTTCGACATTTAAAATATTTAAGCTCCATGATTACCCTTAACTAGCAGGATATATAAAGCCAGAAGACAAATTTTAAGAAAACTTTCTACATGTAGCTGATTCTTATTTTTTTTTATATATAGTTTTCATTATTGAATTTATGATAATACACTTCGGGTTGAGAAATTTTCTATGGACCAACATGATCTCGACAAATAGTTTTTGTACTAATTCTTCAAAAATTCGAAGGGTCCCAAAACTTTTTCCAGCAGCATGTCCGTTACTGTGTGCATGTTTGTGTATGATTACTATATATATATATATATATATATATATATATATATATATATATATATATATATATATATATATATATATATATATTTGGTTAGATTGATGCGAGTTTGTTACCCTGTGTTTCACTAAAGTGTGAAACCCAGGGTCACAAACTCACATTAATCCAATATTTTAGCTCTATCTCTGATATTGAGCTCTTTCTAATAAGTACCCCGCATATAATATATATATATATATATATATATATATTTATATATATATATATATATATATATATATATATATATATACACTTTTCACACACACACATATATATATATATAGTCAGCTTATCTTGAACTTGCCCTATTTTTATATATGCCTATTTTCATTTTAATCCTCTCTAATCATCTTATTAATATTGATATTAAATTAATTTTAAGGAAGACGCCGTAGCTTTATTCATTTCTCTTATTTTCACGGTGAAAATAAAACACAAATACTTCTTGCGGCCCTCTGTTTAAGAAAAATACAACCGACTCTAATTAAGTTTAATTATGATTATGACAACAATGTTTTAAAACACTTAATTTGTAATTTAAAAAAAATTACAATTAAAATAAAAGAAAGTTACTTCCCGTAGATAAACATGATAACTTTAACATTAATTTTTGAATTAACACATTAGGTTGGTGCAAAAAAAACGTAATAATGTCGTTTTTTGACGTATTTTTTAACGTCAAAAACGACATTATTACGTCATTATTTTTGCACCAACTTAATATAAGAAAGCGCTTTCATATGTGTCTATAATTATAAAGGCTATTAATTATTGTGATTATTCTGTCTACTCAATTACTTCAAATAATTGTTCAAGGATTTCTTATTATCCTTCTTTATTCTGTTTAAGCCTAAGTTGAAAACTGAAACGCAATACAGCAAATTAAACGTAATATCTGGAGGCTTTACACATTTATGAACATCTGCAAAGATTCGACACTTACTGCAATATATTCACTGTTTTCACATTTATTTTAGACGGGACAACTATTTAATTCTGCCTCAATAATAATTCCGGCATTGCTGATAAAACTAACCTGGCCATTGGTCTCAAATAGGACCTCCCAACTGTGATTGACTGGGGCAGGAAATGGCTTGTAAACTTTAGGTGGAACAACTACATTGAATCAATAGCTTCATCTACTGCTAGGAAAGTAGGTTCTCTGTGTCGCGCTAGAAGGTTTTTCTCGCCTGAGTCCATCCTTTAAATCTATAAATCAACCATTCTTCCTAGCATTGTAGACTGCTGTCATAAGTGATCCTGTGCCCCCGCTGTTCATCTCGAGGTCCTCGACAAAATCCAGAGACCGATATGCAATGTGATAGCTCCTGATCTGGCATCTCGTCTAAAATCACTTTCTCACAGATTTCCCTTGTACCCCAATTGCATAAACTGAAGCGTCCTACTAGATTGGCAACTCGGTTCCACCCTTTTACTATCGAGTCGGTTAAATGCATCCATCTCTTCTACTCAAATAGCTTCTTATCTCGCACTTCCCTCAGTGGAACTCCCTTCCCCTAACTTCCTTCTCTGATAGCTATCACTTTCAAATATTCAAATATAATGTCAATCTACGCCTTCTGATCTCCGTCCTTGACCTTATGTTTTCCACAAACATCCCTCTTTACTCTTGCTTTCACTCTCTGTAACCCCTTGAGTGCTAGTGGCACGTTTGCCTTACTTGGGGTGATATGCTTAAAAAAATATATGTAAGTTTAAAAAAATAGGTATAATGTGTGCCAAATATTTGTAAATATTACACAGTAACTGCATATGTTACACGTTTATCGTAATATCTACCGAATTACTACATTTATCTACGAATTTCAGAGTTTTCATATTAATCGTAATATCTAGTTCTCATGTATCTAATATTTGTAGCGATTACATATTTATCGTGATATATGAAGATTTTGCATATTTATCTGATAACTGTAGATGTTATGCGTTTAACAAATATATATATATAGTTTATAAATGTATCTGATATCTGTAGAATTTTCACATTTATTGAGTTTACACATTTATCATATTATCTTCAGTTTTTACATATTTGCCTAACATCCGTAAAGTTTACACATTTATCTATTTGTTTAAATTTTTATAGCAAACCTGTAGATTTTACAGTTGTATTTAAATCTGTATAGTCTACACATTCATCAAATATGTGTAGTGTTTACACATGTATCGTAATATCTCTAGCGATTACAAATTTAACTAATAGTTGTAGAGTTTATACGTTTCTCTACTAATTGTAGTGCTTTCACATTTATCATAATACTCACAGAGTTCACATATTTATCTCATAGTTTACACAGCTATCTTAATATCTGCAGATTTTACAAATGTATTTTTAAATTTACACATTTATCTAGTATCTGTCTATATTATAAATTTATGAAATAATTGTAAAATTTACACATTTATCTAGTATCTGTCTATATTATAAATTTATGAAATAATTGTAAAATTTTCACATTTATCTAGTATCTGTCTATATTATAAATTTATGAAATAATTGTAAAATTTACACATTTATCTAGTATCTGTCTATATTATAAATTTATGAAATAATTGTAAAATTTACACATTTATCTAGTATCTGTCTATATTATAAATTTATGAAATAATTGTAAAATTTTCACATTTATCTAGTATCTGTCTATATTATAAATTTATGAAATAATTGTAAAATTTACACATTTATCTAGTATCTGTCTATATTATAAATTTATGAAATAATTGTAAAATTTACACATTTATCTAGTATCTGTCTATATTATAAATTTATGAAATAATTGTAAAATTTACACATTTATCTAGTATCTGTCTATATTATAAATTTATGAAATAATTGTAAAATTTTCACATTTATCTAGTATCTGTCTATATTATAAATTTATGAAATAATTGTAAAATTTACACATTTATCTAGTATCTGTCTATATTATAAATTTATGAAATAATTGTAAAATTTTCACATTTATCTAGTATCTGTCTATATTATAAATTTATGAAATAATTGTAAAATTTTCACATTTATCTAGTATCTGTCTATATTATAAATTTATGAAATAATTGTAAAATTTACACATTTATCTAGTATCTGTCTATATTATAAATTTATGAAATAATTGTAAAATTTTCACATTTATCTAGTATCTGTCTATATTATAAATTTATGAAATAATTGTAAAATTTACACATTTATCTAGTATCTGTCTATATTATAAATTTATGAAATAATTGTAAAATTTTCACATTTATCTAGTATCTGTCTATATTATAAATTTATGAAATAATTGTAAAATTTTCACATTTATCTAGTATCTGTCTATATTATAAATTTATGAAATAATTGTAAAATTTACACATTTATCTAGTATATGTCTATATTATAAATTTATGAAATAATTGTAAAATTTTCACATTTATCTAGTATCTGTCTATATTATAAATTTATGAAATAATTGTAAAATTTTCACATTTATCTAGTATCTGTCTATATTATAAATTTATGAAATAATTGTAAAATTTTCACATTTATCTAGTATCTGTCTATATTATAAATTTATGAAATAATTGTAAAATTTACACATTTATCTAGTATCTGTCTATATTATAAATTTATGAAATAATTGTAAAATTTTCACATTTATCTAGTATCTGTCTATATTATAAATTTATGAAATAATTGTAAAATTTACACATTTATCTAGTATCTGTCTATATTATAAATTTATGAAATAATTGTAAAATTTTCACATTTATCTAGTATCTGTCTATATTATAAATTTATGAAATAATTGTAAAATTTACACATTTATCTAGTATCTGTCTATATTATAAATTTATGAAATAATTGTAAAATTTACACATTTATTTTAATATTTGTAGAATTACATATTTATCGCAATATCAGCAGAGTTTATACATTGCTTTACTAATTGTAGAATTTACACATTTGTCATAATAGTTCCAGAGTTGACATATTTATCTAATATTTATTTACAAATTTACTGCATTATCGGCAAATTTTATACATTTGTGTAATAATTGTGCAGAATGTATACATTACTCTAATAATTGTAGATTTTATACATTTATCATAATATCTCCAGAATTTATAAATGTATCTAATATTTCTTTACACATTTAATGCAATATCTGTATAATTTTTGCATTGTTTAATAACTGTAGAGATTACACATTTATTTTAATGTCTGCAGATTTTACACATGTGACTAACATGTATAGAGTTTACACATTTATCTAATCATTGCTTACATATGTATCGCACTATTGGCAGACATTTTATATTTTGTTAATATTTGTAGAGTTTACACATTTATCTCAGTATCTGCAGAGATCACATATATCTAATATCTGTAGATGTACATTTTATCATAATATCTGCAGAGTTTACATGTTTCTGTACTAATTCTAGAGTTTTCAGATTCGCCGTAATAAGTAAAGGCTTTACATATTTTCTAATATCTGTAGAGATTACACTTTGATGTAAAATCTGTAGAGTTTACACATTTATCATAATATCTGAAGTATACTACACTTTTATCTAATATCTGTGGAGTTTTACTTAATCTTTCCTTGTAAACAAATGAATTGCACACCCTTCAGCATTATTTTTTTCTTAATTACTTGGCACAAAACTGAGAGCATCATTCTGCATTGCAAGGGAAGTTTCTTACATGAAATCATTCAATGAAAGGTAAAAAACACATTTGCTGATCCTGTTTTTTTTTTGGGGGGGGGTAATTGTAAAATTCTCCGTGTAACGTCACTGTTGTTTGTACCCACTAAGATTGTCTTTCTAATCGGCAAATGAAATGAAAATCGTGTAAAGTACAGATTTTCTACTGAACAGATCATTAATCATGTGTAAATACCAAAATCGTGTTTTGATTATTGATGGGAATGTTCTTTTATTTTATGTTTCCCAAGATCAAAGGAAAATGTCGAACTAAATTCTAATATGTTTTCGCCAAAATTTCTGTGTAATTGTTAGCGCAATTTTGCCTTCTATAAGTTTTCTACATATTTTTTATATATTTCATATATTCGAGAGAATGTATCGGTCGAAATGTGTATGCGATCACGGGTGTGCTAGCGTCTGTCAGTGGCTATATATGTGTCTATATAGTAGGGAGTAATTTTGTTATGATGAAGCGTATGTCTGCGTGCGGTAGAGAAAGTATGCGATAAAAGTAACATTTTCATTTTCTTATCAGGAAACAAGTTGGCTGTTGTAAGAATGGTAAGTAAGAAGGCGTTGATTTGGTGTAAAGAAAATTATAGTATATGAGTCATTCTCACCGGTTCCATTGAGTAACGTCGAGCCTGGTCAATACTTAAAAGAGTGACCGCTTGTGAAAACCAGGTGCTATAAGCTTGGATGTGTGGCTGGTGTAATAGCTAATGGATATTATTAATCGGAGAGCTGAGTTCGAACACCTGATATGTTGGTTATATTTACTCACTCTTAAGTACACTTTTGAAAGTTATCATCCACGTCTTCTATCCCACTTATATGGATTAATTAGCAAGACTTGCATCCCTAAACTATTACTATCTCCAAAAAATTCCAAAAATATTTTCTGGCTTTAAATGGAAAATATATATTTGTTTTTTTCGTGGTTTATCCATGCGTTTTCCGTGTGGACATCAGTCAGTCAGGTACCGTGCAGGATATACGCTTAAGCGTTCAAGTATCTTTCGATACAAAGAATGACGAGGCAGATTTTTCATGCAGTACGTTGCCATTTCTTTCTACGGTAGACCAGTTGCCATCCAGTGCTATAGAACCCGGTCTGTCCTGCTATTTACCCATAGCTGGGAGGAGAAGAAGAGGATTCATGGCTTTCCCAAGGGTATTAACACGTAAGTGAATTTAATGTATTCGACTGGAATTCGAACTCGCCTCTCTGATTCCTTAACCAACTATCCATGTTTGACATTTGGAAACGTTCATGAAAGCATGTGTGTGTGTGTGTGTGAATGCATACGGGAATATACATTTTTTCTCATATTCTATAAGGAACCGACTATTTTCCAACGTCTTTACCTATACAACGTATATACATGTTCCTCTTTATGTTTGGAGTGAGTTTGAAACCCAAGAGACGTTCAACGAAAGGATCGCCATTGGAAATAAAACTGTTCATCATTAGATTGTCTGCTCATTGATGATGGGACGTAACCAGCATGGTTTTAGATGTATTGAATGTTACAAACCAGTTACCCTTTCCCCATTTACATGCCAGGATATTTTGTAAGCCTGGTACATTCTCGCTAAAAAGCATACAACAAGAAGGTAATAAAAGATAAACCCTTTAAAATATTGATGTAATGTAATAGCCTGTCACCCCCATGAGGAATACACTATAGGTAGTAACTACCTATAAGTTTCCCTAAGGCAACGGACTATAGGAGATTCGGTGGGATCTGTTCCAGCAAGACGGTCGAACTCTCTGCCCGAAGGCAGAGACGAACCCGGACGAGGCTCCACCGCAGGAGTCTCGTTCAGGGAGGTTGACCATCCCGATTCTTTTTACAATTTCTACAGGCATTTTTTGGCCGAGCCTACGAGCTCGGAAAACCCACGTAAAACTCGGCTTTGTCCACATTTTTCCCTCGGGGGTGTATGGGGGGAAGTAAATATTGACTCGCTGGGATCTGTTATTCAGATCATGGCTGCTGTCGAACTCTCTACCAGAAGGCAGAGAGGAACCCGGACGAGGTTCTGCCGAAGGGCAGGGTTTCGTCCGGGGGAGATAGACAAGCCCGAACCGGTTTAATCGGGGTTACTGGGAATTTTTGGCGAAGCCAATGGGCTCGGATTGCCCTATATTGAACCCGGCCTTGTCCCACGTTCTTCCTTGTGGGAAGGCAGGTAAATACTGACTTCTTGGGATCTGTTACGACTCAGACTACGCGCGAACTACCGACCTTCCAACAGTATCACTCACTACTGTATTGACTTGTGATGAACGTGCGCATAACTGTACCTTATTTCTTATGGTACTTGGGATTACAATAAACCTTTACTTATTTATCCAACGTGTTTGTCAAGTATATATTCCAAGTAGCACGGAATATGACAAATATATAATCACATCAACGCTCGTTTGAGAAATCTATGGCAGGTATTTGTGGTGTCTGGAGAAAGTTCTTTTAAAATTGCAAATTGAGATAGATTTACATTTTGCTATCAAATAAAGAGGCCATTTTCTGATAAAAGTTCCTTTTTAATTACTTCCAAATGACCGTAACGTCACATAACCCTGAGAGATGATTATGATTTTATGCTATTTTAAGTATATATTTATGAGTTACTAAAACGACAAAGCTATAGCATTGCATACATTGACGGCCGCGGTCTTCGTTACTTAAGACATACCTCAAAAATTGAAATTGAAGCAAATATTCTAAATGGTAATCGCTTACTAGTTTTTACTGATTGATCAACTGACCGCCTTACTCTTCTCGTGTCGTTTCCCGCTTCTCGTCTACCACCAGATTCGGTTCATGCTTCTCGTCGGCCATATTTGATTAATTGTTATTAGCAACATATCAACATCGCTATGGGTTATTTAATGACGAAGTCAAAATATATTTGTATGTACTTTCATGTTTCCAACTACTAATATTTTGTATATAATTTTGTACTTTCATAAATGTATCTTACTAGATATATAATTTGGAGATCTTGAAATGTATTGTTTATTATAAAAATATATTTTATTGTTAGTGTTGCATTGATTATCATTTGTTATAAAAATATATTGTTGATCATTTTATTATAAAAATGTACTGTTGATTTTTGTTTGGGTCTCATAGCTAGGACCCAAACAGGTGCTACCACTCAGGGATTCAGGGTAGACCTCGGAGCAACAGCAGTTAAGAGAGGTTTTCATACTCCTCAAAACGTCCTATTTTCCGATCAGTTGTCTTACTGCCGAATGTAGTTTATCGTCATACCCAGAAAGATCAGCGGTCATGGCTCGTGTCGGTAAACGCGTACAGTTTTTAATGCGTTCTGGCACACATCAAATGGATCTTATTCGCCGCTTGCGCGTCTCGTGTCTTCTTTGGGGGTTTTTTGCAATGTCGGACGCCATCTGGTACGTATTTCTTCGGTTTTTGCAGATTTATGAAGATTGCGAAATATGAATTTGCCGTAATCGCTAAAAACAAAAGGAAAAAAAAAAAAAACGAACCACGGCGATATCCGACTAACAGATGTATGCCCAAAATAAAGTTAATGTTCAGTATATAAAAAGAAATGCTGAAATGTTTACTGTACGAGCCGCTTCCCCCCAAATTGAAAAAAAAAAACTTAGAATGCTTTTTTTTTTTCTTTGGATATCTCTTTGTGTCATACTATTTTTCATTTTTAGGACTGTCAACTTTTCAGTAGCCATAATATGCAGCCCACAATTTAAAGGTTGAAAATAAGAAGCAAAAAAAAAACAACACGCTAACTGCTATTAAAATAATTCTGTCACGTTATTTAACAGGTTATTTAAAGCCAGAAAATATTTTTAGATTGTAAGAATTTGCCAGTGTGTGGACATAAGAATAATTTATTGATAGATTTTTGCACTCCGGATAAATCTGCTGCGTCATACCCAAATGTAGTAACCATGTCAGCACGAATGTCCCGGGGACTATACACTCTTACTGCACGTTCTTGATAGCGCGACGATGCCAAATTTGCTACTTGTTATCTTTGAAATCTTCTTTAAACAGTCAGACGACAGTTTACCTGGAAGGAAAAATGCAATTATTAAAAGGAGGAGTTGAAATTAATGCCTAAATTTCACAGCGCTATCATCATTTATTCATAGTCAGCCTAAAAATATATGTTATTCTGCTTTCACAGTTGAATGCATGGTAGTTGATACTTAGATTATGTGTGTATACATGTATGTGTTGGTATGAATGAAAGCGGCAGTGATATTTTTGTTGTTGTTTTGTTGAAGATATTTTTTTAGAATACAGTTTGATTTAAGAAATTGTTGGATATTATATGGAAAGAGTTTTTTTTCATGTCGGTGGTTTGGTAATATTTTAAACGGATTTGGGTTAAGTCGCTAAAATTTTTAGTATTTTCTTCTATATAAAAATGTATTGCTGGTATTTTTACTCTAAAAAAAAAGATTTTTTATACTTTCATAGATTTTTGTTTTTGTTTGAGTGGAGTAAAACACTTTGCCCATAGCTAGGACCCTAACACTGTTGATCTGGGAACAATGGCAACTAAGAAGTCCTTTCACGCTTCTGTAAAACTTCCGATCATAGGACTTGCTGCCGGGTGTATTTTATCAGCATACGAGAACTATATTAATAAGACGAGATGAAATTAATGCATGCAAGGTTTTACAGTTCTAGTTCTATAATCACTAATTCATAATCAGCCTATGTATATTTCAGGCCATACACGGAGAAGAGATGATGATAAACATATTCTAGGTGTTGTTTCCCAGCGGTCAAACGTTGTTCTAAGTTAGTTGGCTTATTCATAATTCATAGCAACGAAATACGCAGTGATTTCTGCACATTTCTTGACAGGAGATGACAGATGATTATTTGTTTGTTCGGCTTTTCTGCAAATTAGTGAAATGTTGTAAAAAAAAAAAAATAAGCAAACAAACGTTGTTGGTCGAATTTAATAAAACACGTTTCAAATATCTGCACTACAGTTCAAAAGTTTTAGGCTAACCTGTACTTTAAATAATAGTAAATTATTATTCATGGTTAAAAAAAAGTGAGACATGATTTTTATTAGAAAATTTACTATGACAAATAGAAAAAATAATTAGTATTAAATTTTGCTCTCGTAAAAATACCTACCTTCAGCCTTGATTACTGCAACACTATTTTTTGTCATTCGTTGCAAATGTTTCTCAAAGGCTTATAATTGGTTCAGTTCATTGTTTTTAATGACTCAGACAGCTCTTTTTCATTTTTGGATAGATTTCTCTATCTGTCAAGTTCATCCCATGCTAATTCTGGGGGTGGCTTCACACTTTTGAGCTGTAGCATATATAGATGCAAGTCCTTCTCTTTTACATATATAATATGGATACACAAACAAAATTTAGCCTGCTCCGAATGGATAAACTGTCGTATAAATTACGCAAAAATGAAAACAACACTGACATCTCATTTAAAAAAAAATATATAACCCAAAATTACACAAAATATATTGAAATAAGAAAGAGTAAATTTATTCAATAAAATCGCCATTGTCTTCAACCGCATCCTCCAAACGACTTCGAAATCTCCTGCAACTCTGGACGGTCTACTTGATTAATTTGGCGAATGCTACGATAATACTTGCTTTCAGTTCATCTTTGAGGTACAATAAGGTTTGTTGGTCTCTCCCTCAACTGCAATCCATATATAAAAATCAAAGAGGCTGTATTTTGGGTAGATGTAAGAAATTGTCTGGCAGCCATGACTGGGTTCTCTTGTTTGTGTGGCATGGTGCAGGGTAGTGTTGCTGCCAGAAAAAGAATCTTCCAGTAGACATCTTCTTGATCCAGTGCAGCACTAACTCATCAAGTCACGTGATATAGGCCTCCATGTTGAATCTGAGGCCATGTGCGATGATGAATGGAGCCATAACGTCGCTATCAATAGTGATCACTCCAAACATCAAGATATTGACTGGATATTTGGCTTTCATCACTCTCAGTACATCTTTTGGGGACACTAAATCCTCTGCACTGTCCACAGATTGACACCCACTCTGAAATTTTTGCATTGGAACATCCGGTGCGAATGCCAAGCAGTACAGCATGCCAGATTTTTGGCGAATAAATTGCGTTATTTTGTTCTTTTTCTTACAGGCTGTTCTCGGACTGGTTCTTTTATACGGCACAGTCGACAGAACCAAATATACAAAGCATATGCGTGAAATTAAAATATGAAATAACGACAATTTTTCTATCGCTTACTGCAGATACAAGTCGTTTTTTCCGCCTATATAATATGGCTACGCAATCAAAATTTAGCCTGATATGAATTTATAAAACATTACTTACTTGATTATATCCTATTACGCTTTACGAATGATTGGATAGATAGCCATGCTGCCGGTGCTGCAGTTTTATTATTGTGGAATTGAATCTCCTTCATTGCCTTCAAATAATAGCGTCCCTCGTAATTAATACGCGAAAATTTCAAATTTAATATTAGGTTGGTGCAAAAATAATGACGTAATAATGTCGTTTTTTTGACGCTAAAAATACGTCAAAAAATCGACATTATTACGTCATTATTTTTGCTCCAACCTAATATTTAAAGGAATCATAATCCTCCAGGCGGCTACTCGGTTAATATTACTTCTAAAATGTGCAGAAAGACTTGCTTAGGAGTTTAATTAATGTGACCACATATCAACACTAGTCGGATTATTTCATGTTAAATTTAGACTTTTAGGACCAAAATGAATTAATAGAATAATATAATTACTAGAATTAATTATTTTTCATGAATATATATATATATATATATATATATATATATATATATATATATATATATATATATATATATATATATGTGTGTGTGTGTGTGTGTGTATATATATATATATATATATAGTTTATGGAAAACTAGATAATCAGTATGGGTAAACATAAGGAGGATATAATCCAGAGAGTTCAATGTAAATCCCTGAGCAAATAATTTAAATAATATATATATATATATATATATATATATATATATATATATATATATATGACTTCATTGTCCAAGTACTTTTGGAATCTAAAAGAAAAGAACAAAACACCTCCGGTTAAATGGACATTGATTAAGAAAGCCCGGACATGTAACTCCCTATATTCCCCATGTTACCTGTGTCTTAAAGAAAAATTTGAAATTATTAGATTTAAAAACAAGGCTGATCTCTTAAATCAAAGATATGAACTAACGGTTAATTGTAAACACTGTTATAAATTTAACATATTATAGGGGTCGTATACTTTAAATGATAATGATATGTAGCTGTAAGTTTAATAGATTATAACTTTTATTGCCTGAAGGTCAATCTGACGATATGAATGTGTACCGTATAACTACATAATGTTATTTATTTTTCTGTATATATATATATATATATATATATATATATATATATATATATATTTATGTGTAGTTATGTGTGTTTGTACTGCGAAATGTGTATGTTTGTATTTTAATGTATTAATATGTTGTTAAGTTTTGCATATATATATGTATATATGTATATGTGTGTATTTGTTTGTGTGTATATAGATATATGTGTGTATGTGCGTGTATGTATGTATATGTATGTATGTCTGTGTATGTGTGTGTATATATATATATATATATATATATATATATATATATATATATATATATATATACATACAAAAATAAGACGGTGAAAAGGAGGAGAAGAAGAAAAGAGGTTAAGAATATTGGTGTATATGTGTATGTATGTGTATTTGTAGATGTGGGTATGTGTGTGTATATATATGTATCCTTATATGCATGTATATATGTATTTTTATGTGTGTATATATGTATGTATGTTTATGTTGTTGTATATATATGTATGTGTGTATATATATATATATATATATATATATATATATATATATATATGTAGGTGTATGTGCATGTATGTGCATGCGTATATATATGTGTGTGTGTGCATGTGTATGT
Organism: Acanthosepion lycidas; assembly: GCA_963932145.1. Classification (NCBI taxonomy): domain Eukaryota; kingdom Metazoa; phylum Mollusca; class Cephalopoda; order Sepiida; family Sepiidae; genus Acanthosepion; species Acanthosepion lycidas. The sequence continues at coordinate 56,004,228 of OZ010597.1, read as the reverse complement.
ATGTGTATGTGTGCATGTATGTGTATGTGTAAGTATATATATATATATATATGTATGTATATATATATATGTATGTATATATATATATATATATATATATATATATATATATATATATATATATATGAGTATATGTATGTGTATGTGTATGTGTATGTATATATATATATATGTATATATGTTTGTATGTGTATTGTTATATTGTGTACCTAAATTTATTTACGTATATTTATGTTGGTATGAATGTGTTTTTATATATGTATGTTAGGATACGTGTATTTTTGTGTTTGCATGTATATAGAGGTATGTCTATGCCTATGTATGTGTATGTATGTATGTATGTATGTTTATATATGTTTTGGTTAAATGTCGTTGTATTTATGTGTATGTACGTATATATGTGTATTTGTTATTATAGATAGGTATTTTATGTAGATATTTATGTGTATGTATATTTCTGTATGTGTGTATGCATGTATGTATGTGTGTATATATATATATATATGTGTGTGTGTGTCTATGTATGTATGTATGTATGTGTATGTATATATATGTATATATATGTGTGTGCATTTATTTATGTAGGTTTGCAGTTGTATATCTATATTCACACACCATGAGGATTAAAATGTATACATTGTAAAAAGACCGGATATTAAATATAGCTAAAGTAACTTCAATGAAGAAATAAATTGATTAACATATATATTTCTTCTTTTCTCCTCAGTAATTTTATAGTTGTAAACTTAATAGCGAATAGATTTTAAATTTTGATTTTGTAATTAGCAGTTTTAAATTTTAATATTAAATTTTATCATATAATTTAGTAATTATTCGTTGGAATAAATTCTTTTTTAATACTACTCATATTTTAAAGATCTGAATAGATATTATAACATGACTTCGTTATCAAGCTTTTTGAATTTTCCTATACTTGTGTTTTGATTGGTCCATCTAGCCTTTGTAACAACGTTTTCCCCTTGCGAAGTATTGTTAATTAATTTGAAACTTTTAAAATCATTTATTTTGCATTCAACGTCATCACTTGATAAGACACCGAGGGTGTTGAAAGAAAATGGCTATTTTTGTAGTGATTTTATAAGATATTTATGTTATAATTTCTTTTTTAAATAAATAATTATATCTGCTCTACTTTGTATTGAGCACTCTTTGAAGAATAGTAATTGTTGGTTATTGGAATTCATTCCATATACACCAATCATATACTTGTATATATACTTGTATATATACATATATATATATATATATATATATATATATATATATATATATATATATATATATATGAAATGAGAACTAATCGAATACAAGAATATCAATACAAGAAAGAGCTCAATACAATAATAGAGGGATTTATTTTTTATGTTACTATGTGAGAAAACGACATTATTTTTGCACCAACCTAATAATTACATTTACTGGCCTGAATATAAATTAATAATGTTTATTTGAATAACAGAGCATTTACATAAATAAATTATATAGATTAAAATAAGTTATAGACAGAAAATGTATTAAATAATTGTCAGACTTAATCCATATTATATATAATTAAAAAGTATAACTTAGCTGATGTGACGAGTTTTGTTTTTATGAGCCACTGTCCCAGTGGTGCTATGAGATATAATTTTAGCACCCGGTATCTTTCTATTGCATTTCTTTCACAGACCCTCTGTCGATGGTAGTAATGATAATGGATCCACGCTAAAAGAATTGATATTGATATATATTAAATGTGGTCTGATATGTTTAAGTAGGGCAGGTCACAAAAAGCATAACATGCACCATGCACACACACGGGCGTACACAATCTACCTCTCACTCTTTTTCTCTCTCTCTCTCTCTCTCTATCACATACTCTCACACAGACGAACGCAAGCAATGAAATCATTTATTGCACTTCATTGCAAAGTGCCGAGTAACCACACCCGGTTAATCACTCCAACTCGCGGGTAAACAAGATGCTAATAGACGGCGTGTCCTCAACTCTCGATATTTTCGTGTCTGTCAGTTTTGGTGCCCGAGAAAACTGATTTCGGCCGGAATGGGCGGATGTGGTCTCTTAAAGATCCAACATTCTACCGGACAATGACTCCCCAGTCCGATAGAGTGGGGCTACTCAAAGGCAAAGACCTTTCAAATTTTTCCCAAATATTTTTTTTAGCAAATTCATCAAGATATTTTAATAAATTGCAAATTCATCAAGATATTTTTATAAATTCCAAGACAAAGACTTTTTTAGGACAACCATGAAAGACACTGTAAAAAAAGGTGCAACATTGTCTCAGCTACACAAGACAATATAAGAACATAACAAGATTAAAAAGCGATCAAAAAAGTGTCAAGCGATAAAAAAGTCCAGAATCTGCTATATATATATATATATATATATATATATATATATATATATATATAATATATATATATATATATATATATATATATATATATATATATATATATATATATGTAACTATACTCGTTTCGAAAAACCCTCGAATTTTTGATTTGCCAATAATCAAATCAATCACGAGGGAAAAAAAAGGTTTTAAAAATGGAAAGAGCTAGAAACATGAAAGCCTGACGATTCACTTGGGGGAGACCTGGGTAGGTTTGTCTGGCTCACTGGGTTTATTTATCTTTCTCACTCTCTCTTTCTCTCTTTCTCTCTCTCTCTCTCTCTCTCTATATATATATATATATATATATATATATATATATATATATATATATTATAAATTAATTGATTTTAAAATATGTCTTTTCGCTACACAGTTCTAACTATGTTTCAAAAATGAAACATGCTTAGAACTGTGTAGCGAATAAATATTTTTAAATCAGTTAATTTATAATATTAATGCTCTGTTAATTTACATTGAGCACTATTTTGTAAAAATAAAAAATATCTATAAGAACACCGGATTATATATCTTACTGTTCTTTCTTTATATATATATATATATATATATATATATATATATATATATATATATATATATATAGATAGATAGATAGATAGATAGATAGATATATAGATAGATAGATAGATAGATTAAGTTTTGAACCGTTCTGTCTTATAAATGATTAAAGTTTTTTTAATTGAATTCTCCGAGATTTTTATAACACTATTTTACTCTATGAACAACAAACATGTATTTTGCTAAAACGATGATCCTTCTTGCTGTTGTGAATTCCTGACCCAGTTTTTCTCTTCAATGCTCCCTCGTTTTGAAACTTTTTCGCTATTCTCATGATGGTTCTTCAATGAACTTTGAAGATGAAAGCTGGAGTATGTATATTGGTACCATTACTCAATGCCTGAATGATCTTTTTCCTCTCAACATTGCTCAGTTGGAAAGACAGTCGCTATGGCACAAGATGATTTTAGTCTGTCCTCTTTATAGCTGAATAACACAAAGAGTTTTCCAATGATTCTGAAGTCAAACGGTGTCAAGGTGACTAAACGTCTTATCTGTAAACGTGAAAAAAAAAACTCAGTTTAGTGTTTTAGATATTAAACTTTTTGTGGTACTTTCCTCAATCCTCACTATACTCAGGCTTTTCTCTCACTTTCACACCCTGTATCCCCCTGAATACTAATGACATTTCCAGTTGGGGTAAAATTGTTCAAAAAAATTAGATTAAATTTAAATTGTTGTTTTTATTACTGTATTTGATTTAACATAGATAGAAACAGGAAAGACTTACACCTGAGAATCAGCCTGTGGTTGATTCTTTTTATATCGTAGACTGCAGAAAGAAACGTATCTTATTGGTTCTTCGTCATTCTTGACCTACAATTGTTTTCCCTTTTTTTACATCTACAATGTTAAACAACCAATAAAACAGCCATTTTTTTTCATGCGAACTATATTATCTTTTCGATGTTAGGATTGATCGATCGTCTCAACTCTTTCTCACATGATCAAATATTGTGATTGATCGATTATTCATAATCCATTTTTTTTTCTTTCTGGTTAATATAAGGAATTCCGTAAGCAAATTTATGGTATTCAACAGAATATTTTGATGTGTCGCATATATGTAGGCAGATACAAATCATATACACATTAACGCACACAATCCAGTAAGATCAAAAGCCGTGTGAGTCATTATTATCCTTATCTTTTGAATTTATGTGTTGTACGTGTTGCCCTCATGTTTCAACCAGAGACTTCAAGAAACATTTTTGCATCAGAAAGATGCACAGAGATGAGATTCCGTTCAACCCGAAATAAAATGCAGAGAAATCTACGCAAGTTTTTCAAAGGTCAAAATTGGTACGTTTTGTGCAATTCACACATTCTCGGGCTCGAAAGAATTTAATCTACGTTTTTTTTTTTGTTACTTTTGTTATAATTTCCAAGGCACTAATAACAGCAGGTGATATTTTCTTGATAGTTTTAAATCATTTCACCCCAAGCAAGGCAACAAAGCCACTATTATACAGGGGGAGATACAGAGTGTGAAAGTGTATAATAAACAAAATAAAACCGCTAAGGAGAGAGAAAATTAAAAAAAAAAACAAAAAAAACACACAGATATTATAACCAGAGACGACAAAACAAGAAAGATTTATTCTCACATTAGTTTTTTTTCCATTATGGGCAATATCATACCAGCGATATAATAAAATCATTTTTCACGGGTGGAACGGAATGGATGAAAGGAAAAGGATTAACAAGCATGCTTTGTTATCTCACACACACACACACACATATACATATATATATAAATATATATATATATATATATATATATATATATATATATATATATATATATATATATATATATATATATATAGATAGATAGATAGATAGATAGATAGATAAACAAACATAGTGAGCCAGACAAACCAACCTAGGTTTCACCTAAACGGATCGGCAAGGAAAGTCGGCTTTCCCTGAAGATCCGTTTAGGTGAAACCTGGGTAGGTTGGTCTGGCTCACTAGGTTTATCTAGGTTTGCTCTACGGTTGTATTGAGCTCTTTTGTTAGTTAGTTGTTTACTCGTATCGGGGTCTTTTCTTTGATCTTCAAACCTGTATCTGTGCGATTTTTTTCGACAGACTTTCATATTTGTAGCTCTTTCTTTTTTTAAACCATTTTTTTCCCTCAAGATTGTTTTGATTATTGGCAAATCAAAAATTCGAGGGTTTTTTGAAACGAGTATAGTTATCTATATTTGTATGTGTGTATATATATATATATATATATATATATATATATATATATATATATATATATATATATATATATATATATCATTATTCTCCTATATTTCTCCATTATGGTCATTATTATATCCGTGATATAATAACACCGTAATTCACGGACGGAACGGAATGGCTGAAAGGGAAAGGAATCTCAATAATGCTGTCCTCTCCAGAGGAACTTTTATAACACTGACAGACAAACATTGTTGAAAAACAAATCTATAGAGTACTGATACCCTCAGAATCCTTTATTAACAATGATCCGTCGTTGGATTTGAGTGGAGCCACATAGGCTAAAGCTGGATCAAATACAGGTCGCAAAAGTGAGCGGAGTATACTTCAGCTGATAGTTAGTTTTCATTATTTACAGGGCATGTTGATTTTTAACTTGTCTGTTATTTAGCTTAGGATCAAGATGTGTGTTGACCATTGAATGCATTTGTCTCAAGCAGCTGACTGATTTAGTCATCGTTCTCGTCAAACTAGTCTTTGTGTTTCTTCTGGTTTAGTCCGAGTATATCAATGCTGGTTGTGCGGACCTGATCCTTGAAATTATCCCAAGATCCATAGAATTTGGTGTTGTTAAGGGTATCAGAAAGTTCCTGGCTGACACCAGGATATTTCATTTTCTTCACAATTATGCGATTTGGTATTTTAATTCCTGCCATGTATACTTTCCTTCTGACCTACAATTTAAAATTTCCCTAGACCAACTTGTGGTCCGTATCACACACAGCACTGCGTAAAATACCTCTGTGTGTGTGTGTGTGTGTGTGTATATATATATAACGAAATAGACAAAGTACAATTATTGTAAGAGATTTTTATGTCTCTACATTTTTTCAAATATTTAAGTAAATGCTGTTTTATAATAAACATTATTAACAACAGTTACCGGCCCGAATGCCCGAGAAATTGTCATAGAATATATGCATCCTCCGATAGGAATCAAACCTGTATCCTATATGGAAACGTCATATAGTCAGACGTGCTTTTACCGATTTCGCCACAGAGGAGCGTTTCGGTTAGCAAGGTCGATTTTACTGTTTCAAACTACAATTTTCCATGATTTTCTCACGCACATTCATATCTGCTCGATGCGAATCTAAATGTAAACAAATGACGTCACACATCATGAAATGGACAAAGTCCGGGAAATATTTTAATACATTTTTATGTTCATCTATAAAACAGTATGTATAAGCATAAAAATGCCTCAATATATATATATATATATATATATATATATATATATATAGGTATGCATGTATGTATGTAAGTATTTAATTATTAATTTTTTTCTAAATTTTTATATATTTTTATTTTATATATTTATTTATTTTAAATAATTATTTAAACAATAAACAAACAAAATATGGAATACTCCTATATTCTCAAAACTTTAGAAAGCCATGGAATATTTTGAAATATTAGCCTAAATTTACATCGTCTCTGATCCTTGAAATAACTTCGCCATATCATCTTTTGCCACTCAGAGCCGAAAGGTAAAGAAAAGAAAGAAAAGGAATAACGGGAGAGTATAAGAAGACAAATAAATTATGAAATGAAGAAATAAACACGGCATTCTATACATGTGCGAATACGCCCATCTAGAGACGTACACGCACAAGCATACACACGCACATATACACATATATACACAGAATAAATTTATGACCCCTAGTACCAATAAAAAAAGAGCAGAAATAATATTAAAATTATAAAATAACGAAAACGAGAAAATTGAGAGACATTTACGGATATCTCCTGACGACTGGACTACGTAAACTCCGGGGTAGATGTGCTGAATATAATATCAGTCTGCTTCTATCTATCTATCTATCTATCTATCTATCTATGCTATTTACATTATTCAGACAATTGTCCTCATCTTTGTCGCCATATTTATTACAAAGTTTCGGCCGTTGTACGCTCCGGCCTTCTTCACGTGGCTGGAATGTCGAACTGAACCCTTTATTACACTCACTGGGGTAGACAGTTCTAGTTCCTCGTGCTTTTTTTTTTTTTTAACTAGAATAGTCTACGTCAGCGTGCGAAATAAAGAGTTCAGTTCGACATTCCAACCACGTGAAGAAGGCCGGAGCGTAAAACGGGCGAAACGTTGTAATAAATATGCCAACAAAGATGAAGACAATAGTCCGAATAATGTAAATAGTGTACATAATACTTCATCTCAGAAATATAGACAGATATCTATCTATCTATCTATCTATCTATCTATCTATCTATCACTTTTTTAAAAAATTAGGTGAAGTTAGACATTCATTACTAATGCTATTACAATATCCACCAAAAGGTCAAAACATACGTGAGGAAGATAAGAACTTGTAAGTTATTGTAATACTAATTTTCTTCAGAGTAATACAAATAACCTTTGAATTCTACAGTCGAAAGAGAAACTCAAAATGGTGGCCTTTAGCTTCAAGACATTTATTGATACGGCGAGCTACTACTTGACCAAACTACTACTTGCAACGTTGCCCAAAGTGTCCAGTGAGATTGTTTCACATCTATTTTCCAATTGATTTATATATATATATATATATATATATATATATATATATATATAGATAGATATATATGCATGTTCATTAAAGTCGACAGACAAGATACTGCGATAAGTAGGTGTGTGCGATGTGTGCATGCTTTTAGTGTTATAGAGATGTTTTATTTTCCGAACACAGCTCATTGTGGCCGTTTACGTAAGTAATATTATTAAGTGTTATAAAACATTTGTACAGTTTCTACACACTCTGAAAATAAAACATGTCTATAACACAAAAAACATTCACACATCACTTAGGCGACAGTATACGATTTTTTTTTTTCTTTGGACTTTGAGCTTGGATTCTTGACAAGTGTTTTCGCCTCAATTTCATGTTCTTGGTTCTTTCTTTTTTATCCCTTTTTTTCCCTTGGACATTGTCTTGTTCAATTACAAGCCAAAATACCGAAGGTTTTTCCAAACGAGTATATATATATATATATATATATATATATATATATATATATATATATAAATCAAATTTTGTGTAGTCGAAATTTTCTTTCAAATAATTTTTATTTTCCCTATCACTTTTCAGTCTCATGTTAGACCATCTTCTTGGAGTAAAATTTGTTTATGTGCATAGGTATTTTCGTAAATTCAAAATATTTTTACTATTCTTTGTACTGCGTTTTTAATCGGTTTACTTTTCATCCGCTCATTTTTATTAGAGTCTGTCTGAGATGAGGAATTATGTACATTATTTACATTATTCGGACTATTGTCCTCATCTTTGTCGCCATATTTCTTACAACGTTTCGGCCTTTCAGTATCTGGGTATATTTCTGAGGTGAGGTATTATGTACATTATTTACATTATTCGGACTATTGTCCTCATCTTTGTCACCATATTTCTTACAACGTTTCGGCCTTTCAGTATCTGGGTATATTTCTGAGGTGAGGTATTATGTACATTATTTACATTATTCGGACTATTGTCCCCATCTTTGTCGCCATATTTATCACAACGTTTCGGCCGTTGTAAGCTCCGGCCTTCTTCAGGTGGTTGGAATGCCGAACTAAACCCTTTCTTTTGCTCACCAGGGTAGACTGTTCTAGTTCCACGTGCCATGTCTAATGCATGTCAGTTATCAGTTATCTCCTGTTAATTTCCCTCTGAAAGTTCTCCACTGCCTTAACCGGGTATTGAACTCACACTCTTTGGATCCTGTCACTGGATCTAACCAACGCCTTCTATCTACTGTGCCATGTGTCCTTGAGGACAATAATTTAATAATTTTCAAGAACTATGTTCTCCGGCAGGGGTCAGACCTGTGCCTCCACAGTTTCCATACTAAGCTTTCTCCAGTGCTCAGGCAGATAGACATTTTAACCACTATCTAACAAATAAAAGTGGACGCCGATTTCAAATAAGACAGGTCCACTGTAATTCTTTTTATGTACCATGTCCTTTCAGGACATGGGCGATCAATGCTATCCACCTCCTTCTATCCTTTGCAGCTCTCAGCAACCTCCTTACCTCTGCTTTCCCCACCCGGACGACATTCTGTCATCCACTTGCTTAAGCCCGCGAGGTATGTCACGCGTTGTTTTCCTTTGTCTCTCTTTCCTTCTATTCGATCCTTGAGTATCAGATTTTCTAGACTCTCCTTCCTCATTATGTGTCCCAAAAACTTAAACTGATGTCACGTATAAGCCTCCACCTTGTTTGGATCCTCTCTAAGACCTCATCGTTGCTCACACGCTCGGTCTATGATATCCTTAGCATACATCTGTAGAACCACATCTCCGTCGCCTCGAGTAAATTGCGGCGTACATGTCGACCTGGTGAACAAGTCTTCCTCGAAATTTTTATCTCAAAATTACGAGTTAGGTCTATACCTACCGTATAGATCGATCCCCTCAGCATTCGGTAGTCTACTAATGGTCCGAAAACTATGTATGCCAGTAGAAGTTAGCCTACAGTACACGATTGCCTGAAAATTTATGAAATACCGTATGTATGAGTTACCTTAATGTTTCAAAATTACGTGGTATCGTCAATAACTTTCAAGTAACCTTTGAAGTATTATTGTACATTATTTGCACATTAAATATATATTTTTTATGTTTTGTGTATCTTCAATAAAGTGTCTTTACGCGTCATTAAACGGTCATTAATATCATGAAATTGTGTAGGTGGCAAGCCTTCCATACCTAGCTGTTTGAATAGTGTTTACATATAGTGTAACAGCTGTGGACGCGATGCGTGATACAGTTGAATACTCTTGAGATGTCCAAAGCAACAGGCCGGGTTTAAAAGTTTTTATCTAAGGCTTGATAGACTCTTTCAGCAGTAATTATTAATACATTCGCCGTTGACCTAGAGAAGCGAAAGCCATATTGCTTGTTTGAAGGCCGTATGATGTGAAATGCTTAAACAATTCAAAGTCGATTAGATCCTCTAGTAGGTTTCCATAGATAGAAGGCTAACAGTTAGAAGGGTCAGATTGTTCATCTGAGTTCTTTAAGAGTATATTGAATTATTGTTACTATTTTATTAATTTCCTTTATTAATTTATGTGTTAATATGACAAATATGTTCACCAAACAGAGAATTTAGTGAGATATATCTGTGGCAGCCGGCTGGGGGTACAGTCAGTGGTGTACAGTAATTGTTAGGTCTGCTTTCCCACTTGTTTACAACAACAACAACAAAAAATAAAAATAAGAGAACTAACAGGAAAAAGCCATGCTCATCGACAGTCTGCATAAAATCCAAGGACTCATATTAGAGAAAGAAAAATTCTTCAGCGTTGGAACGATTATATCGGAGATCTCATCCACGACGAAAAAGGAACCACCGGCTATAGACAGCAATAAAAGAGGAGTGGGAATATTGAAAACCGAATCGGAAGCTGAACTAACAAAAATGAACAGAAACAAAGCGGCAGGGCCAGACAGAATTGGAAAAAAATGATGCTGGCAACTTTAGATGATTTCAGCGAAGACAAGATTTCATCGACATGATTACAGAAATTGTAAATGAAATCCTCAACAGTGGTGATATACTGGACGACCTAAGCAGATCTATTTTCAGAGCACTATCTCAGAAACCAGGCGCAAACGAAGGTGAACCCTACTAGAGAATCAGGCTAATGAGCCACATAACAAAACTCACCATCCGAATTCTGATGAATAGCGCGTGCCGCAGAATCAGGGCAAAGATAGGACAAGACCAGTGTGGGTTTGTGAAAACACCAGAACAAGGCACACAATATTTAAGCTCAGAATGTTATAAGAAAGAGCAATAAAAATGCAGAAGAATGTGTAGCTGAATTTTATAGCCCACGCAAAGGTGTTCAACAAAGTACGCCACAAAGATCTGTTAGAGCTGTTGAACAATTCTGACATATTAAGGGAAGACCATAGAATAATGAAATATATATATATATACTTTCGACAAACTGCCAGCATACAGATAACAAAACGAGTTCAGTAGATATACAAAAATAGAAAGGGGTGTAAGACAAGGATATGTCTTCTCGCCGAATTTATTCAAGCAATTCTACGATTACTCGAAATTTTTCCAGAATTCATCACTGGCTATCACAATCTTAAAATATAAGACACAGTGCTGATAACAGACACGTAAAAGAAACTACAAGTCCTTCTACAGAAGGTAGTGAAGTATTCTAACAGAGAACGGAACAGGAGACACTGAGATCCGAGGACGTGTTGGAATGGTTCAAGATGCATTCCAAAAGCTAAGCAGAATATTAAGAGACAGGAAAATTTCGTAGGAAATAAAGAAAAGAGTACTGAATTGTTGGATGAAATCTGTCCTCATGAATAGCAGCGACAGCTAGACAATCTCTTCGAAGATGAAGAAGAGACTCGAAGCACCATGTGCTTCTACAGAAGGACGCGAATATGAGAGCAACGACAAGGTATTGAAGAGAATGGAAACAAAGGGGAAGTCTATATTTAACACCAGGAAGAGGCAGTTGAAATTCATGGGACAGGTCATATGGAAAGATGTCTTGGAAAATCTGATACTCACAGGACGGATAGTGGAGAGATGAAAAGTAGAAAGCAGTGCGTGACATTATTAATGGGACTGAGGAAATAGATGGCAGAACAGATTTTTGGAGAAATAGCAAAAAAGAAAAAGAGAGCTATAAAGAAGATGAGGAGAGCCATGATTGCCTTGGTCCTAAAAGGACACGGCACATAAAAGATGGTAGTGTGTTGTTGTTCTTTTTTTTAGAGTACTGATGAAAATTTTAAAATTTAGGATAATACTCTTCGGAATGAGAAATTCCCTGTGGGCTGAATTGAGCTAGAAAATTAGTTTTAAAATAGTAACGTCAATTTCATTTTTATGCGAGTCTTTAAATGCCATAAGTATTCCGAAACATTTGTCTTATAGAGTGTGTGTATGCGCGCATGGGCATGTGTATGGAAGGTGTTAGTATATATATATATATATATATATATATATATATATATATATATATATATATATATATATATATATATATACTAACACCATCCACATCTTGTATTATCAGTTCGTGTAATATACCTTCGTTATTTCTAATCTTGTGTTCGTGTTGTTCTTTCTTGGTCCTAACCTGGACCATAACAATATATTTATATATATAGAGAGAGAGAGACAGACAGACACAGAGAGAGAGAGAGAGAGAGCGAGCGAGAGAGATGACAATTTTTTTATATGTAATCTCTCATAATCCATATCTCATTGATAAGTGTAATTTAGATTTTTTCCCGGAGTAGGTTGCTGCTTCTTTCTGCGGTAGACCAGTTGCCATCCAAGGATATAGAACACAGTCTGTTCTGCTATTTACCCATAGCTGGGGTGGGGAGTTAATGAAATGGAAGGGACTGAAATTTGAACTCCGCTCTCCGATTCTTCAAAAAGGGCTAATATATGGATATACCAGGATTAATATATATATATATATATATATATATATATATATATATATATATATATATATATATATATATACACACACACATATATATATATATATATATATATATATATATACATACATATCAATTCATCAAATCTAGAAAATTCTTTATTATATGTATATATATACACACACACACATATATATATATATATACATACATATATATATATATATACATATATATATATACACACACACACATATATATATATATATATATCTATATATATATATATATAATAAAGAATTTTCTAGATTTGATGAATTGATATAGATCCCCAATACACAAATTGGACTAAGATAGATATAAATAAAACAATGAAACAAACAGGTGGACATACACACTCTTGATTCTCCGCATTGAAGTTCATTATGTTAGTCAATTATGTGCAAATGCGTGATATACACTAAGGCGATCATGTATCTTTCGATACATGACTGGGGATACTGATATTTCCCGCATTAGGTCCATCCATTTCTTTCTGCGGTAGACCAGTTGCCATCCAAGACTATAGAACCCAGTCGGTCCTGCTATTTAGCTATAGCCGGAGGGAGAAAAAAAAAAGGATTTATACCTTTCCTAAGGGTATTAGCAGGTAATGAATGTAATGGATTCAACTGGAATTCGAACTCTACTCTCCGATTCATAAAATCCGAGCCGCTATCCATTACTTCACAAGATAATATAATCTGATTTAATTTATGACCCCTGCTTATAATCAGGGATCCCAAGGCGTTTTACTTCATATACAGGTTTGTCTTCCTTTCATTCTTAACTGAGAGAGCCAATAGAGCAGGTGCGTTGTTAACAGATCTTTTTCACTTTGTCTCATCATCCTTTTTATTTCGCTGGTATCATGACTATATGTATTTAATCGTGCTACTACAAGGTAACCAAAAATGTTCTGTCCGTTTTTAAAGTAAAAAAAAGTAAACGCTTTACAGTATGTGTAACTTATATTTAGTCTTCGAAGTAATCGCCATCGGCATCCAGTACCTTCTGCCAACGTGTCTCCAGCTGTTCAATGCCCTTGCTGTAGAACTCGGGGGGCGTTGACGCAAAGAAGTCCGTGAGGGCTTTGCGCAAGTCTGCTTCATTCCCACGAAGATGATTATCCAGGGAGTGGAAGAGGTGGTAACCGGATGGCGCAAGGTCCGGTGAATAAGGTGGATGGCACAAAGTCTCTCACCCAAGTTACTGTATGGTATCCCTGACAATTCGCGCGACATGCGACCTGGCGTTGTCATTCACCAGTGCTGGCTCCTTCTGGCACAATGCCTGTTGTACACGTTTCAATTGCTGCGAGTATAGCACTCCAGTGACCTTTTGGCCCGTTGATAGCAGTTCATAGTGAACCAATTGACGACCTGCCCACCAGGCACAATCTTGCGTGGGTGCATAGGCATCTTAGATTTATAAACGTTTCCCATTGGATTTTATTCTATCTAACACACATACACACGCACACACACACACACATATATATATTTGTGTGTGTTTATGTGTTTAAACTGTTCCGTTTTGCCTGAAGATTGTGTTTATGCATGAAACAATTGCCATAAATTGAAAGACCCGCAAAATACATATATTTTTATTATATGTATGTACGTATCTATCTATCTATCTATCTCCCTTTCTCCTCCTCCCTCCCTCCCTCCCTCTCTCTCTCTCTATATATATATATATATATATATTTATATATATATATATATATATAACTATTTATTTACAAATATGATTCCAACGCTACATAAGAGTTCTCATGTTTCCAAGCAAGAGCCGAAAACTTCAATATAATTATTTGAATTAAATTGAATTAAAGTACTAATCTCTGTTCCATCTTCAAGCGAAATTTTTTTTGAATCTCTCTCTCTCTCTCTCTCTCTCTCTCTCTCTCTATATATATATATATATATATATATATATATATATATATATATATATATATATATATATATGGCATGTTTGGATGTATATATATTTTTAATTGAGTTGATATATTTGTGTATGTATATGTATGTATAAATAGATGTGTATGTATCTTTGTTAGCATAAATACGTGTGTATATATATAGATGTATACAGATGCGTTTGTACATACATCCTCTCCATCTCGCACATACACAAATAAATACATATATATATTTATGTATATATATATATATATGTATATATATATATATATATATATATATATATATATATATATATATATATATATATATATATATATATATATATATATATGCATATCATGTGTCGCTTTAGAAGTAGGCATTTCTATTTATATTCCTGTCAAGTACTTGTCCCCTTCGCATATCCAGGCGAAAAATGCTTCTGATATTTCCTCACAAATCTTGTCATTGCATCGTTTGTTTTATGAGTCACTTTAGAACCAACCATTCCTTCTGATCCTGCATTTACGCTCTTTTATGGTCGTTCTCATTGACGAGTTTCAAGGTTTAAGTTCTCTACATGTTCTCAATGAATGACATGACGCAAAGGATCAATTCTGTCCTTCTTTACCGATTGGAAGAAAGCACTTGGGCGCAGGAAGTGTCTTGAATTGACTTCAAAGCGTTCACAAAACTATATAATGGCAATGCGGATGCAGTGCTGAATGGAAATCAATTAAAATTGCAGATGTTCATGACAATTTATTGGACATTGTTATTGTAATGTTTGAAACTCCTTCTACAGAATTGATTATATTCTCAATCAAGAGACATATGGATGCATCTAGCGGCAATATTTTAGCAGTTGACTCCAGCCAATAGATGTTTCAGTATTTAGATGAGTGTATCCTATCCTTTTATCGGTGTTTCTAGAAACTTGCATTATTATTATTATTATTATGAATAATAATAATAATAATAATAATGATAATAGTTACAAAATAAACAATAAAGTATTCCATCACATACTCTACATGGATGATCTCAAACCCTTTGCCAAAGTCGACAATGTGTTGAATTGTCTCCTCAATACAGTAAAATTTTTCAGTCACTACATAGATATGGATTTCCGGTTAGATAAATGTGCAGATTAGGAATTGGAACAAAATAAGTAAGTATTATAAGTAACTAGGAATTAGCAAGAGAGATGGTCTAAAGCATGCCAAAATGAAGGAAAAGGTAAGAAAATAGTAATACAGCGTTGAATTAAAACAAAAAAGAAGAAACATAATACCACCCATAAACACCTTGGCTGTCCCTGTGATTCAATACAGTTTGAACATCCTTAACTGGTCTATAGAATGGACGCCAAAACGAGAAATCTTCCCACTTGCTACCACATGCATCATCCCAAAGCTGATGTTGATCGTCTGCATGTGCCTAGGTCCAAAGAATGCAGATCAACTAGAACATAGATTGATCTTCAAAGATGCCTAGAAGCTACAAAAGATTGGATGATGATCTGTTTCAAAGAACATGAAAGTAGTAAGAGACTCTATTATGTAATAAAGAAACCAACAAGTTAAAAATTGAGTTTCAAATGGATTAAGAAATGTATAATACACGGATTGCAGCTGCAAAATACTAAAAAAATGAAAGCAAAAGCGAATACATCAAACCAGATACAGAAACGATAGCAAGATAAACCGCTTTATGGTTGATGCTCTGCCCGTACCAAATAAGATGATGTAGACAAATCCCGTACTTATTAGTTGCTACATAATGAAAAGCTTAAAAGATGAAACGGAAGGATTTATATTAGGTTGGTGCAAAAATAATGACGTAATAATGTCGTTTTTTGACGTTAAAAAGACGTCAAAAACGACATTATTACGTCATTATTTTATACCAACCTAATACTTGCTGCACAGGACCAATGCTTGCTAACTAAAAATTATCAAGTACACATAATAAAAAAAATTAGCACCAAATGAAGTTTCTGTGATGAATATCCAGAAACCATTGATCAACTTGTATGAGGATGCGCGGTAGTGGTGCACACAGAATATATATCTCGGCATAACAATGTGTCTGTCATGTTTCCTCCTTTATATCCTGTAAAGACGGGTCCAAACTCCTGTCCTTAGGCCCCGGCAGTGATTTTTCATTTAATTTTTAACACTTTTCTTAGATTATGTGAATCTCCTATATAGCATGATCTTCTAGGTAACGTTTATGTTGATGTAGACTGGGACATTTTTAGTAAAATTATCCCTTCCTTTGCTCACGAGGTCCAGAACTCCGATTACTATTGTACAGCTTCAGTTTGCATTCACCAGATCCTGTTAATCTCGATCTACAGGACCTTTAACTTGGTCAATTTCTCAATCATTTTCTTTGAGGTGTTTCACGCAGATGCTACTGCTCTGTCAATAAGCATACATTTCCTTAATTTCTTGTCTTTGATGATAATATCAGGTCTGCTAGCGTTTATTTCCTAGTCAGTTTGAATTGGTATCTCCCAGACGATGGTTACATCGTTATTTTGGGTAAATGTGTCTTGTTGATGCTCATAACATCTCTCAGTGATTTCCATTTTGTGCTTCTTGCATATCTTCCAATGCACATATATCGCTACCTTTTTAAGTCTATGGATATTATTATTATTATTATTATTATTATTATTATTATTATTATTATTATTTACTTAAAACATCCGCAGTGACCAAAAGGTAACATTTTAGGATGATTCCAAACTGGTATATCCTCAGCTGGCCAAAGAATCACAAATTTTAAAGGGGTTGATCCCAGTACACCAGACACCACTGAAACCACCGTACTGCATTTCAAAAAAACTTTCTATCTCAACAAATCAGAGTAGTTGTTAATTTTCTCAATCACCGTGTTACCTATATTTGTGTCAGTTGCTATGGCAACATCAGAAATGTTCTATTATCTAACACGATAATATCCGGACGGCTATGTTGTATCATATTAAATTTTCATTAATATTCTTTTGCTTTGTTTTTTTTATTTATTTTGTGCTGTAGGAGATACCCCAATGTCTCAAACAGAGATTTAAGCGACAACAAGATCAGACGATGCACGCAGATATGGCGCCATGTTATTAGAACTAAACACGTTTGATGCCACCACATGGAGAGCATTGCACACGAGTAGGATTTTCTCTAACTCACATATTTTAGCGTTGCCAAGAATTTGATCCACATATTTGTTTGTTCCTTTGGACATCATTTCCCTAAAAACAGGCGGGGTAATTAACTTGAGATGAAACATTGAACCGGTTTCTATATTGAGTTCCACCAACACCTCCAAACAGAAACTTCTCCCTTTTAATTGTCTTTTTGGCCTTCCAGATGCTAACGACCTGGAGAGTGATTTATTACGACATCTTGGGCTAACGTCATCCATAGGCAAGTGGAACGATCCTATTGAATAAATTTTGTAGAGAAAAATAAATGATGATGACGGGGTCAAACTCTGCAGTGCGACACTCGCCGGTAGGCCAGATCTTTTTCTTCTTCTTCGGTTGCCTCAAGGAAATGGATGGCGTGGCTCCCTTTCTCGGCCGTTACACTGGGCAGTTTGGGAAACAGACACCAACTCCGCCGAACCTACTTCAACTTCATCTTTGTCTGTCTGTCAATCGGTACGTTCAACTCTAACACACGCAGTCCGCCGAATGAAACTTCTTTTTCATCGTGCCTCTGGAACCCCGCTTTTTATGCTATTCCAAGACGGCCAAAATTTGTATGGGTGCAAACATTGTCTCGATTTGGATGAGATAGGCGCACATAAATTGTTTCTTCAATAGCGACCATATTTCTTTTTTGTCATCACTTTGCAGGCAAGACATATTCTCTCTCGTTTCGAATTCCGAGGTAAGTCATGACTTTCGTTACAAATTCCTAGGTCTGTGAGGGAATTTGTGTCACTCTTTCGCGCTAGACAAATTCTTCTCGCCAGAAACAATCTTACAAATTTCTCGCCAGTAACTATCTTACAAGTCTACTATAATATAAACGCAGAAAGACGTGTACCTGTGTTTTATAGATTACGCAAGTTCGATCGATAAAATACGCCTGAAATATCTGTTATAGCCGCTCAGCAACCTTGACATATTCTGGAAGGATATTAGTAGCATAACCAAGAACCTATACTGGCAGCAAACCGCCGAAACACGGGCCAAAAATGAGTCCAGCAGATAGACAAAAATAGAAAACTATACAATGATGTTGTAGCAATATCCCGACAATTATTTAAATTTGACTAGGAATGACGTGGAAAAGGATGAGTAAAGACGATGGAGGTTACCAAACATGTAGTAGTCACAATGCAATTTATATTTGACATAAAATAGCACATAAAATACAAGACGGAAGGTAATGTTTCAAAACAACAATTGAATTTATTAGTATGTTTGTGTACATGCATATAAGCTGAAGGTTTGATAGAGTTATGTCTCTTAGATTTGGAAATATTTGTACTTGAGCTCATAAAGTTATATAAATTATTTAACTGTAGTTTAGAAGACTAAAGTTCTTGTTGCATGTTAGGAATTGTGTATTGGAAAAGTTGATAAGAGTTCAGAAGCGTTCAGAGTTCGTACTTGCGTGAATATTGGTAATGATCTTTAACGTCTGACCGCATGGTTAAGGCGAGAGTTCTTGAAGGTTACATTTTGGCAGCAAGGAAATGAAATGAGACGCAAGAGTGACGAAAAAAGGGAGAGGGCTTACTCGTGTTTTGTTTATATAAGATGGTGTGTCACGTGACTGGCTCAAACCTTAGTGAGCGGTAAATTTCATTCCTCGCGTGCAGGATATTTGATTGGTCGGAATTGACCAATCAGCAAGCTAGTTTTGAGGAGATTAGCCAATGAATGCTTGTCGCATGATCTGTATGTATGATGGTGATGATGGTGATGATAATCTCTACAATATGTCTTCTCACCAGATCGCAACCTATATATCGAAGCTATTCTGAGAGATTTAGATGTACAGCCAGATTCATTATCGAGAGCCACACTCTTAACAACATAAGATATGCAGATGACACAGTGTTGATAGCAAACACGGTAAGGAAACTACAAAAGCTCCTACAGGAGGTAGCGAAGAAAAGCGGGAAGAAAGGACTAAGCAAAAACTGCAATGAGACCCAATGCATGGTTATCAGCAAAAGGATAAGTACAAAATGCAAATAACAAATCGGAGATAGTAAGATCTTACAAGCACAAAAATTTAAATATCTGGTAAGTGTTCTAAAAGAGGACGAAAAATATGGCACTGTGATCCGAAGACGTATTTGGATGGTTCAAGAGGCATTCCAAAAGCTAAGCAGAGTATTAAGAGACAGGAAAATTTCGTTAGAAACAAAGAGAAAAATATAGAACTGATACGTGATGTCTGTCTTTCAAAGATGAAGAAGAGACTTGAAGCTACAGAAAAGTAGTTCTACTGAAAGATGCTGAGGATACCATGAACCGAACAAATGAGCAATCATTTAGATAAAATTGAAGCAAAAAGTAAACTCATACATAATATCAGAAAGTGGCATTTGAAATTTATGGGACACGTAATGCGGAAGGACGGCTTGGAAAATCTGATACTCACAGAGCAGTTTGAGGGAAAGAGGGATAGAAGAAAACATACTTGATGAACTTAAATGGATGGGAGAAAAGCAGAGCTTGGGAAAATAACAGAAAGATAAAAGTTATTAAGAGCTACAAGTGACAGGAAGTTGTGGAGTGTCATGATCGCCTACGTCCTGAAGGAACACGGCACACGAAGAAGAAGATTCATCTATGCACGAATTATTGCTGTCACATGGTTCCGTTATATATTTAAAGATTCT
This sequence comes from Acanthosepion lycidas, assembly GCA_963932145.1. Taxonomy (NCBI): domain Eukaryota; kingdom Metazoa; phylum Mollusca; class Cephalopoda; order Sepiida; family Sepiidae; genus Acanthosepion; species Acanthosepion lycidas. The sequence continues at coordinate 55,983,707 of OZ010597.1, read as the reverse complement.
TTATAAAATCGAAAACTATCTTGAAATCACCTAAAATGCTTAAAAGAGTTTGAATTCAGTCCAAGATTGTTGACCTCCAGGAAAGTGCCATCTTTTACTCTGTGAGAGTTCTTAAAATATGAGACGTCTTTTTCACACTATTCCTCAAGAATAGGCTTTCCATTGACTATCAACATTATAAATAATGATAATATTTTTAAATCATTTCACCACGTGTAAGTCAATAACTCCACTAAGACGTAAGGGGTTTCTGTTAGTCAATGAAAAAAAAAACATTATTATGGAGAGACAAAAACTATAAGGACAGGAATCAAGAAGACAGAATACGATGATTGAAATTGTATTTAAATTTGTGAAGATCAATGCTGACGGGGAAGCAAGAATCCAGATGAGAGTTCCACATGCAAGAAGCGTGATAGAAGAAACTGTTAGCATAGAACATACGGTTAGCCATTTCAATTGGACATGTTGAGACCTTGACGCCAAACTTGTAGTACACTTAAATTTAAAGAAATTCTAGGTGCAAAAGAGGAAAGGCCATCAGAACAATTACCATGAAAGTATTTACAGAAAAGGCAGAGGGAAGCTACGTTACGGTTGTGGGAAGGGGACGGAAACCGAGATGTTAGATCAGGATCAGTGACCTTGCAGAGTGTTCTTGGGATTTTATCAATAGTCCCTAAATATAAAGAAGAAGAAGAAGAAGAAGAAGAAGAAGAAGAAGAAGAATGTGGAGGAGGAGGATGAAAAGGGTGAGAATTTGAAGTAGGACGAGGTGAAGAAGAAGACGAAGAAGGTGAAGGAGGATGAGGTGCAGGAGTGGGACAAAAAGAAAAAAAGACAAGGAGGAGAAAGAAGAGGGAAGTAGTGGGGGCACAAGAAGAAGAAGATGGATGAACGAAGATGATGAAGACGACGAAAAAGAAGAAGAAAATGGATGAACGAATAAGATCGGTGACCGAAGAAGAAAATGATTGATGAACTAAGAAGATGGATGAACAAAGAAGAAGAAGAAGAAGAAGAAGAAGAAGAAGAAGAAGAAGAAGAAGAAGAATGTGGAGGAAGAGGATGAAAAGGGTGAGAATTTGAAGTAGGACGAGGTGAAGAAGAAGACGAAGAAGGTAAAGGAGGATGAGGTGCAGGAGTGGGACGAAAAGAAAAAAAGACAAGGAGGAGAAAGAAGAGGGAAGTAGTGGAGGAGAAGGAAGAGGCGTGGGGCACAAGAAGAAGAAGATGGATGAACGAAGATGATGAAGACGACGAAAAAGAAGAAGAAAATGGATGAACGAATAAGATCGGTGACCGAAGAAGAAAATGATTGATGAACTAAGAAGATGGATGAACAAAGAAGAAGAAGAAGAAGAAGAAGAAGAAGAAGAAGAAGAAGAAGAAAAAGAAGAAGAAGAAGAAGAAAAAGAAGAAGAAGAAGAAAAAGAAGAAAAAGAAGAAGAAAAAGACGAAGAAGAAGAAGAAGAAGAAGAAGAAAAAGAAGAAGAAGGAGAAGAAGAAGAAGAAAAAGAAGAAGAAGAAGAAGAAGAAGAAGGATGACCGAAAAAGTAAAAGAAATGATCGTTTTATGAAGACATCTTGCTTCCAAATCTTTTTTTTTATTATTCATTTTAATATTAATATTGCAAAGGTAAAGTGCGCAATAAAACAAATGTTGCCTGTCTAGGAGAGTGAAAAAAAAAAGACAATCGTATAAGTTAACATACTGATTAGATTATAAGTAGGAAATTATTGAGGAAAATCATTTATTTGAATCTTTGAAAACCACGTACTTTTCTATATACATCATATGAACGAATTCTAATAACAAAATACATATTTTCAAAAAAAGAATGGCTACACTAATTTTTCTTGGAGTGGGTGTAATGCAAACGCACTAGTAATTCCAGGTCAATAAATGATGTCTTGACATCGAAAGCCCCAAAAAAGAGGCTTTCTCAGAGAGCAGCTGTTGTTAGCTGAATAAGCTCTCTAAAACAAAAATTGTCATTACAGTATGAAAGTTACTTTGCAATATCCTTATGGCACATGTAACGATTGCATATCTGGTCTTGTCGAAAAGGCAGGAGAAGTGACATTCTTTACAGGAGGACATCAGCTCATCAATCATTGTAGTTTGCCAGGCGATTCACACCGGATTAAGCTAAAGTAGACTTTGCAGCCGGTTTAACTGAACGGTAAATTTCTTATCCCCACGTCCCGACTCACGCCTAAGAAAATCACAGTGGCTGCCTCAGTCATGTAAACAGGTGGTTAACGCGGATGCTTATAGTTTCACGGAGACTAAACTGAAGATATAGATAGATAAGCACTAGCTCGAGAATGAAGAACACAAACTAGGAATAGAAAAATGGCAGAAGAGAAATGCATGTTCGATGAAAAGCCTAAAGCGATACACGTACATGATGATATTAAGTAACGACTTCAGCAGTTGAATAAACAATACGTTTCCGTAGAAGATATTTAGTTTTGTATTGTTATAAAAGTCTGCAACGATAACAATACAATAGTACTTCCAAAGAATCCCGCTCAGTGAGACACTTTTTAAAACTAATAATTTGAATTTTAATGAATTATTAGCAGAATTCAACCAGAGGAGAAAAAAAAAAACGAAGCTGCTTAATACAAGACACTGTAACAAGATAGATAATTTTTCTGATCAAAAAATATACGCGACTACAATAGAAATGCGAAAACATCTTCAAGACAGATAAAAAGAAGGTTTAAAAGAAGAAAATATGAACAGAAAAATTAAAACGTTGGAAAATAAATTAAAGAGAATGAGAAGTGGAAAGATCGATGTAGGTTAATAGAAGACACTGTAACAAGAAAGGAACTTTTCATGATCAAACATTATGCAAGAATACACTAGATGTGCCGAAACATCTTAAAAACGAATAAAAAGAAGGGAACAATAATAAAATGTGAAGGAAAAGTAAACTCTGGATAAAAGGAAAAGTAATGAAAAGTTGAAAGTGTAGGATGGCGTAATACAAAACACTGTAACAAGAAAGGCAATTTTTATGATCAAACATTATGAAGAATACACTAGATGTGCGGAAACATCTTAAAAACGAATAAAAAGAAGGGAAAAATAAGTAAAATGTGAAGGGAAAGTAAACTCTGGAAAAAAGGAAAGGTAATGAAAATTTGAAAATGCAGGATGGCGTAATACAAAACACTGTAACAAGAAAGGTAATGTTCATAATAAAAATAGACAAGGCTACAGTGGAAGTTCGGAAATGTCTTTATGAGGACTAAAAAGAAGAGAAGAAGTAAAAAAAAATGTGAAGGGAAAGTGAAACTCGGCAAACACAGGAAAGGGGAATAAACGTTGAAAGTGGTTGGCGAAATGACAGTGAAAAGAAATCGATGGTGAAAATTGACAATGTAAAGGGAGATAAATGAGGACGAATAAAAAGGTAAAAACTAAAAAAAATGTCTCAAAGGGGTAAAAACAGCAGCGAAAAGAAGAAACAAGGGGAAGGTAACGATGAGAGGGAAGAAAAAAAGAAAGAAAGATTGGAGACAAAGAACGGAAGATTAAAGTGAAGAAAGAGAAACAGAATAAAAAAGAAGGAAACAAAGGTGGAGTAATGGATAGCGGCTTAGATTGAGGAATCGGAGAGCCGAGTTCGAATTCCAGTCAATCCATTACATTCAATTACTTCACCCTTGGAAAGGTATGAATCCTTTTCTTCAAATAGATAAATAGCAGAACAAATTGCAGGATGGCAACTGGTCCACCGGAGAAGGAAATGGCAACCTATTGCGCGAATAAATCTTCCTCATCACGCATGGCACAGAACTGACTGAATAGTCAAGGAGAGAAAAAGAAAAAAAAAATGGGAAAGTAATATTAGGTTGGTGCAAAAATAATGACGTAATAATGTCGTTTTTTGACGTATTCTTTAACGTCAAAAAACGACATTATTACGTCATTATTTTTACACCAACCTAAAAATAAGAATTCCAGAAAAATCAAGCAAGAGATAGCGGAAGTAAGCAATAATGCATAAAGAAAGGCAAAAAGTCCCTAAGTGACCTCTCTGTAGAATAAACCGACTGCCCCCCGGAAAAATTAGTTGGTTAGGCTTAGGGTTAGGGTTAAACTATTACGATAAACTACATCAGTAACAAGTTTCTGAGAATAGCTTAATTGCTATTTTTCTCAGGTTCACTGGGAACAGAGGTAGTAGCACCTGTTAGGGTCACGGCTATTTAGTGAACACCTAAACGAATATCAAAGCACGAGAAACTATAAAAATATCTAATATTATATTATATAATAGAATTACTATCAATAAAACTTATCATAAAATTACTAACAGTACATTTTAATAGTACAATGACAATCAATACGTTGTATAGTAATATTAAAGGCATGGCATTCAATGTTGAAAAAAATGATTGGCTATGGTTAATCTCATTTCGTGTAAGGAGGAATATGATGTCACTTCTCGTTTGATTTTGTAAGACTATTTTGTAAAAGAAAAAATGTACAAATTTTGAATTTTCATATCTATATTTCTTCATTAAACAACCCATAGATGTGTTGATATGCCGCTAAACAAAAACAACCAAAGCAAAGAAATAAGTTTTTTTTTTTGTTATGTTTTTTTTTACCAAAATATATAACAACTATAATGGATTATCTACAAGCTATATATCTATATATACATACATTTCCGAAGAAAGTATGAAATTATGTACAAAATATCTGTAATATAAAGCATGAAATTGCGGTCAAAAGAGCACATACAGGGTGCGATGGATAAATTTTCGTCTAAAGGACACAGAAAAGAGAGTAACACTGACATTTTAACAGATATATTTACCAAAATTACACAGAAATATCTTGAAATATTAGGTTGGTGCCAAAAAAAAAATGACGCAATAATGTCGTTTTTTGACGTATTTTGTAACGTCAAAAAACGACATCATTACGTTATTATTTTTGCACCAACCTAATACCTAAGAGAAAATTTGTTCAATAAAATCGCCTTTAGCTTCAACCACGGCCTCCAGACGACTTCGGAATCTCCTGGAATTCATCTGGATGGTGTCCATGATTAATTTGGTGAATGCTGCCAGACTTCTTCCCTTCATCTTTGGTGTTACAAGGAAATTTGTTGATCTCTCACTCAACTAAGTCCCACACATAATAATCAAGTAGTTTTCAGTTTGGAGAGATAGGTGGGGAGATGTAAAGGCTGATGGAGTCGCAGAAATTTCCTCACCACCATGACTGTTTTCTCCAGCTTGTGGCATGGTGCAGAGTCATGTTGCCAGGCATAGGAACTTACAGCCGCCACACTCTTGACGCAGGGCAGTATTACCATCTCAAGGCACTTGATGTAGGCTTCCGTGTTGAGTCTAATGCCCTTAGCAACATATCCGAGAGTTCTTTTCTTATTAGAACGATTCGAGTGAGTTTTCTGAGTTGCCGTACCTTCGTAATCACCATGAGACTCATCCAACCCTTTCCGCATCCTCTGCATTGTCCTGAGATTGGCACCCAGACACTGTGAAAAGTTCGTATTGGAGCTTTCAGTGAGAATGCCAAGCAGAACAGTATGGCGTTTCCAAATTTCAGGTGGAGTGAATTGTGTCATGGTGCTCTTTTTGTCACAGATGGTGCCCACCTGACCCTACTATACTGCGCAGTCGACAAAATAAAATAAAAAAAAACAACGGGAATATGCAAAATTGAAAATATAAAATTGCGACAATTTATCCATCGCATAATGTAGAGCTTAATATGTCGCTAATCATAAAACAGCCAAACAAAATCTCTACGGAAGAAAGAGAATGCACGAAAGAATTAAGACAATACAGGTATTGTGTTGAAGAAATTACGCTATTCACAGGTAAATTCCTGATAATGCTGAGAAGGACAAATTGTGGAATGTTCGATGGCCATGGTCGAAGTCAATAAGCAGAGTATTTTGACTTGTGAGCTATGGCAGAAACCATCTGAAAAGAGAGAACTGACAAAAGGAGGGAGTTAAAAATATGCCTCATACAAGACACTGTAACAAGAAAGGCAATTGTCCTGACCATGAAAAATATACGAAACTACAGTGGAAGTGTAGTTTTTCTCTCCAGTATCTATCTTGTAAATTTATAAATCTAACATTCATCCATGCATTGGATATTACTCCAACATCTGGTCTGTTTCTCTTGCTATATATTTCGAGATAAAAATCCAAAGAAGAATCTGCAATGTTACTGGTCCTGACCCGGCACCTCGATTTCAGTCACATTTCTACTGCTGTTATGTAGATTCCCTGTACCTTTTCTATAAATACTTTTATGGTGATTGTTCTGACAAATTTTCCTCTATGTTAACAAGACGTTATGAATTTACGCGTAGCACTAGGTTGGTGGAAAGGTTCCATCATTTTAGAGTTGAGATGGCGAGATGTAGCCGGAAGTTCTATGATAACATTTTCTCCTTTCTTAGATCTCGCTTGTGGAACTGACTTACGGCTTCTCGTTTCTCAGTCAATTTTGATCTTCAATAATTTAATTGTAATATAAATCGTTATCTTCCAACTTCTTAATTCTTGTTCCTTTATTAAATATAAGAAGAAATGAATGAGTCAGCATTCTTATTTCTATTATCTGTCAAAAAGAGATACAAATAACGGTATTGATTGAGCAAACACAACCCAATTATAGACCTTCGAAGTCAGGAATTATCTGCGAAAATTTCGAGTGAGAACAGAAAATAAAGTTCCTCTAAAGGATTCGAAAACTACCCTACGTATTTCAAATATCTTAAAGAACAATGAAAATAACCGACAAAGTGTATAAAATGCTGAATTGTAAATTTTCTTTCCTGAAACAAAAATGACATTCTTCTGTTCCAGATGAAACTATTATAACTGATTTCTAACCAAAAATTATTGACCCGAGATATCAGACGAAGTTAACCTCAGCAAACTCTTAATTTTAAAACATTTTTATATCAGCCTTTATTTTTCACTTCTTTCCTCCTTTTATTTCGTAATAAAATATAATTTGCAATTGCCAAAGTTTAAGGTATTTTCTCTATCGAAATTCACTACTGTTGAATTTGAGCTTATCTGATATAGCGTACAGTATAACCTTTATACAGAAGATTAAAATAAAATAAAAAAATGAAAAGATAATCAATTATCATTGTCAAACAAAAAATAAATTTTGCTGATTTAAGATAGGGTGCAACCGATTAATTCGTTATGATTTTTTTCGATCTACGTACCAGCGTGTGCGTACAAAAATGACTGCGACGACATTTTTGCAAATGGCGTCGAATCATTTTTTATCCAATATAGTTTTAACTGCAACGTAAGCTTCTTGTTAAATTTGAAAGGGTGACAATAGTTAAGAATTTAGTTCACAATTTTGATAAAGTTATAAAATCATCGGTGAAACTGTTAAATGTTCATTCCAATTGCAACAGAAAGAAAATCAAGAATCATATTCTAAAATTAATACTATAGAGAAGATAACGTATTTAAAGACCCAATCAGAAATGGTCAATAAGAAATGACATATATAAACTTTTGGAAAAGTTGATGCCATAATGGAAATCAAGTATTATTAATAATAATATTTAAGACGTAAGAATATTGAATATTCTATTTTTGTTTAGCTCAAAAATGAAAACGAGCTCGTATATCGTCAAGTCTAAATAAATACGTAACAGTTAAAATATCTTTTTAAACATCTCAACCCGAGCAAAACAATAAAGCCACTAAGAAGCAAGGGATTACTGTGTGCGTAAGCATGTGAGAAAAAGAAGAAAAAAAAACATTACTTTTGAAAATAACAATGGACAGTGCATATAATTTTTGTTGGCTGAAGGCAAGAAGCCGGAAGTGAGTTGCATAAGCGAGAAGTTCGAGAAAAAAACTGTTAGCATAGAATTTACGGTTACAGCTAACAATTTCAGCTGAAAACGAGTCTTTATGTCGTCAAGTGTAAATATCAGGTCATCCAATAAGTTCTGTCCGAATTCTGAATAAAGAAAACAAGTGACCAAATGTTACATTTAATTACAGATTCAATCAACAATGTATTTCCCCTGATTATCTATGACTTCCTTCCATCTATTAACAAGCTTACTAATTCCATTACTGCAAAATTCTTTTAGCTTTGATTCGAAGAACTCATAAATGTCAGTTTTAAAGTCTTCCTGTGTTACAAAAGCTGTTTCTTTCAAATGATCCTGTAAGCTACGAAACAAATGGTAGTCTGAAGGAGCAAGATAGGGGGAATAAGGTGGATAAGGAATTTTCTCCCAACCAAGTTCTTCGATCTTTTGTGACGTGATTCTTGCTGTGTGGGGTCGCGCATTGTCCTGATGAAACATCACCTCTTTTCGATTCACTAGAGCAGGTCTTTTTTCCTCAAAGCTTGGTTCAAACGCTCTAATTGCTGACAGTATATTTGAGCATTAATTGTTGCATTAGGTGGTAAGAATTCAAAGTGGATTATTGCCTGGCGATCCCACCAGATTGAAAGAAGAACCTTTTGCCTATGAAGTTCCCTTCTCGGCTGTGGCTGGGGTCCTTCCCCTTTACCAAGCCACTGTCTACGACGCTTAACATTTCGATAAAATATACATTTTAGGAACTTGTCCAAGTTGTTGAAGATGACGATGAACAGTTGTATGGTTTGAACTGAGAACCACTGCCAGTTCCTCAACTGATAAAGCAGGATTTTCTTCAAGGGCAGCTTCAAGAAGCTTTTCATCAAACTCAACTGGACGTCCGGTTCGATCTTCATCTTCAAGGGTGAAATCTCCACCTCTGAATTTTGCAAACCATCTTCTGCAAGTTCTTTTATTCACACATTCCTCTCCATAAGCTGAGTGAATGTTTCTAGCCGCTTCGGCTGCTGAGTTTTCTTTCTTGAACTCATAAAGCATTATGTGCCTCAAATGATTCTTGGGTACTTCCATGTTAGCAGCGTTTTAATCAAACAATTTAATTTTATTGTTCTCTGAAATAACATTTGATCAGTTTAAATGCATCTAAACATAAAAATAATGTTCAGCTCCATTAGACATTATAAAATACTCTTTAAATTTCGTTCATTTTAAAAAAAAAGTACACTTAGGACAGAACTTATGGAATGACCTGATAAATGCGAAACTGTTAAAAATATCTTTTTAAACATTTCAACTCGAGCAAGGCAATAAAGCCGCTAAGAAGCAAGAGGTTACTGTGTGTGTAAGAATGTGAGAAAAATAAGAAAACATTAATTTAGAAAAAAACGATTGACATTGCATATAATTTTTGTTGGCCGGAACGAAAAAGAGTTCTACAAGCGATAATATAATGACTATCAACTAGTTCATTTAATTTCATAAAGTCTACATACCAATGAGTAAAGCACATCAGAATAATTGCCATAAAATATATGGAAAAGGCACAAGGAGGATAATTTACAGTGATTGCAATATGCTTGAAGCAAAGATACCGCTATGAAGCAGTTTCACATCTAATATATACCAGGGAACATATCATATGTTAGATATGCATTCTCTGTCTGAACTACGAGCGCCATTCAATAAATAAGGTGACTTTTTCGGTATGAGGACTTCTAATACAGATAGAAGCTTACTTTTGTTTTGTTTTTTTTTCAATGTAGTCTCCCAGCACTGTCATACACTTTTCCCATCTGTGCACAAGCTTCCGTATTCCCTCAGCGTAAAAATCTTTGGACTGATGTCTTAGCCAGTCGCTCACAACACTTTTGACTTCATCGTCACTTTTAAACTTCGTGCCTCTCGTGAACGTTTTCAAGGGACCAAACAGGTGAAAGTCTGAAGAGGTAAGGTCTGGGCTGTAAGGGGGGATGAGGGAGCAGTTCCCAGCCCAGCTCGTTGATGGTCTGCACCGTTTGGGCTACTGTGGGAGGCCTTGCGTTGTCATGATGCAAGATGACTCGTTCTGACTGATGACCCCTGCGTTTGTTCTTTATGTCTTTCTTGACCTGCCTCAGCAGTTCACAGTAGTTCTTCTGTCAGACTGAATGAGGTCATTGACTGATTCGATCACCTCGGGAGACCTCACTTCTGTAGGCATCCCAGGCCTGTCTTCATCCTCGACACTGCTCCGTCCTTCTTTGAACAATTTAGCCTACTTGTAGACATTTATTTTGGCTGAAACATGTGGCACCATACACAGTTGACATTCTCCTATGAATTTCAACTGCTTTGCACCCTTCAGCAACCAAAAACTTGATAATTGACCGCTGTTCAATCCTGGAGCATGCTTCTTGGTCAGCCATCTTTGTTATCGTCAAAACTCTCAAAGTATCTTTTAATCTGCAAAAGAAATTAAATTCATGTGAAAAAGAAGTAAAACAAAAATAAAAATAAAAAATAAGCTTCTATCTGTATTAGAAGTCCTTATACCGAAAAATTCACCTTATTTATTGAATGACCCTCGTATATACAGTGATGCATACGTTAACAGACTAGGGTTTTATGAATATATCCTGTGCAAGGACGTTTCATAGCATGCAGATAAAGACTCGTTTCCTTTGTTCAATTAAAGCCGTTTCAAAGATTTCAGTGTGCGGCATCACCAGAAAATGATCATTATCTGTTGGTGCCGACGATTTTAATATCCCCGTAACCCCGGAAGAAACTCAATGGCATTTCATGTCCATGTCTGCTTTTACCAGACGAGCATCGGGCGCGATCCTGTTAAGTATTCTCCAACGAATGATCATCCCCACTTCATTAGCGCAACGTGTCGCATCACATCCTTGTAATATTTACACGTTTCTCTAAATTTAGTAGGCTCAGACAGTCATTTGCTTAATTTTCGTCATAGATTTACTTACAAAGTAAATCAATATACGGTAAGAGAAATGATTTCTCCAAGGGAAAGAATTATTTCTTTTTCCGATGTAAATGAAACGGGAAAGCTTCATTGGAAATTAATACGACGATATTGAAGTTGACGTGGAAGAGGTTTAATAAATCATTGGTTCAATTCAGCAACTGGTATTTGTAGAGTATGTGTATAAGTAAAATTCTATTTTAATATATCTCTCTTTTATGCGCAAAGAATGATAAACTTGTTGGAGTTCGTCTACTCAGGTTTTTTGTTACTATCTGAGTGTTGGGATTCTATTATCTAACATCATCAACAACAACATATCTTTTAAATGAAACATATAAAACGTAATTCTCTGGGTGGAAAGTAGATGCAGAACGTGGATAGAACTAACACTTACACAGTGCTGTTCGATAAAAGTGACTTTTGGGCGTTAAAATAATTTTCAATCTTACTAATATAAAGATCTCCTCCCAACCACCTAGTAAAAAAGTTTACTGCCCCTAAGGTATTCTATTGATAATTATGGATATAAATGAGATTTAGGGAAAAACTGTGTAAAAAATGTGACTCACTTATTTCCTGCAACTATTAATTAATAGGAATATAACTGAACGGCTTTAAATAAAGAATGATATAGGTATAATTTATTTATAATAGTTAATATAGTTCAAAATATTTAATAATCTCTGGTTCCTACTTTATTTTGAATAACCTTTTCGACCCTTTTTGGCGTTGACTTGATTAGGTTCTGGCAAATCTCATCCCCATGCATTGAATTCCATTCGGACATGAAATTCACAATCAATTCCTCTTTGTTGCTCAACTGCTTTCCCACGAGCCTGTATAATGCTCCATAAGATTTCTATGGGTTTAGGGAGATCGTGGCAGCTTATCAAAGTATTCCTTCATCAATTTTGATTTGTGACAGGGAGCGTTATCCTGTTTAAAAATGAGCTTGGTGGGGTCGAATTTGCACCCTTTCAGCAGAAGAGAGCAGACAAGACTCTTAAATTCTCTTGTACTGCTCGCTCCTGACCGTCTTTTCAATAGGTTTTAAGAAACCAGTTCCATGAAAAGAAAAGCATCCCCAGAACATTATACTGAACGGATGCGTGACAGTACTTACTGCTAAATTCAAAAAGCTTTCAAAGCTTATTCTTCGGATTTTAGATCGCTTATCCTTTGAATTTAGCTCTACATTCGTTTCATCAGTTGAGACACTTTTATCGAACAGCACTATATATTCTTTTCAGAAATATACCAGAGTAATAACTTTTCCTTGCAGTCAAGTTTGTTTGATAAAGTAATTAGCTGTTTTTAGTGCTTTTGGACATGTGTGAACAGGCTTTCTTTATAACGGTTATCTTAATGTTTTTGTGAGTTCTGAGACAAAGGCATAATAGGCGATTTCTGGTTAATCTCTTCTGTTGTGTACGTCACCAAGGCTTGAGCGAACGGCTGTTGGTTGTCTCTTTTCCATTGTGTGCGGGAGCGCGTGTATGTGTGTACGCACGTGTAGATCAAACTGGCCTCTCTCATTGATTTTGACCCTCGAGATGCAGTATGTTTATATTTTTATATCTGTGAAGGGATTCAAAATCTTATTTCACATAGAGGTGTGAACTATTTGAATAAAAGGTTTTCATTAATATTAAATAATTTCATACTGGCTCGCGAAACTTTTTTTCTCGAATTTGTGGTAGTGGTGAATGGACTTATTACTGTTATTTTCTAAATGATCCAAATATGATACGTGGTAGGTCTACATATATCTTGTCAGAGAAATTATTATGAAAGTATAAAAAAAGGGTACCAGGAATGCTACATTACGGAGGTGGGAAAGAGAGTGAATTCGAGACGCCAAGGTTAGACAAATAATATTGCTGATTCCTCTTTTAGATTTTATCCATAATCGCTAGCGCGAGTATCGAACCATATGAGGCAGCAATATGTGGCAGCAATATTCTTAGTGTGGGCAAATGATAGATATGTAAGAAGATTCTGCAGAAGAAAAAAAAATAACGGGAGTGAATAATAAAATAAGAATTAAGAAGACATAAGATAACGATTGGCATTGCATTTCAATTTTTAAAGATCAAAATGGACTAAGAAGTAAAAAAACCCGAATAGATTTCCACAAGAGACAAGTGTGACAGACGAAATTATTAGCATGGAAATTGCGGTCACATATAGCCAGGTCAACTACAAAATGATGAGACCTTTCCACCAATCTAGTACTGAGCTTAAGTTCATAAAGTTCTAGTACCAGAACTATTACCATGGATATGTTTAGAGAAATGTCACATCGAAACAACATTACGGCGATGGAAATTACTGATGCCGAGATGCCAGATTAGGACCAATAACATTGTATATTCTTTGTTTGAGTTTGATTTTATCAAGACACGTTAAAAGGTCAACAGACTAGATGTGGCAAAAATATTCAATGCAAGGACGAATGGAAGGCTTATAAATTTAAAAGAGAGATTACAGCAGAAAAAGTGTCTAACACAACACAATGAAGCACCTCTCATAGCAGCAAGCCAAGTAATTGATTAAACAGAAAATTTTGGTTCGAGAATATCCAATGAGTCTCTCTCCCGGAGGTTGGCATTAGCGAGAAAAGCATACCTCTCTATGGAATACTGGGTCGGTGTATTGTTAATTTGAAAGGCAGCCCCCTCATCATTGTTAAATAGTTCATCTCAGTGTGGACGAATGGTAGACTTATAGATACGTCTATTCTCTTGGATTTCATCCGAGTTCTGAATTATCGTTCCTTTTGATTTGATTTTTGGAAAGAGGATAAAGTCGTATGGGGCAGGATCCGAAGAAATTGGTAGTTGTCAGAACTGGGAAATGTTGTGCTTAGCCAAAAATTGCTTCACAAAATATGGTCATTGATGAAATCCCTGTGGTATGCTGAATCAACCTCATTCTACACACTTTCCTTCTAAGCACAAAAGGGCAATTAGCGAGGACGTTAGAACTTTCTGTGTATGCACGACAATGTTCACGGTTAATCTGTGCCAAGCCGGACTTTAGCTAACACACCATAGCAAACGTCACGATAATTTTTGATCAGATTCCATATTTTTAATCATTCATCTACGAAAGCGTTTGCATATAGACATTTGTGTAGGAGATGGACTCTATGCATCATATCAATATCGGATGTATCAGCATAATTGTCCAAATCTTGTAACAGCAAAATTGTCCAAATCGTGTAAAAGCATACGGTAATTGTACATCTCACAAACTGTTTAATATCTAAAAAAAAACAAAAAAAAAGCAGTAAAATAATTGAGTTCTTTTTCCCAGGTTTTCAGATAAGCCGTTTAGCCAAATTGACACCATTTGTCGTAAGAATCACTGAAGCACGCTATGAGTTATTCAGCCAGAAAGAGAACAGTTTAAAATCGTTATGTGTCAGCTCCACCATGTCTTCCCAATGGAGCAATGGTGAAAAGGGAAAATATCATCCAGGCCTTCAGTAATGGTACCAACATTCATAATAAGCTTCCATCTTCAAAGTCCTTTCAAGAACCATCAAGAGAAAGATGAATATATTTAAATTGAGAACAGTAGAGAGAAAAAAACTGCACCATCATTTCGCAACAAAAATATAGGCCATCATTTCATCTCAGACATAAATACATACTTATTTTCCCAAGTAGAGTCTAATAATGTTCTAAAACATCGGAGAATTCCAATAAGATAGATTTAATTATGTCTAAAATACAACGGTTCAAATCTTAATCTGACGCTCAGACAATTTTGATGTTACACGATTTGAACTAATTTTACTGTTAGACCCAGTATGTGAGCCAAGATCTCACAATGTTTCTCATAAAATAATTATATTGAATTTCCAACAGCTACAATGTTTTGTGTTTTCTTTATATATATATATATATATATATATATATATATATATATATATATTATAATAATATTTTTTTGTTTAAAAATATGATTCCTTCGCTACATAAGAGTTCTCATGTTTCAAAAACGAGAGCCGAAATCATCCAAATAATTATTAAAATTAAGTTGAATTGCGGTGTTTAGTCCCGTTTCATCTTCAAGCGAAATTTTAGGAATAAGCTATCTCTCGGTTTACGTGTATTTTTAGGCACGGTCCGTTACAGAATTTGTTATTGTGGGAGTGGCTAGACTATTTTTCTTCGTTAAGTGGTCAGGGAGTTAATTCTTATCAATAGATTCATCATCCTCTGAGAGGTTTTGCTAAGGTTGGGTAGGGTATCTATTTCAAGGCTAATGTTTGAGGTCATCCTTTAGTTGCTTCCCAGTGAAGTATATTTTTATGGCGCGCCTACAATCGTTATGAGTCTGGAGAATTGTCTTTTATTATTGTCCATCTTGTCATATATATATATATATATATATATATATATATATATATATATATATATTTATTATTGTCCATCTTGTCATATATATATATATATATTTATTATTGTCCATCTTGTCATATATATATATATATATATATATATATATATATATGATTCTTATTAGCGCAAGATCAAATCAAAATCTTTTCTTGTTTACTTAACGTGTCTACGTATGCCTACACTCACTTACAGCAGGACTATTTCATGGCTGACATTTTTTTTAACCTGTCGCTTTTGATTTGGATGTTTCCTTTGACTCATGCTCTTCGTATCGTTCATTAGAGTGCGTTAACTGTCTGATTAAATTTGAGCACGCGTTTCACGTAATCTATTTTCGCAAATTCGTTGTTTGTCTTCGGTATGAGAGGATTAATGATTCTTTTCACACAATCGCTTCATGGCAGGCATAAATCGCATTTGTTTTCTTCCATGTCGGCATAACACTAATGAGAATATCGCTTTTGACAAACATACACACACTTGTGTTTCTCTACAAATATTTCATGTGCATTAGGAGTTAAATCTTTATAGCTTTTATTGTTAGTATTTTTTTTTTTAAATATTATAACTATTTTGTAAACATTTCACTCCGCGAATGGATATGGAGCCACTAAGAATCAAGGGATTGCTGACTGTGTGATATCATTTAACCATATCTCCTCATACAAGTATTAAAGCAACTAAGGCAAAATGGATTGGGAAAGAAGAAAACAAAAATAGAAACATTAGGAGTTTAAAAGAATAGAAGAGGAATCAAGGCAGTAGGTAATCATTAACGTTGCATTTAAACTTTAGAAGATCAAACTTGGCTGGGATAAAGTAAGCCGATAAAGGGTTAAACAACCGAGAGAAGAAACTGTTAGCATAGAAATTACGGTTACATCTAGTCATTTAAACTGTAAATTGATGTGAGCTTGCCGACAAACTAGTACTGCGTTTTAATTCATAAAATGTAGTTGCCATAGCGAAAGTTAATCCACACAATTACCTTGAAAGTATTTATTTTAAAAAATCACAAGGAAGCTATATTAAGACTGTTGGAATGTGACTGAAGCGGTGACGCCAGCTCAGGGACAATAATATTGCAGATTATTCACTGGAATTCATTAAGGATATCTAAATAAAAAGATTAGGCGAGAGAACAATAAAATATCAGGAATTAATAATATATAAATGATATGTAAAACACAAATGAGAAATGTCATCCATACATCGATATTTTTTTTTAAAAATGCTTTTCTATAAGTTGATGATATTATATTAATCAACAATTATAAATAATAATATCTTACGAGGTCTGAACAAAAACAAAGTGAGATATACAAATACATTAATATTGTGCCATTACTAGCGTATTTTCATAGTTAATTTAATTACTTTTTAAAATTTTGAAGTAATTTGCAACATGAAAACAGTTTGCTATTGAGGTGAGGGCAAAAATTGAAAATTTATTCAAAGATGTCTACTCTTAAAGACAAATTGTCAAAGAAGCTGAACATTTCAAGAGTTTGGTTTCAATATTCGTTACAATGGCAGTTAAAAACAGGGCCAAATTGTGATAGAAAACTTGCTAAAAATCAAAAGTGACAATTACTGCAGAAGACAAAAAAATACGTATTGATAGCAAAATAAATAGAAGGATGACTGCTTCAAAAATTACAGCTGAAATTAAATGCTCTTGATAGCAACCATTGCCGGTCTCAATGTGAAAATTGACTTAGGGGATGCATAGTGTTTACATGATGACAGTCGTCTTTGAGTATAGAATCCAGAGGTTAACAGTGAATATTTCGAAGACAGTAGGGAAGCGTTGTTCAGGTTAGCAGTGGATATCCCGGTAAAGTAGCAGAGCTTAGTTCAGTAGTTCTTCCTTCTGTTCTTTTGCCTCACAAGTTGGCACTGAACATTCGGAGAGAGTAAACAAAATGGCCGCCTTTATACACGACGGATTGAATATTCTACGTATTCTACGTATTATAACCTTCTATTGGTGGACTATTAAGTGGTTCAAGTCATTTGGGCTAACTCACTAGTACACAAAAAACTGCAATGCATTGTCATCAAGAAAATCCTGTTATCGAAGGTGTAAAACAAGAAAAGGCTCATGGACAAAAAGGCATAAAAATTGAGGATCGAAAGAGAGGAACAACATATTGTGGACAGATGGTTTCAACTTTGAAGTTTAGTGCAGTAAGATAGAGTGTATGTGAAAATAAGACCAGGAAAATATTGAATGGTGAATGTGTGATTCCAAAGGTTAGGCATGGAGGTCAGCCTATTATGGTAAAGAGGTATTTTGATGGAGATAGGGCTGGAGATTTTATTCAGGTCAAGGGAATCATGAAAAAAGAACAATGTCATCCGATTTTTAAAAGGCATTCTATACCATCTGGTTTACGCATAATTGGAAAAAAAATCACCCTGCAACAAAACGACGACCCAAAAGAAGTTTCTAAGTCATCATAAGATAACTCGAGTAATAAAATAAAAAAAAAGAAGAGAATTTTGAAAATAGTGAGTTTATTGTCTCAGTCCGCTGATCTTTCTCATTGAATTAGTATGGGCAGAGGTGAAAGAGAATGCTCAAAGAAAGGGAGTGAACTTTCTCAGTGCTCGAAGAAGGTCTGCGATCTATGCTATTTTTTAGAACCTGTGAAAAAGAATGCCATGAAAGTGTAAAGTAGTAAGAATATAGTGGATTTATTGACGTAAACAAAATATGATGCTGTTGTATGATAATTTGTTTATATTTAAGTGTCTACTCGTTTTAAAAAGCAAATACACTGCATTTACTGAAATATTATGCATTACATAAAAATGCAAAGAAATATTTAATTATAAAGTGTTTATTATATAAAGAAATTCTGGATGGACCCAAAGATTTTGTCTGAAGTATATCTACATCTATTTATATCTACATCTATTTATATATCTAGCTATCAATACGCATAGACACACACACACACACACACAAACACACACATATATATGTGTAAATCTATATATCAATATATATATATATGAAGAAAAATATATGGAAAAAACAAACAAAAATCTTTAAATGTAATTATGTTGTTTTAATATGAATGAAATGTCAACGTCTGACGTTTCGGTTTAATAAAACTTCTTCAGGACAATATTCATTAAAATACAATTAAAATAATCAGTTCAACATGACAAAGACGATAGACATAAAAAAAGACTTATCCAAAACAGATAACTGAACATTTAAATGATCAGCTTATATATATATATATATATATACATATATATATATGTATTGATAGATAGATATATAAATAGATGTAAACATATAACGATGAAAAGCATCACCAAGTGTTCCTATGAGATCCTAGATATTGCACATTATGTGGATTGTATACCGGTCACGAGCGGGACTGTAGTGTTACATGCGATACAAAACTAAAAACAGAATGAATATGTTGGATTCTCATACGCCGAAAGTGATAGGAGAGTGAATATATATATATATATATATATATATATATATAGATGTGTATGTATATATATATATATATATATATATATATATATGTGTGTGTGTGTGTGTGTGTGTGTGTGTGTGTGTGTACACGCGCACGCGCGTACGTGCGTGGGTGTTAAATTTCTCAGAATAAATTTGTACAGAAGAAAAATTGAATCAAATAGAAAATCAGAAAATAATTCTTAGTCCTTGCCGCGCCTTTCGTCATTTGACTTTATCAGTGAAGTTAATGATATAAATGGCGAGAATACATGAACTTTTTTCTCCGATAATAGCAGTGACATTGCTCTATTTATTGAACAATTTAGTACATGCCAAATCGAATGAAAAAAAAAACTACTACAAGAAAAGAAAATGTGTGTGTGTGTGTGTATGTATAGTGCAGGTAATTATCCCTTTGTATATAATCCAAGTGGATCTTAATAATATAAAATAATTAAAACTGATCCACAAAAAGAACTCAATATATTTATTATAACAGAAAATTACAAATAGAGGAATCCAAAATTACCTCACGAGAATAGCTATTTCAATTGGTGTTACGCCAGTATTTTTCAACTCAAATGGTGAGTTGATAAAAGTTAGAGAGTTAAAAGTTAAATATTTTAAAAAAAGAAAACGAAGACGCAGCCGTTGATAATAAGTTTTATGAGTTAACTAAACAAAACCAGGTTAATGGTAAGGAGTGACTGATATTGCCTGGCTTAAATAGAAAACGATAACACAAACGTGAACCAGATGTTAATTCCACTACCCTAAGTGTTGATTATGAAAAAGGTTGAAGGGAAATAAAAATATGTTAGAAACAATTTAAAAACAGTTAAAAAAATTTAAAAATTAGGAATTGAGCGAAAAAGATCTGAAGCTTCAGACTGACTGGAAAATTATAGGTTTTGCTCATACTCCTAAAAATGTTAAGAGCAGATGTGAGTTATGCTTATAAGAGAAGATTAAAATTATAAAATTCAATAAACGAAGCATACTACTAAACCAAAAGAATGAATTAGTTTCAAAATGTTGTCATAGTATTAGATTCAAACATGTTTAATATACTCTTGATCTTACATAATCTTTCCTTATCTAACCCATCTAATATTATACCTTTAAACTATACCTATTTACATATCTTATATTTTCCATATTAATCTTATCTGATAACCAACCACGACTTAACGAACAGCCTTTTCATTTGATTTTTATACTTATACTTTTTTAAAAGTTTTTTAAGTGTTAATTTAGCCTGGGTATGATCGTTATTCTTAGTAATTTAACTTAACTTTAAAATGTGTATATAGTTAATATTATATTTAATTATCATATATATATATATATATATATATATATATATATATATATAGTTAATATTTAACCTATTCATCATTTTTCTTCTATTTTTTACTTCCTTTTATGTATTTTATTAATTTATGTTTTTTATTTTTTATTTTTTCTTACTATAAATTATCTCATTGTTATATTGTTACTCTTTTATTTGCTAGAATATTTTTGGTCATTTTTAAAGGAAAAATCTTTTTTGTTTTTTGCTTGATAACTAAAAATTTATTATTATATTTTTAAAAAAATTTTAACTTCATTTTTTAACTTTTTTTTCATTTTTCCTCCCATAATTTGATTTTCCCTTCGGTATTTTTTATAGCTCTTTCAATTTAATCCAGACAATATCGACCCCACTTACCCTTATAAAAGTTATGTTTGGTTAACTCAATCTTATTGTCAACGGCTGTGTCTGATATTCTTTTTTAAATATTTACTTTGGAAGTTTCCATCTTTGCCCACCATTTGAATTGTAAAATATTAGTGTATTAACGCTAGTTGAAATAGCTATTCTCATGAGCTAATTTGTGATTTCTATATTTTGTAATATATATATATATATATATATATATATATATATATATATATATATATATATATATATATATATATATATATACACGTGTAGGTGAGAAATATTTTTCATTACGGGGGATAAAAACACTTGAAACAATTTGCGTAATGTGTAATGACCTAGAGATTTGAAAATAGTTTATGAATAATGTACACAGGAAGCATCTTCTAGAAATTCCATTACAGTCATTGCATATAAATTTACTTCCGAATAAGGTGAATAATTTGTTTTTTTATTGATTTCGACCTTAAACTATAGATAAAAATTGATCAATCGATATCTGCAATAAGATTTTTAATGCTGGAATGCGATTCATAATGTCATCCAATGAGAATCTTATCAATTTTAATAATTCTTCAATGATTTAAAACTTTTGACGAGGATTTTTGGAACGTTTCAGTATTCATGTCCAATTTGGAACGAAGTCTATTTTCATGTTTTTAAGAAGATGTTTATTAGATCGAAAGGCTAAGTGGATTTTTTTAAAAAATCGTTTCCTGAAATGTAGAATTTAATAACTTTACTTAGGTTTTCATTTATCAAATTGATACTGAATTATTGTTGATTGAAATGTAAGAAAAATATATACTGTAAACGCCGTGATAATTGAACCAATATGAATCAATCACTGTAATTGCTGATGATTATTTAAAGCTTAGTATTTTCCCTATCTATCTATCTATCTATATATCTATATATCTATATATCTATCTCATTGTGTTCATATTCAATCACATTTTATTAACGCCTCTCTTTATATATTTATCTATATCGATCGATCTATCTATATCATAGTATTCATAAATAAATGTCTATTTCATTGTGATCATATTAGGAGCTATCCATTCTATTCACATCTATCTATCTATCTATTTATCTATCTATCTATCTATCTATCTATCTCAGTCTCTTATTTATCGATCAATCTATCTCACTCCCTTTTCTATCTATCTATCTATCTATCTATCTATCTATCTATCTATCTATCTATCTATCTATCTATCTCAGTCCCTTTTCTATCTATCTATCTATCTATCTATCTCTCCCGTTATGTTCATATTTTCTATGTATACCATTCTATTCATATATATCTATCTCATTGTGTTCATATTCATCTATTGCATTCTATTCACGTCTCTCTCTTTCTCTCTCTCACAATCTCTCTCTCTCTCTCTCTCTATATATATATATATATATATATATATATATATATATATATATATATATTAAAATGAATCATTCATGCAAAAAGTAGATTACTAAAGTTAATGATATAAAATGACCAAAATTCTTCGCAAACAAAACTTTAAAATAATGTGACCTATTTTCCAATCCAGTACTGTACTGAAATTTGTAACGTCTAGGCACGAAAGAGGAACCTTCATCAGAACAATTACCATGAAAATATTCATAGAAAATGCGCGGGAAAGCAAGGTTTCGGCGGTGGAAATATGACTGAAGCCTATATGCTATGTCAGAATTGTAGCATTGCATACCTTTGGATTATATAAAAAAAAAAATCTTTAAATACTTAGCAGAAGCGCGTGTCCATATGTCACAGCAAAATCCGAATTATGGTCGAATGTAAACTTATAAATATGTAAAAGTTTTCTAGCGAAACAAACTGCTTAGCACAGCACAATGAATCAGAGTTCTTTTCCAGTTAGTGATGTATCGCCTAGGTGAAGGATAAACAAAGAACGAGTGATTAATATGTTTATTCAGCATCAGTATCCGGTGCTAACGGATACACACAAAAAACACAGAACAATACGTTACAAAACAATTAACAAGACAACTTACAAGGAATAGATGAGGGTCAAATGCTGTATCGCCAAACGAAATAAGATCAGTTCGAATATTAATCAGCTTTGTATCAATCTATTAAACAACTGTTGAAGTCCTTAACTGGAGACAATATAAGGCTATGAGCCAGGCCATCTAGTAGAGGGCTCAAGGGGTGCTTAGCTACCCTGCAATAGAAATTAAGTATGTTTCTTCTTGATAATGCCAACAGTCATAACAAGGAC
Source organism: Acanthosepion lycidas (assembly GCA_963932145.1). Taxonomy (NCBI): domain Eukaryota; kingdom Metazoa; phylum Mollusca; class Cephalopoda; order Sepiida; family Sepiidae; genus Acanthosepion; species Acanthosepion lycidas. The sequence goes on along the minus strand of OZ010597.1, from coordinate 55,960,995 downwards.
GCCCGACTGACTGCCTATTTACATCCTTTTGATAGAAAGCCACATTGCCTGATGTGTTTTTTTTTCGCTCAGGATCCGTAACTCTACGACAGAAGAAGGCACATAGTGATTTACCAAGCGTAGCTAAGATATGGCACAAGGCCGAAAATACAGAGCATTCATTGAGAATAAAACTCTCTATTCAGTCGTAATTGTTCTGGCGAGACAAGCTTGCTAACTAGTCTTGAGTTTGACGATAAACTACATCCACGTCCTGGGTAAGACGATAAACTACGTCTAGCAGCAGGAGGTTTTGAGGAGCGTGAAACCAACTCTTAATTGCAGGAGTCCCGACGTCCACCATGACCTGGGGTGGTAGCACCTGTTAGGGTCCCAGCTATGGGCAAATAGTTAAAAAAAAAAGATATCAGCAATACAAGCAGCTATACATTCTTTGAAAAAAATATGACCAGCTATATATTTCTTCAAGGAAAAATATTGCAAGAAATAATTTTTTGAAGAAAAACATTACCAGCAATAATTTTTTTGTCGGCTTTAAATAACCCTTTGAGGTTGATATGCCGTAAAACAAACCAAACCAAACCAAACCAAACCAAACAAGCTTGCTAACCATTACACCGCCTCGAGATGCCCAAAGGCAGATTTTTATATAACTAATTTGCAAATCACGCGTTAGAAACATGAGGAAAAGCTGAATCGCTAATAGTTATTTGAATATTCTTTTCTATGGAAAATATATCCACTTGCAACTACATCGATTTCTTTATGTGGAACTATTTATTTCAATACAGCAATAATGTCCCTGTAAGTAAAGTAACTTGCGCGCGTTTCATGAGGTGTAACATCCTCTAAATTTGAGGGTATGTAAATTATAGGATTTTGATAACAATATTTTTTGTTTTAAGCTAATTTGTTTCCGATGTAAAATGGCTTTAATTACATTTTCATCCAGCAATCCGATAAATCGAAAGAACGAAACGCAAGTAAAAAAAAATAAAAGAACAAAGGAACGGCAAAAATGAAATCCATGGGTATATATATATATATATATATATATATATATATATATATATATATAGACGATTGATTATGTTTAACTCATTACCCAGGGGGCGGTGTGTGAGTTATCTGTATTACTTAAACAAACAAAACGGTATACATGATTGCAGCAATCGAATAAGCTCACGGGAAACACTAACAGAATATAGATACTCAAACACGCAATAGAAAACACAGACGCATACAGTGTAGCTTATAAATGCGTACATTTTTACTTATATATATATATATATATATATATATATATATATATATATATATATTAAAATACATTTTTATCTAAAGGAATCATGTTAGGGTCTTGTTATTTGTTATGAAATATTATGCAATCAACATGGACATAATTAGTTATTATTTTTTAATCGATTCTACGTTATTTAATCTCTATAAATCAAGTGGCATCGGTTAAAACTGGAAGACATAGCGGAGCAAAGATATATACAGCACTGCGCAATAATATATATATATATATTACTAATGTTTTTCCAATACAAGACTCAAGAGCCACTCAAGGCAGATAAATACGTGGTGTTTGTATGAGCGTATAAAAAGGCAATAAGTCAGGTTCATGAGGATATTTAAGACATAACAATTAAACTTAGTCGTGAAGAGGTCAATATTTAATGATCATCAAACATCCTGTCCGGAATCTGTCCCACAATGTAACAGGTCTTGGGAAGAAGCTGTTTGACTAGATCTATGGAATATGAAGGAAACTGATTCAACTTAATATAAGTGATATGACGAGTGTGGCTACAAAGATCATGGCCAGTGCAGTAAAAAAAAACAAAAAAACAAACAAACTTATAGTTGTTCTAATTCTTCAAATAAATAGCACGAGACTTAATAGACGGCCGCCTTTTTCAGTGACATTCTAACAATCTTGAAAATAATTCATGGAATATTTCTAAAAGAATACAAGGCCTAAGCGGCAGTCAAGGCAGAGGGTTACTAAATGTATCATATGAAACGTTTAGCCCTACATTTGAAGATGTCTAATTTTGGTAAATTTACACATGAAGCCTTGGAAACCAATTGTAATGAAAACTTCCATGCTGGTGTAAATTTCCATGCTGGTGTAAATTTGCATGCTTACTTGGAAAATAACAAGAAAAGTTTAGGGGTTATCGACAGTTTAATTTCGGCATCATTCGCATCGCGGTTACAGCTCGATCGGCATTGCTGGATTTGTTTAAATACGTTTGCCTCGATTAGTAGCTTCACTTGTCTTGATTACTGCACAATTTGCGAACTTTAAATTAAACTTCGTGAATTGCCCAGTAATCAAGACGAGTAAAAAGATAAGAATATCAGTAAAAAGGCTGTTAACTAAGTAAGCTTCCGCGCATTACTACCCGAGACAAACATATGTAAACAACGCCAGCAATGGGAGCCGGTCTAAACGCAAATAAGGTCCAAATTATATTGTGGATAACTCCTAAATTGTTTTCTTCCTTGAACTTTTATTGCTATTTTCCAAAATAAGCAAGCGGAATAGACACCAAAATGGAAATTATGATTACAGTTATTTTCTGGGGCTTAATCTGCAAGTTTACCCAAATTTGTAGTGTTCGTGGAAGGGTTCTCTTGGCAACTGTTCCGTAACTGGCGTTTATTTCTGTGAAGACGCTGTCCAAATGGAACTTCGTTCTTGTCAAAGCAATACAAAAGGGATTTGGTTACTTCGACTCTGGCTGGCGGCTCTTAGCCTGAAATATCTGAACTAATGGCAGCATTGAAAAAGTTCTAAAGCGATTACATGGCATTGTAGATTATGAACTGTTTCCCACCCAGCAAGTCGCAGAATAACCGCTACTAAACTCTCACTAATCTATTGCCATAATTATGTTCTAATTGACATTCCATATGGCAAATGTTCTGAGTGACATTCCATCAGCACACACCTTTACAGCTAATACCCGCCTTGATATGTTCAAGGTGGTGAATTATGTCCATTCAATTCGTGTTCTTTTGGTAAGAATTAAGTTTCATTCAGCCAGCTCCTTCCACTGATATGTGATCTTGTGGAGCAACAACCAGGGAAATTGCGTTTCTGAACGCTACAATCTTAAATAAAAGTCCAAAATCAGCTGATATATCCTAACTATTCTCGTATTCACTTCTGACTTCCTCCTTTTTGCACCATTGCAACAATTTATTAAATCTCTAGCTTTGTTGGATATCGGTTAAGGAAAGTTCTTCGGCATTACTTCCGCTGCATCAATGCGTGAGCGGAAATCGAAACTGGTGATAGCATAAGCAAGAGATGCATCCAGTGGCAAAAATAAACAGGCTCTACAGGTGTCCTGAGCCTAGGATAAACAGGGCGCACAGTTGTCGCGGAAGGAAATGCGTGCTTGAATGAGCACATACTGGAAGACGTTTGGCTACACGAATTTGCGTAACCGGCATACAGGTAGAAGGCGCAGCTGCGTGAAGTTGCCTAGGTGTCAAAATATTAGTTAACTGATGCGATTCTTGATCTGAACAAAGAGTCTGGCTAGAGGTTCAGCGAAGTATTGTCTTCATCTACCGTAAGGTAAGCTGGTTCTCTGTGTCGTACCAAAATTTCCATCCTTCATATCTATAAATCAACCATCTTCTTTGCAAGGAATATTGTTGTCATCCATGGACTGGTGCTCCCGCTGTACGTCTCGAGATTCTCGACAAAATCCCGAGACGAATATGCAAGATGATAGGTCCTGATCTGGCGTCAAATCTACAATCGCTATCCCATAGACGTACCGTGGCCTCCCTGTGTCTCTTCTACAAGTATTTTCACGGCAACTGTTCGACGAGATACTTTCGCTGGTTACCGGACAGCATGAATTTAAGCGAGCTACTAAGCTGGCATCTCGGTCCCACTATATCACTGTGCTAGTGGCTCTCGTGCCATGCTTAGGGTGAATTGCTTTAAAAATGTATATTTACTTGTCTATTCAATAAATTTATCATTATGCTGTTCAGACTGCAGTTTTCGTACAATAACCACGCACGATCACCAAAGTTCATCTTCTTAAATGGGTGACCGTTCGGTAATATAAGTTTGGATGTGCAGCTGGTGTAATGACAAGAATTGGAAATCTGGGAGCCGAGTTTCATTTAGTTAGAGTCACTTAGGAAAGTTATGAATCCGCATATTCTCTTCCAGCTAATGTTTTAATTAGTAGAACTTGTATCAGTAAGTCATTATCTCGAAGAATTCTTACAATCGAAAAATATTTTCTGACTTTAAATACCGAGGAAAATGTTGATAAGCTGTAAAAAGAACAATTCAATCCCCTTTGTTTTTTTTTCTATTCAGTGTTTCGCATAATTTCTTTCTTTCTTTCTTTTTTTTTCTTTCTTTCTTTTGCTACTACTAATTCTATTGTTACTACCCCTACTAATCAAGGCTTCAGATGATGTTTTCGGAAAAATAATGTTGCCAGCTATACGTTTTTGAAACAATAATGTTGCCAGCGATTGCGTTTTTTGGAAGAAATGGTCTTGCCAGTTGTGTGTTTTTGAAACAATAATGTTGCCAGGCGTGTGTTATTGAAACAATAATGTTGCTATCTATGCGTTTTTTGAAACAATGATGTTGCCAGCTATGCGTTTTTTGGTAAGAATGGTGTTGCCAGCTGTGCGTTTTTGAAACAACGGTGTAGTCAGCTGTGCGTTTTTTGGGAAGAATGATGTTGCCGGCTATACGTTTTTTGGAAAGAATAATGTTGCCTGCTATACGCTTTTGAAAAAATAATGTTGCCAGCTATGTCTTTTTTTTTTTAAATTATGTTGCCAGCTATATGTTTGGTGGTACTGTATATTTAATATATGTATATGTATATGTGTATGTATATATATATATATATATATATATATATATATATATATATATATATATATATATATATGTGTGTGTGTGTCTCTCTCTCTCTCTCTATATATATATATATACCTTAATTTGACATTAAATGACCCACAGTGGTTAATATGCCATAAAACCCAACCAACCAACCCCTACTAATACAATAATTATTACTGCTTACTCTCTTATTTATCCATGTCTCCTTCATCATTTCCATCTACTTAACTTTATTTTCTTTTACACCTACACCTTTGTGCAAATTAATTTAAACTAAACGAATAATTTCCTTTTCATTTATTTTTCGTATTTTCACAATAAAACATGACCCAGTGCACATGTAAATAATTTGTATGTCCATTCCACGAAGTCGTTCCTTGCAGATTGACCACAGATTCTCAATTGGATTTAAATCAGGAGACGATCTGGGCCAGTCAATAGTACTTTGATTTGCTCACTGGTAAGGCTTGCCAGTGTGCATCGTTACTATTTTCGTACGCTTTCTTGGAGTAACTTCCATCGCAGGCAATGGCCGTAGGACAACTAATCGACAATCGAGACAATAATGTCTGGGCGTGATAAAATCTGATGCAACCATGAATGACGCAATATTTTTCAAGGCCTAACAAATTTCATCATACGCCCTGAAAATAGATTTATATTGCTGCACACTACTGCAAATGACCTAATCTGAGGAAAAATCGAAATCGATTACACTCTGTCAGACCAGGTGGTCTCAAATTGACCGTATGGTGAAAGAAAGGGAAGTAAATCGATTGTTTCAATTAATTGGAACAAGGGTGTACGACTAATACTACTTCTTAACACTCCTTTTTCTTTTTATCTTTTTTTTTTTCATCTCCTCCTACTTCTTCTAATACTACTACTGTTGCTGATTTCTCTTTTATATCCAACTTCTTTTTCTTTTGGACCTTCTTCTTTTCATAATCCTCGAGCCTCTTAATCCTCTACTTCTTCTACTACTATTACTACTACTTCTTTCACTCGAATCCCCCCTTCTTTTCTTTTAGTCCTTCTTCTTACTTTCGTAATCCTCCTGCAACTTCTCCCCCTCTTTCTCCTTCATTTATCTACTACTTTTACAACTAGTTCTACTACTGCTTCTATCAGTGCCATTTGTCCGTTCTTTTTCTTTTAGACTTTCTTTTTCTTTTCCTAATTCTCCTGCACCTCCTCTCTCTTTTTTTTACTACTACTACTACTACTACCACTATAACTAGCCTTACTGTTTCTTCCTCTATTATTTCTCCCTTCTTTTTTGTTTTTGCCTTTCTTCAATACATAATCCTCCTGTACTTCCTCGTGCGCCTCCTTTTTTTTCTATTAATCACTACCACTACTGCCCCTTCTTTTTCTGTTAATCCTTCTGTTTCTTTAGGTCTTTCTTTTTTTTTTTCATTATCCTCCTGCACCTCCTCCCCACCCTCCTTCTGCTGCTTCTTTCTACTACTATTACTACTACTACTACTCTTACTAATACTACTGCTTCTTCACCTGCTATTTCGCCCTTCTTTTTCTTATAGTCCTTCTTCATTTCATAATCTTCATCTGCCTCCACCTTTCATATCCTCCCCCTTCTACTATTTTTATCTACTGCTACTACTGCATCTTCCTCTCTTTTTTTTCCCTTTCTTTTTAGTCCTTCTTTTCAGAATCCTTCTGGGCCTCCCCTCCACCTCCACCTTCTTCTTTTTGAACTACTATCACTACTGCTACTGAATCTTCCTCTCTTATTTCCCATTTCTTTTTCTTTTAGTTCTTCTCCCTCTTTTAGTTTTAGTTCTTCTTTGCATAAACATCCTGCGTTTTTGTTCTTCCTCATTCTTAATCTTCTTTTTCTACTAAAACTACTACTGCTTCTTCCTCTATTTTTCACCTTATTTTTTTAGTTCTTCTTCTTTTCATAATCCTCCTTCGCATCTTCCTCCACCACTTTCTTCTTCTTCTTCTACTACTACTACTACTACTACTACCACTACTACTACTACTACCACTACTATTAATACTAATACTAGTATTACTTACACTCGTATGTTTACTACTTTTTCATTTCATCTTTCTTCTTGTTCCTCTTGTTCTTTTTCTTCTTTTTCTAATTCTTAAGATGGATGAAAAGCTGAAAGCAATACAGATAGTAAGATTGTCTTACGCCAAATCTTTCTCGATTAGCATGAAATTAAGAATTCGACTTTCTGTCTTCCGATCTCAGTTCAAAAAGTGATCTTTGCAATGGCGGTGAATTTGTAAGTCATTCAACAAGCCGCAATATTTTTTATGACAACACAGAAATATTGCGTTAACATGAAACCCATATATATATATATATATATATATATATATATATATATATATATATATATATATATATGTGTGTGTGTGTGTGTGTGTGTGTGTATATGTGTGTATGTGTGTGTGTGTGTGTAAAAATATATAGAAAATAGGAAAGAACTCGTTAGGTAAATAATCCAAAATTCTTTAGTATTTTTGTTATTATTTTTAAAAAAGAGTGCTCGATACAAAAGTAAAGAACAAATATAATTATTTAAAAACAAATATTATTCCAACGCTACATAAGAGTTCTCATGTTTCAAAACCAGAGCCTAAAACTTCAATATAATTATTTGAATTAAACTGAATTAAAGTACCATGCCCTGTTCCATCTTCAAGCGAATTTTTTTTTTTGAATAACTAATTCCTGAAATTTACGCGTTTTATAAGCATATTCATTATTAAAATTAAAATTACTATGGTAACGGCTAGAGCAATTATTTAAAGATAAGGAGCGTTAGGGTTAATAATTTGTATCAATATCTCAGTTACATTCAAAGATGTCAAGTATATATATAAATTAATTAATATATATTTATATATAAATAATCGTTATCAGACAGACGTAATATCTAAGCTTTTTAATTAACCGAAAATGTTAATATTTTTTATTTGGATATATATATATATATATTTTAATAATCTATTATTTTTTTTTCTTATTTCGCCTTTCATATTTTCTCTTCCACCATTTGAATTATTCAGCATCCGTTTCTTTTTCCAACCGGATTATTTTTCTCTATGTTGTTCAGACAATTTCTATCGGTATGGTTTTCACATTATTATTATTATTATTATTATTATTATTATTATTATTATTATTATTATCCTATTCTTACTACTCCTCTTTCTCCTCATCTTCTTATTACTATAAAAATTTGCTGTCCGTGTAAAATAAAATCACTGGTCAGAAACGTTAGCCAAGCGGATATTTATCTCAGCTATGATAGGTGAAAACAGATGTCAATGGAAGTCAATTATGCAATGAACGAAGAAAAAATATCAGAGAATAGTATATATCTGCGATATACCACGAACATTAACTGCTGTTGATATGAGACGTTCTAGGCACGTTGAATCCCATGATAAAACACCATATGTAAACACACACACACATACACACACACACGGCACGCGCGCATATATATTTACATTGGATCAACAAGCAGCTTCTCTTTAAACCTTTTTTAAACTATATATTTATTGAACAATAAAAGGCGTTAGTGCGTGTCTGTATATCCAACTCAAACTCTAAAATTTCAACATATATGTGTGTGTGTGTGTGTGTGTATTTAAGCAGGAATCCTCAACACACACACACACACATATTAGGTTAGTGCAAAAATAATATCGTTTTGACGTATTTTTTAACGTCAAAAAACGATATTATTTTTGCACTAACCTAATATATATATATATATATATATATATATATATATATATATATATATATATGTGTGTGTGTGTGTGTGTATGTGTGTGTGTGTATTTCGGCAGCAATCCTTCTTTCATGTACATTTCATTAACAAGGTGCTTTGGTTTAGTTTTCATACAATTTCTTATGTGATCTAATAATTTTTCTTTTCGGATGATAAATTATATAAAAACTATCCAACTGTTTTCTTTTTTTTTTTTTTTGTTTTTTGTTGTTATTTTTATCCGAGCTCTTGCGGCTATACATCTAGCCGTGTTCAATATTGAAATATATTAAATATTAACCAAAAATAGTTTGTTGTATTTATATGATCTTTTCATTTTCAAAACACGGCAAGATATTGTGTCCATGTTCATAATTGAAATATCATAAAGGACAAATATTATTTACGAATTTAAATGGCCATTAAGTAATTGTATTCCTATCAATGAAAATTCGTAAATAATTATATAGACAACATCACTCTACATCTTTCTGATCATAACTCAATTAGATCTCATTTAAATATTCATGGTGACCTACTGGACATTATTCGTAACATACTTGTTGACAACACAAATATAATAGCTTCATCTACATGCAAAAAAAAAAGGCTAAAAATAATGGAAGCCTTATTAATAATTAAAAAAAAATAAAACACTCAATAATATCAACTATGAATATATACACACATATATATACATTTTGTTCTTCCCGATTCTCTAAATTCCAGCATGTTCAAAGATCTAAGCACTGTTCAAAAGTGGTTGTTTCGCTATAAAACTCGCTTTAGTTTACGTTTCGCTCCAGGAGGCATGTTTTTAAAGCCTTGCCCTTTGCTTCTGTTTTCAACAGCCCTCTATCATCCGATAATCTCTGCGAAGCACTTTTGATATATCCAATGTAGACATTCCCTCACACATATAAATCTTTGATGTTCAACCCATTCTGAAGGATTGAATGATAATTTTCCTTGGATTCGCTTCAGAAAAGGCTATATGAATGTCTTGCTTTCGAGCCATTCTGAAAAAGAGATAAGGATTTATCTTTAATTCAATACAAAAAGCTGGGAAAATATATTTCGACAGATACAAAGAATTATAAAGAAACGATATATCTTTATATATAAAACAGAGGATGCCTGTGTGTTTGTTTATCTGTCTGTGTGTTACCTTTTCACTCGAGATCCGTCAAATCGAATTTGTCGAAACTTGGCGCATGCGTTGTACAATGTAAGAGATAGTTTCTTAGCGTAAAAAAACGATAATTTTTTTAAAATCAGTATCGATAAAGCCGATGAAAACCAATAAATTCAACTTTTTTCATGCAATTTCTTTCAAACTCGGTATGTAGGTTACTTACATCATGACGAGCTCAACGAAACCTATTTTTATTTCTGCGCCACTGCGTTTAGCGAAAAACCGTGGAAAACTGCGAAATTATTTGCTACAATTGAGTGAATTTTGTATTAGATTGATTGATGAACATTCATTTAACTTGATAATTGAGTCCACCCATTTAGTGAAAACCCCTGTAAATAGCAGAAAATGGCGATTTTTAATGGTTTCTTTATTATTTTTCGTTGATCTTTCAACCAATGTTCAAACTTAACAATTGCTTTATAATTGTACCCACTTTTACACCCCCTGGTAGCACATAGACAAATTGAATTTCACAAGCACCAAAATAATAAGTGGGCCTTCATGTTTGCCTGTTTTGCCCCTTTATGTCCTCGGGTAAATTCAATTACCTAAATACAGACTACTGTTATATCAGTAACTACATTAATTCAAAATGTTTTTTATTGAAAGTACTATAAACAATTAAAGAAGATAGACTTTGTTACATCTAAACATGATACTATTTTTGCTCCATTTTAATTGAAGCTTGGTATGGTTGCTAATATATATATATATATATTAACGACTTTTTTAAATGTAACTAATTTTATTGCTTCTTTAATCACGAGAAACGCCAGATTAGAGAAAAAGTATTTTGATTTATTATTTAGGGATACACACACATACACGGACACAGTTCTTTCGTTCGTTTTTGAATCCGATGAAGACTTGAATGGCGAAATGAAAACGGTTTCCTTTTGTCAAATTTCTTAAAAACTTTGTCGGGATTCTATACCACATATTAAACACACACACACTCATACACACACGCATCTGAATATACTATTAAAACTCGTAAATTTCAGAAATAAATTATTCCAAAAAAATTTCGCTTGAAGATGGAACAGAGACTACTTTAACTCAAGTTAATTCAAATATTTTTTTGAAATTTTCGGCTCTTGTTTTGAAACATGAGACCTCTTATGTAGCGAGTTGTAATCATATTTTTAAATAAATAATTAGATTTATACTCTACTTTCGTATCGAGCACTATTTTTTAAAAATAATAACAAAAATACTAAGGAATTTTGGATTATTTACCAAACTAATTTCTTTCCTATTTTCTATAATATTTTCCCATATATATATATATATATATATATATATATATATATATATATATATATATATATATGCGTGTGTGTGTGTTTACATATATATATATATATATATATATATATATATATATATATATATATATATATATATATATATATATGCGTGTGTGTGTGTTTACATATATATATATATATATATATATATATATTGAGATAATATGATCTCAGATATTTTTTTGTTGAAGGGAACGCTAGTCACATGTCTTTCATTCGTTTGTAATTCTGTCTTTACGAACCGACAATGTTATTCAACATGATCAATCATCTGTAATAATATCAAGTTATTGATACTTGTGGGATCAATAACTCTTTCCTACTTTCCCGACTCTTGACTTTGTTGTGTCCAAATTGCATTTCATCTCCCACTTAAAATGAATTCATTCCTGCAAATGGCGCCCTTTTTCCCCATAGATTCCCCAATCAAAAACGGGGGTCTGCTTAATCTAACACCTTTTATGTCAATTTTCTGATTTTCTTCGAGACGCGAATCTTTGCCACGATGCCGGCCATATTTCCTTTGCTGCTCAACATAGGTAATAATATCTTCCGATATTATCACCAGAAGAATGAGAGAAAGCTTTAGGTACCGATATCTCACATATGTCGTCTGCTTTAAGGGAAATAACAAATTAAAAAAAAAAAGTAACTTTTCTTTTTTACTTCTTAAGCAACTGCTTTTGCTACGGTTATTAACACTACGGCTGCTAACTAAAGAGATCTTCGTTTTTCTTATCTTGCTCTAGCTGGCTTAGTACGGAAACCAACGTTTTTTTGCATACCGCTGGTATGAGTTTCCCGTTGCGTCATCTATCGTAAAATCACAATGCTTCAAAAAGATATCATGTGTATACCCATTACTGATCTGGTAAGTTATTCCCAGGTATATCTATGAAAATGGAATGCTGTAAAACACACTGGTGCCAGTTTTCTGTGCAATAAAATATGTAGGTTGAAATTTGGCATTTTCTTTAAAAATGGCCGGCCGGATGGGGACAACAGTCGGCAAATGAGTAGCAGTGAAAGTGTTAAAACTTTTCATAAAGTATTTTAACTGATGCGATCCTTTAATTACATTGTATAGAATTTCTTTGCATTTCTTGGATCATCTTGATTTGGTCACCTCTTCATGTTTCATTACTCGTCAGTGAAAACTGTCGAAAGACATTTAGGTATTATCGACATACTTTCAACATACTAAATGTTTAATATACTTGTTAGTAACGCGAAGACATTTAAAACAATTTTTAAAAAATAAGCATTTGTCAGATAAGGTAGATGAGAAGAGTTTTTTTTTACCAGAGCGTTTACAATATCTTGTACAAACTTGAAGAGATTGGGCAAAATCATGGAGTCGCTTTAATATGAAAAATTAATTACATATTTGTTAACCCCAGAAAAAAAGATTAGATCCTTGAATAGAGTTTAACACCCTATTCTCACTTTCAAAAATCAAAAGAAACAGAAGAATGTAAAAATACTTAGCTGGCTTGTTAATGATAACGCCTCTTCTTTAATATTGTTCCATCCCTTTTTCATATAAGTGGACTCGACCAGAGTGTTACTTGGACTGCTGCCGTTAAATACCCAGAGTCAGTCAGAATATACAGAGAGTGAGCAGAGATTGTGATTGAGTTGAATGTAGAGTAATAGTGTGAGGTAACTGCTTGAAGACGTCACAGTTACAAGCACGTCGACTGTAAAGAAGTCCTACTGCGAGACTGTGTATATATATATATATATATATATATATATATATATATATATATAATTTTGGGTTGGTGCAAAAATAATGACGTAATAGTGTCGTTTTTTGACATATTTTTTAACGTCAAAAACGACATTATTACGTCATTATTTTTGCACCAACCTAATATATATATATATATATATATATATATATATATATATATATATATATATATATTATTGCTACTAACCGCGTTTGTGGATTTACTAACAGTATACCCATTGTATTATTGTGTAAATACATTTAATTTCTTATATTTAATTCTTGCGTTTGTCATTCATTGGAGACCGAATTTCATCTCGGAATCCACAACATATATTCTAAGAGAGCGGTCCCCAGCCCTCGAGCCGTGGACCATTTGATACCGGAGGATACAGAAAGAATACTTTTTGTTTTTCATTTTATTTATTTTTATTGATTTTTTTTATACGTGTGTCCCATTCCCAACTCGGTTCGTGGAGCAGTTGTCTTGCAAGACATCAGTCCATGGCCCAACATGTTTGGGGACCTCTTGTCTAAGATATCCTAAATTCCTTTCCAGGAGAATAGCTGATGCCAACATGCTTCCTCGTTCTTCTATTATATACCCTGTCATATCAAGAAGTAGGCAGTCATGGCCATCCACATCTTCCTGTTTTTTGTAGCTTTTAATAAGTTTGGTCTTTTTGTTATTTCTCTCAAACCCTGTTCTACTATACATTTATTCATGCTCATCAGATATTTTAGCCTGTCCATCGCAATCTGTCCTATGAATATCAGATTTTCCAAACCATGCGTTCTCATTACGTGAGCCAGAAATTTCAACTGCCCCTTCCTGATGTTAAGTATATGTTTCCTTTTTATTTTCTCCAAAACCACGTCTCGTCCTGGGTAAGACGTTAAACTACATTCGGGTTCTGAGTAAGACATTAAACTACGTCCAGCAGCAAGGCGTCTGATAAGGAGGTTTTGAGGAGAGTGAAACCACCCTTTAATTGCTGGTGTTCCGAGGTTCACACTGACCCGGGGTGGTAGCAGCTGTTAGGTTCCCAGCTATGAGCAAACAGTTAACTATTACCAGCAATACTTTTTTTGAAAAAAATTATTACCAGCAATACAACTTTGAAGGAAAAATATTACCAGAAACAGATTTTTGACAAAAGAAAATATTACAAGCAATAAAACATTTTGTCGGTATTAAATAACACATTGAGGTTGATATGCCGTAAAAGAAAATAAACCAAACCAATCTAAACCAAAGATAACATATTCTATTCATACGAATCTATCCAAAAATGTTGTCGGCATTAAATAACCCATTGAGGTCGATATGCCGTAAAACAAAATAAACCAAACCGATCTAAACCAAAGAATAGATATTCTATTCATACGAATCTATCCAAAATTGTTGGTATTAAATTACCCACTGAGGTTGATATGCCGGAAAACAAAATAAACCAAACCAGTCTAAACCAAATATAGCACATTCTTTTCATACGAATGTATCCTAAAAATATTGTCGACATTAAATAACCCATTGAGGCTGATATGCCGTAAAACAAAATAAACCAAACCAATCTAAACCAAAGATAACATATTCTATTAATAGGAATCTATCCTAAAAATATTGTCGGCATTAAATAACCCATTGAGGTTGATATGTCGTAAAACAAAATAAACCAAACTAATCTAAACAAAAGATAGCACATTCTTTTCATACGAATCTATCCTAAAAATGTTGTCGTCATTAAATAGCCCATTGAGGTTGGTATGCCGTAAAACAAAATAAACCAAACCAATCTAAACCAAAACCACGTCGTTGCTCACATGTTCGGTCCGTGGTATCTTCAGCATGTTTCTGTAGAACCACATTTCTGTTACTTCAACTATCTTCTTCATCTTTGAGGAGATTGTCCACATATTTATATTCTAAATGATTAGAACGTATCTATAACGAATTTCGAATAAATGAAAAGATATTGAACACGGGGTAGGTTTCGCGATGTGTGCTTCTATCCAACACTGTAAGAGACGCCAAGACTTAAACGTCTTTAAATAGCCTTGTCAAATTGGATGGTTTCCTGTATGGCGGAGAACTCGTTCAGGAATATTTTAACCGGTCAGTCATTGATTCCTACGAATAAATTGTTTTAATCTTAAAAAAAAATATGATACTTCATCGGATTCTGTCGATGGGCGTTACATAATGGCAAATTAGACCATGGCCCAGTATGGAAAACGGATTAGTTGAACATTCCCAACAGTATTAACCTTACAAATGTCAAACACATGTAAGTGGTACTAAAACGAAAAGGCATAAGACTTTAGTTCAAAAGTCAAAATATTTGGAAGAAAAACAACCATCTATATTAGAATTGACATAACAAGTATAATTCGCTGAAAAGGACTGTTTTTTAAATGTTTACTAATAAATTCATCATCCTTGACTTTTCTAATTGTAGAGGGGGATCCGATTGCAGAATCTGAATCTCCTGTAAAACGACCTCTAAAATGCAACCATCAGCAGTTCTGTTACAGTCACACTTTTCCGTTGTTTGACATTGTCCAACCAGTTTTTGCGTTGGACGTGCTCCCCTACATCTACCTTCAACAGTGCCTTGCATGATGGTCTAGGACAGACTACCGTCCCTTATAACTTCCCCAAACCACGCGGTTTTTCTCCAATTGACACTGGCGAGAAGAGGTCCCTGGTGGCCCACAAAACTTTCAACACTTTTCCGAACAAACTCATTGGTTTTATGTTCCCAGTAGAAGATACCAAGAAGTCATCTTATGCTTTAGTCCCCAAACGCATTGATCCTTCTCTCTGTTTATGACAACCGAATAAAGTGCGAACTGTTGAAAGCACAGATTTTTGACGGACATCGAGGGAGCAAATTACGTTAACCTCTGACTATCCCGACTGTTGATTTATTCTCAAACATTGGCAGAGGTTAGTCCCCATCCAAGAAATTCAAAGAGAAATTGAAGCATAACATCAAGGTTAAAGCAGAGAAGGAAAGATTCACATGGTGAAAGCGTATTTTAATAAATATGTTGTCAGCGTAATAATAGCTGGCCACTCGTATTTGAAGATGCCCGTCTACTAGGGCATCTATCCAATTCTTATCGCAGACGCACGCTCAGGTACATTTGTGTTTACTCAAGAGAGCCCGCCTCTCGTTTCTACTGCAACTATTCAGACCTTAGTTACAGTTTCTGGGTGAGAGCAAGTTATTTATCAATAACTTGAACAAAGCCAGCACCCTCAAGCCCTCGGACACGATGACTTGTGGCTTCGTGTTAGCACAGCTATCGACAGCCCACAAGAGTTCCGTTTACCCAATATCACTCAAAAGGCTTGGGTCAAACCGTGATATTGTTTTCAGGCACTTTCCAAAGGTACCGATAAAATCAGGAAGTCATCACCCTGACAAATCGTGATTCGAACCCGGGTTTCATGGTTAGAAGGCGAACGTTCTAACCACTCGGCCACATGCCTATGTATTGTCAGAGTAAGTGGGAGATAAATTACTATAATGGTTACAATTCGACATTCTAGACAGGAATATTAGGTACTAATCTGCGACGAGTAGTTGACGTTGCTGAACTCCGTAAAATGGTGTAAGTTCTAAGCAGGACAAAGAGAAAATACCAAATCCGCTGTCTATGTTTGTGAATAAATCAAGCGGCAACATTACCCGATGTTGTGTTGCACCTATCATATTAGTGTTTATATATGTGAGTGATAATCATTCAATGGTACGACCTTGCTTGATGGTCAGTGAAAGTTATTTTTTAACTTTTTTTCGTTAAATGTTTTCTACGGCGTGGAACGTGTACGATGATCAGACACCATCGCTGTACGGATGTCTTCCTAGGCTACAATCAACTGTCACTGTAAAGGTTTCCCTCGATGGAATCAATTGCCATGTGTCCATAAAATAATGTGGCCTTTCATGTTTCAGGAGAGTATCTGTGAATTGACCTGGAGAGCGATGAGCATTACTCGGTATATTTGCATATTTCCAAGGTAGGCGACATATCAATGAAAATATTACCGTTTTCAACGTCACAATCATTCAATGATACTACCTTACTTGATGGTCAGTGAAAGTTATTTGTTTAAAATTTTAGTTGAATATTTTCTAACATTGTGGAACCATTACGATGATCACACACCATCGCTTAACGGTTGTCTTCCTAGGCTGCATTCAACTGTCACTGTAAAGTGTTTCCTCGATGGAATCAATTTACATGTGTCCGTGAAGTAATGTTGGCCTTCATGTTTCAGGACACTAGCTGTGGATTGACCTGGAGAGCGATGAGCTGCACTCGGTATATTTGCATATTTTCAAGGTAGGCGACATATCAATGGAAATATTACCGTTTTCACGTAGATAGGTGGAGTGTGATTGTCCAGGATCTCGGCTACGCAACTACGTTAAGACTGCACACTGTCAAGGGATTCATGATGATCATACGAGCTAATATTGATCGACAGTTAAAAGTCAAATCTACACGTTCACACTGTCTATGGTGTCACTGTTTCCGATCAGATTTTATATAATTCCCACTGTTAATAAATATAGGAATAGCCACAGGTTGCTATAGCATCATGGGAAAGATTAGGTACTTACAAAATTCAGGAACCAGTGTTTTGGTCTAGACGTAAAAAAATGGTATTTCTTAGAGTTGTTAATTTATATGAGTTCCTGATTAATGAATTCTGCAATTCAGGAAGTACGGTGGAGTAATGGGTATCGGTTGAGAATGAGGGATCGGAGAGCCGAGTTTGAATTCCAGTCAAATCCATCACATTCACTTACGTGAAAGATATTTGGAAAGATATGATCATCTTCTTCTCCCCATCGGCTATGACTAAATAGCAGGACAGGCCGGGTTCTATATCCTTGGATGGAAACTGGTCTACCGCAGAAAGAAATGGCAACCTACTGCAGGCAGAAAGAAAATCTGACTCGTCAGTCATGTATCCAGGGATTCATAATCGCCCACGTGTATATGACGTATGGCACAGAATTGATGAATTCTTTTTAAAGAGATACCGTAGTCTGTTTTCGAAAATATTCATATTCATTTGTAAATTTGTTTTTCCGAAATATATTGAAAGTTGCGAATAAAAACCTATCCGATAAAAAGGATTAGTGCATATCTTTGTTGGTTTCTAGAAAAGGCATAAAAATGTGTTAGGCCCCTTAAAAGCATTACGAATATAACCAGAATACATTTGAAATGAATTTCTTAGTTCCTAAAAGCGTCATCAAACCGAATTCCGACAAAGGAAAAACACAGTATCTTCTTTGAACATTATTTTCCGTTCCTGGAACAATTTTGTATTTTGCTTCGTTGTTCCTCTCTTTTCTCTGATATTTTCAGAGAAACATGTTTATTCATTCTTTCTTTCATTTTCTGCCTCCGTTCTTTCCATTGTCTACTAGTTCAGTTTCTTCTTTATTAATTGCTTTCACTTTTTTGTCTGATTCCGTTTTTTCTTTCTTTTTTAGCACTCTCTATATCTCTACTTCCTTTTTTACTTCTTTCTCTAATTAGTTATTCGATTGAACTCGTGTTTCTTACTTTTTTATTTCTCTTTCTTTTTTTTCTTCTTTCTGTCTTTCTGTCTTTCTTTCTTTCTTTCTTTCTTTCTTTCTTTCTTTCTGTTTATGTTTCCGTTATTATCATTCCTTTGTTTTCTGCTTCAATTCTTTCTTTCTTTCTTTCTTTCTTTCTTTCTTTCTACTCGTGCTTCCTTTGGTTTCTGCTTTAGTTCTTTCTTTCTCTCTTTCTTTCTTTCTTTCTTTCTTTCTTTCTTTCTTATTTCTGATTCTATTTTTCTTTCTTTCTTTCTTTTGCTTTTATTTCCTTTCTTTCTATTTCTACTTCAATTCTTTCATTCTATATTTATTTTTCTTTCTTTCGATCCCTGATTCATTTATACTTCATTTTTATTTTTCATTTATGTTTGTTTCTTTATTTCTTTTTTCCTTTCCTTGTCTTTCCTGCTTCCATTTTTCTCTCTTCCTTTTTATGGTTCCCCTTTTTCTTCATCTAATTCGTTCGTTCTTTATTTCATATCCGTGCTTCTCTAAAGACATTTTCTTTGGTTTTCTAATGAATTTCTTTCTTTATTATTTTTTTATATTTCTTTCTGTCTTTCTTTCTTTTTTTCTTTCTTTTATGTTTTCTGGATAAGTTCTTTCTTTCTTTCTGTCTTTCTTTCTTTTTCTGTCTTTCTTTATTTCTTTTTGTCTTTCTTTCTTTCTTTCTTTTCTCACTATCGTTTCATTTTCTTGTTCAGTTTTTTTTTTCTTCCTTTCGTCCGTTCGTTCTTTTTAATTTCGTTTTCTACGATAGTTATTATTTTTCTTTGGTTTTCTACTTAATTTTCTTTCTTTTTTTCCTTTTTCTTTCTTTGTTTTAATTCTTTCTTTTTTTTTCTTCAAGTTTTCCGGTTACTTTTTCCCTTTCCTTTCCTGATAACCTTATTCGTTCTTTGTTTTACGACTTCATTTCCCTCTTCATTTCGTTCATTTCTTTTTTCTCTCCTTCTTTTTACTTTCCTTTCCTGCTTCTCTTTTTATTTTTTCTTTGTTTCGCTACTGAATTCGCTTTTCCATATTTCTCTCTTACTTTATTTCTTTCTTTTTATTCTTTCTTTCTTTTTCCCTCTATGTTTTTCGGCGAACTTCTTTCTTTCTTTCTTTCTTTCTTTCTTTCTTTTCCTGCTTCCGTTATTACCTTTTCTTAGTTTTCTTTACCATTTTTATATATTTTCGTAATTATTTTTTTTTCTTCCATATTTCTTATTTCTGTTATTTTGGGATCCGTCTCATACATTCATTCTGTTTTCCCTTCATTATCACTTATCTAATTTTCTCGCCGATGTCTAGCCTAGCCCCTATTAAAGTATAACATGTCTGAGAACCTTAGAATATCATTTTCCAGCCGTCTTAATATACTTCGTAGTACTTCTCTCCCTAGGCCATTATATTACATAACTCTATTATTGTGACCTGTTCACACATGCCTAATAATAGGATTCGCATATCGAACAACCGTAAGGCTGGTCTTAGTACCAATTTTAAACAGGGCAAGTAAAATATTACGAAGTATTATGGGTAATTACTTGCCTCAATTCACGGTTGTTGAGATGCTTCCGAAAACGACATGTAGATTCTAATAACCAATCAATTGAATCCCAATAGCCTATTGTAGGTAAAATTGTCAGCATCATATTCGACGGAGCGGATTATCCAGATCAATGAACACATTGACCCATTCTTTGCAAACATAATGAAATAAAACCAAATACATATATATATATATATATATATATATATATATATATATATATATATAGAGAGAGAGAGAGAGAGAGAGAGAGAGAGAGTGAGACAGACAGACAGACAGAGCGAGAAAGAGAGGGGAGATATATGTATCGAACAAATAAATTTCCATTCTGTCTATATCTATTTATTTCTCTCTCTCTCTCTCTTTCTTACTCTCTCTCTCTCTCTTTATACACGCAAACACACACACACACACATATATATGTATGTATAAAAGTGAACATTGAAGTCAATAATGAAATAGTCTGTCGCCTCTGACTTTTCACTTTTACATTTACATACATTATATCTTTGATATTGATCTTTTACCCCATAAATATAGCACACATTAAAACCATATTTCTTAATATATATATATATATATATATATATATATATATATATATATATATATATATATATATATATCGAGTGTAACAACAAAATTGTCAAAATCGAGTGAGGCCATAATTGTCTATCCCAGAAACTGTTTAAAATCTAAAAACACACTAAACTAATTGGAATTTTTCCCCCAGTTTTCAGATAATTCATTTTGCCATCTTGATAACATTTGATGTAAGAACCACTGAAAAGCCCTTTGAGTTATTCAGCTGCAATGAGAAAAGGTTAAAATCTTTCTCTGTCAGAACCACAGTCTTCCAGAATGTACAATGGTGGCAGGAAAAGGATCATTCTAGAAGTCAATAATGATGCCAGATTCATACTTTAGCTTCCATCATCAAATTCCATTCAAGAACCATCAAGAGAACGGCGAATAAGCTAAAAAAGAGGGAAAGTATAGAGGAAAACTAGACCAGGAGGTCACAACAGGAAAAGGGGTCATCATTTAAACTTAGAGCTAAAGAGATCAATTAGAAAAGATCCAAATGAATTCATAAGACGTTTGGCACGGGAAGGAGCAATTTCAGTGATGACAGTCCAATGAATAGTGAAAATAAACACTTGAAATATGATCATACGTGAAATCTGAGAGGCACCTTGTTACCCAAGACAGAAAGTTAGAAGGTTAGAGAGGAAGATCACTTTGAATATGTTGAAAAATTATCCTGGAATAAAATATATATATATATATATATATTCCAGTGAGATATATTTAATCATTTCTAACATTAACAAAGATTCAAATCTTAAACTAGGAACAATTTTGCTTTTACACGATTTGGACAATTTTAGTGTTACACACGGTATATATAAATTTATGAATAATTCTTAGCGATTAAGATATATTTTTGCTGTTATATTATTGTTATCTATCTATCTATCTATCTATCTATCTATCTATAGTTCGTACAAAATGACATTTGGAAAAAATCGTTTTTTTTTTTTTTTTTGCCAACGCGTTTCGTCTTCCGAATTTTTCAAGGTAAAAAATGTCTTTGGTGTTATAGTTATATCACAAAATCCAAATTTAATATATATATATATATATATATATATATATATATATATATATATATATATATATATATAGTTAAATTTCCAGCTCAATTCTGTGGACAAGACAGATTGGTATAAATAAAATGACAACTGGAAAAAAGATGCGTTTCGTCTTCCGACTTTTTCAAGGCAAAAATGAAATCGAAATGTTCTTGTTGTTATAGTTACATTAAAAAAATTCCAATTGTCATTTTATTTATACCAATCTGTCTTGTCCACAGAATTGATCTGGGAATTTAACTATATTGTTGACATGGAAAAAAAAATCTCTTACTATAAAGGTAATTTACATTAACCAGAAAAAAAGGCTTAGACAGAAGCGTCTATCTTTCTAAATTTGGATTTTTTTTAATGTAACTATAACAACAAGAACATTTCGATTTCATTTTTGCCTTGAAAAAGTCGGAAGACGAAATGCGTCGGCAAAATCTCAAATATATATATATATATATATATATATATATATATATATATATATACATATGGACATATATATATATATACATATATATATATATATACATATGTACATATATACATATACACACACCTATATATATATATATATATATATATATATATATATATATATATATATATATATATATATATATATATCATGTGTATATATGTATGTGGAAAAGTATTGTTATTTAACTTTTTAAGGTGGCTTCGCCAGATGTGTATTTAATTTCCTCAATAACTTTGGTGTGCACATTAAGCGACCTCTATTAATAGTCTCATGGAAGCAATCATAAGGTAACGGAAAATGTTTTTTTTTTTTGTGGAATTGACATTTTATACTACCTCGTCTAGCTGAACGAGTGTAACTGGTCAGTAAATAATAAGCACACACTAACTAAACTTTCCGAAACGACTATATTGGTGATTGTTTTGTAACAAAAACACAAAGGAATTTACACAATCGGGTTATTTTCATTTGGTTCAACAAAGTTTGCTGCTTTCCATTTTTTGTAATATATTATAATTTTTCCATGCTTTTCGGGAATAACGACGGAAATTAGGTGTTTCATTTTTCTTTGTATATGTAACTCGTCCCGTTTGCAGAAAAATATATTGATTTTTTCTGATGTGATATCTTTATTACTGGTGTCGTATATTTTTGTAGGAATAATTTTATTTGTTTATCACTGATACAGTTCGGAAAACTATCGTTGACATTGTTTTTTTTAGTTCATTCAGAAATATTCATTTGAATATAAATTTTCGTGTGCCCTATTTAAGATTTTTTTTTCACTGCTATTTTAAATCTCTCCTGATATTAACCTCATCGTCGTTAACCGAGAAAATGGAATATTAATATATATACGTTTCCGGCTCTTGTTTTGAAACATGAGAACTCTTACGTAGCGATGGAATCATATTTTTAAATAAATAATTATATATATATATATATATATATATATATATATATATATATATATATATATATATATAAATATGAAAATATATAGAAAAGAACTGGTTAGGTAAATAATCCAAAGTTCTTTACTATTTTTGTTGTTATTTTTAAAAAAAAAGTGCTCGATACAAAAGTAGAGCATAAATATAATTATTTATTTAAAAATATGATTCCATCACGCTACATAAGATGTTTCAAAACAAGATCCGAAAACTTCAATATAATTGTTTGAATTAAATTGAATTAAAGTAAGCTCTCTTCCATCTTCAAGCGAAATTTATAAGTTTTTCCCCAAAAAAATTTCGCTTGAAGATGGAACAGAGCTTACTTTAATTCAATTTAATTCAAATAATTATATTGAAGATTTCGGCTTTTCTTTTGAAACATGAGAACTCTTATGTAGCGTGTTCGAATCATATTTTTAAATAAATAATTATATATATATGATCATTCAAGTCAACATTCAGAGGCTAAACGCAATCATCAGGCCACTTTATATAAAAGCTATGTTTTAAGATTACTTGGAAACGAAAATAACATACCGGTGGTCTTTTAAAGATACTGAAAACATGGAATCACTACTGTTCTGATTCACTACGTCTTAGAATTACTAATATTTCTAAACAATCAAAATTAGAACAGAGGAAATCATACAAACAAATAACTTCTTGAAAATGGCTAATGAGTTTGCAGAAAGCACTTGGTTAAATAATCACGATGAGTAGTCTTTATTCTTTCTTAATCTTCACGAAAGAAAACCTTCCAGGACATCGGAAAAAAACTGAACACAAAGTTATAAAATGTTTCTTGTTTATCACATTCATAGTCTTGAACTTGTTAAAATTCTAACAGTCGGAGAAGTAACCTTTTGGGAGTCGTTTTCACAAGTGTAGTAGTTCTTGGGCAGAATCTGTTCAAGTGAAATTGACATATCACTGATGGAATACTGAGGTTCACTGCAATGTAAGAGGGTCCTAGTCGTGAAGGTTAGCACTGTCGTAACCAAGGAACTTACTTCGCCTGACCACTTTACACGGTAGTAGAAATAGAGCATCGGAAGGCTTGTCACATCAACACCTTCACATCACAAAAATTTGTCAACCAAGACTGGAAAGTGAGGACTTGGCAGTGGTCCATTTACTTTCTGATCTGGCTCTTGTAATTGTAGAGGATAGCCTGAGGAGTCAGTTACAGGGAGCCGACCGATTTTCCTGTATCGTTTGCCATGGATCGTATATATATATATATATATATATATATATATATATATATATATATATATATATATATATATATAGTGATTTTCCAAGCTTAGCTTAGATGTAGCACAAAGGCCGAAAGAATGAGGCACCCAGAGAGGATCTAACTCACTACTCAATTGTAATTGTTCTCGTGTGAGAAGCTTGCTAACCAGTACACCGCCACGAGGTGCCCATATATATATATATATATATATATATATATATATATATATATATATATATATATATTGAGAGATAGATAGATAGATAGATAGATAGATAGATGTTAGTGGCCAATATATATATATATATATATATATATATATATATATATATATGAATTTCCACGAGGATAGAATCCAGGTAGAGCTCAATGTCCAGAAGAGAGCTAGAATATAATATAAAAAGCTCAAACTAATATTACATGGTTATAATTTATAACATTAGAATCGTAATCACGATTCAATTAATCAGATCTACAAATTCGACTTTAGGTGTGATGAATTGGATCGTGATTACGATTCCAATGTAATAAATTATAACCATGGTGTATATATATATATATATATATATATATATATATATATATATATATATATATATATATATATATATATATATATACACGGTACAGTTGAAAAGTTTGAAGCAACTTTCAGAATTAATATTGGTTGTACTTGACAGATGATTGAAAACAATGAAAAAATTTCACTGAAAAAAAATGGAATCAATTATTACACGTATATTTGTAACGAATGCAAAAAAATCTGTACTGCATTAATCAATGCTTAAAGGAGGATATTTTGACGAGAGCAAAATTTCATAAAAAAATATATTTATTCTTTTTGTCATAATCAGTCAGTTGTTTGCCATGCGTGATACAAGCGTAGGCGATAATGTATCTTTCGACACATGACTGACGATGCAGATTTTTTTTCGCAGAAGATTGCCATTTCTTTCTGGTGTAGACCAATTGTGATCGAAGACTATAGAACCCGGACTGCCCTTCTATTTGCACATAATTGGTGGGAGAAGAATAGGATTCATACCCTTCCCAAGTGTATTAGCACATCAGTGAACGTAATGGATTCGACTGGAATTCGAACTCGATTCTCCGATTCCTCAACACGAGCCGCTATCCTTTACTTCACCGTAAAAATCATGTTTCACTTTCCTTTTAAGCATGTATAAAATTTTTACCTTATTTATTTGTGGTCATTTTAAAAGATTACCAGATATGGGCTGAACTGAAGTCTTTATATATATATATATATATATATATATATATATATATATATATATATATATATATATATATATACATATATATATATATATATATATATATATATATATATTAAGAAATGGACAAAGTCCGACAATTTATTTATTAAAGACATTTTTTATGTTTAACGTTCTTTTTATAGATACAAGTAAATGCCCGGTATATAATAAACAGTATTAAATAACATTTACCGGCCTGAATGTCCAAGAAATTATTCAGTCCTTTGACGATATATATATATATATATATATATATATATATATATATATATATATATATATATATATATATATATATATATATATATATATATATATATATATATTTTATATATATATATATATATATATATTGAGAGAAAGAGAGAGAGAGAGAGAGAGATCACAAATAAAAGAATTGTGGTGTTATTCCTCTCCTGGTGTGTATGTAACTTTGGACATAGCCTTCGAAAACATTTTTACTTCTGACATCATTCCTACATAAGTGACTCCATTTGCAATTATAGGATCTATATGAAGCAGACACACTAAAATGATTAAATAACTCCTGAAAAAGTAGACAAAACAGACAAAGTAATTCCGAGCTTAACAGCCGTAACTTTGTTAACATTTGTCTAGCCAATGGTTTACCATATTCTATTGGATAATCGTTGTCCCTTTTTTTTTATCAACTTCCTCGCTCTTTCGTACGTCATTTCGTGTCGCCTCCTTCTACAGCTGTGCAAACCTAACTGCAGCATTTGCAATTAAATTTACCAGACGTTACCGCAAACAAAGTTGCCACCCAACATCGCAAGTAGAAAATGACATTCATCATATATATTCGCTGATATGAATAGTTAATATTAATATATGTATATAGAGGGCCGAAAAAGCAGAATTTGCACGTAAACGAAACAGAAATACGGCAATGGCCCCTAAAGATGTAAGACAGAAAGCAAAACAGGAATGCAGTCATTTACACTATTTACATTGTTCGGACTGTTCACGACGTTTTGGCTGTTCTTCGCTCCAGCATTCTTCAGGTGATTGACATTTGGAACTGAACCGTTTAATTCGCCCATCTAGGAAGATTATTCTAGTTCCACGCGCCATGCTTATTTTGGATGTATCACTATCAGTTTATCCCTTTAATTCAACTCTTCATTTTTTTTCTCACGTTTTTGGGTCAAGTCAATGAATTCAACTAACGAATTTATCCACAGTGACACGTGTCCTTGAAGACACCACTGTAGGCATTTTTGAACTTATAAACCTAATGTTTCTGTAATCATTTTTATCAAAGCTCAGATTAAAATTTTGTTGTAGATGTTGTTTTTCTTTATCGTTCCGTTTTAATGGCTCCCACATTATATTCATTTCTATACTTGGCCGGCTTAGGTAATTTCTGTGGCCTAGCCTATGCGTTGATTGCCTCAATTTTTGTATTTTCCACTGATGTTCTCTGTCTATTGGGGGACGGTGTATCCGTCTTGAAACTTGGCAACGAAGATGAGGACAACAATCCAAACAATGTAAATAGTTACAATACCTCATCTCAGAAATAGAGACAGATGTTGAATATGAATATGGCAATAAAGATGAGGACAATAGTCCGAACAATATAAATAGTGTAAATAGTTACAATACCTCATCTCAGAAATAGAGACAGATGTTGAAGGTGAATATGGCAATAAAGATGAGGACAACAGTCCAAACAATGTAAATAGTGTAAATAGTTACAATATCTCATCTCAGAAATAGAGACAGATGTCGAAGATGAATATAGCAATAAAGATGATGACAACACCCCAAACAATGTAAATAGGGTAAATAGTTACAATACCTCATCTCAGAAATAGAGACAGATGTTGAAGGTGAATATGGCAATAAAGATGAGGACAACAGTTCAAACAATGTAAATAGTGTAAATAGTTACAACACCTCATCTCAGAAATAGAGACAGATGTTGAAGGTGAATATGGCAGTAAAGATGAGGACAACAGTCCAAACAATGTAAATAGTGTAAATAGTTACAATACCTCATCTCAGAAATAGAGACAGATGTTGAAGGTGAATATGGCAGTAAAGATGAGGACAACAGTCCAAACAATGTAAATAGTGTAAATAGTTACAATACCTCATCTCAGAAATAGAGAGAGATGTTGAAGATGAATATGGCAAGAAAGATGAGGACAATAGTCTGAACAATGTAAATAGTGTAAATATATACAATACCTCATCTCAGAAATAGAGACAGATGTTGAAGGTGAATATGGCAGTAAAGATGAGGACAACAGTCCAAACGATGTAAATAGTGTAAATAGTTACAATACCTCATCTCAGAAATAGAGACAGATGTTGAAGGTGAATATGGCAATAAAGATGATGACAACACCCCAAACAATGTAAATAGGGTAAATAGTTACAATACCTCATCTCAGAAATAGAGACAGATGTTGAAGGTGAATATGGCAATAAAGATGAGGATAACAGTCCGAACAATGTAAATAGTGTAAATAGTTACAATATCTCATCTCAGAAATAGAGACAGATGTCGAAGATGAATATAGCAATAAAGATGATGACAACACCCCAAACAATGTAAATAGGGTAAATAGTTACAATACCTCATCTCAGAAATAGAGACAGATGTTGAAGGTGAATATGGCAATAAAGATGAGGACAACAGTTCAAACAATGTAAATAGTGTAAATAGTTACAATACCTCATCTCAGAAATAGAGAGAGATGTTGAAGATGAATATGGCAAGAAAGATGAGGACAATAGTCTGAACAATGTAAATAGTGTAAATATATACAATACCTCATCTCAGAAATAGAGACAGATGTTGAAGGTGAATATGGCAGTAAAGATGAGGACAACAGTCCAAACGATGTAAATAGTGTAAATAGTTACAATACCTCATCTCAGAAATAGAGACAGATGTTGAAGGTGAATATGGCAATAAAGATGATGACAACACCCCAAACAATGTAAATAGGGTAAATAGTTACAATACCTCATCTCAGAAATAGAGACAGATGTTGAAGGTGAATATGGCAATAAAGATGAGGATAACAGTCCGAACAATGTAAATAGTTTAAATAGTTACAATATCTCATCTCAGAAATAGAGACAGATGTCGAAGATGAATATAGCAATAAAGATGATGACAACACCCCAAACAATGTAAATAGGGTAAATAGTTACAATACCTCATCTCAGAAATAGAGACAGATGTTGAAGGTGAATATGGCAATAAAGATGAGGACAACAGTTCAAACAATGTAAATAGTGTAAATAGTTACAATACCTCATCTCAGAAATAGAGACAAATGTTGAAGGTGAATATGGCAGTAAAGATGAGGACAACAGTCCAAACAATGTAAATATGGTAAATAGTTACAATACATCATCTCAGAAATAGAGACAGATGTTGAAGGTGAATATGGCAATAAAGATGAGGACAATAGTCCGAACAATATAAATAGTGTAAATAGTTACAATACCGCATCTCAGAAATAGACAGGAATGCAATATATTTTAATTCATAAATACAGCGGAAATTGAAGCTGTAATAGCTAAAAATTGTCACAATAAAATCAATGATAAAAACAATAATAATTATAGCGATGATTATAACAACAGAGAAAGAACAGTGGTTAGAGAGTATAGAAGAGTTATAAAGCAACACGCAGAATCAATAGTGGTCGGTTTCCTGTACAGCATCAGTAAATCACTGACTTCTGTTTTCCCCTACTTTGAGATGAAAAAGGGGGTTACTGGTGCCATATATGCGCGGGGAGTTTCCAGTCTTTCCTTAACAGTTTCTATAGTGTTCAAAACAGTCTTCGCCTCCTTGACTGGCTACATGCAATGACTCGAAATCCAAAGTAGCTACATTCCATTATCGCCGATCGAACCCTGAACTATCACCACTCAAGATGAAAGGAATGTCCTTCAGGAAAACCTCATTCCTCGGACTCCTGTTGGGACTTGGGCACAACCCCAACCTCAAGTGGATCTCGTGCATATGATCCATCGCTAAAGATGCTGAAAAAAAAGTAACTGATTCATCGTGCTATCCCCTACCTTCACATGAGCCAGATGAGGGAGCGCTGTCGGCCGAAGCTGCACAGTCTTTACCTTTTTGATAGCGATTGAGTCCAAAAGCGTCTCCGTTTCCCTGTCGGTGACGAATTATTTTCTAGCCTACAACCCCTTTCTCACAGACGAAACGTTCCAACCCTCTCACTATTTCCATGAAAATTGTTCATGCCTTAGTTCTACCAGGCTCCAACATTCAAAGACACACACGTTTGTAGCGAACTAGCCTGATTCTATTTGAATTTCACAGGTGAGATTTAGGTTCCACTCGAGCAGCTTCCTACAAACTGCTATTTTGTAGAATCAGCTCTCAAACTGGTGCTTCCATGATCATTAAAATCTTCGTCCGTTAAGTCTACGGTCAACCGTTATCTTCCCAAAACATCCTCATAAACTGTGTCTCTTACTCTGTAAGAAGTTGTTCTGGGCCTTGTACAAGGTGAATATCATTGTTAGAAAGAAAAATAAAACAAGAAAAATATACAATACTTGAGTATTTATCATGGCCTATAATTGTAAAAATCATTACTAGAAAAGTTAAAGGCGTGTTTGGAACATACACCCACATCCGGATCAATATGTCCTTAGGAATAATGATACTGAAACTATTACTTGCATTTCAATGAATGCAGTACTCGCATATATATTGCTGAATCTATTACAATGCGGAATTCTAACAGCTTCCGATAATTAGATTTATAGAACTGTAATTTTTAGCACTATTTACATTGTTCCGGATATCGTCCTAATCTTTGTTGCCATATTTATCACAACGTTTCAGCCGTTGTACGCTCCGGCCTTATTCAGGTGGTTGGAATGTCGAACTGTACCCTTTATTTCGCTCGCAGGTGTAGAATGTTCTAGTTACACGTGCCATGTCTAATAGATTCCATTTATCAGCTATCTCCTGTTCATTCCCCTCTCCAAGTTTTCCACCGCCTTACCCGGGTATTGAACTCACACTCTTTGGGTCCTGTCACTGGATCTAAATAACGCCTTTATCCACTGTGCCCTGTCTCCTCAAGAACACGTGGATAAACTAATGTAAATAGTGTACATAATATTAGGTTGGTGCAAAAATAATGACGTAATAATGTCGTTTTTTGACGTATTTTTAACGTCCAAAAACGACATTATTACGTCATCATGTTTGCACCAACCTAATACTTCATCTGAGAAATATATACAGTTATTTTTATCACTTTAAATGTTATTTTAGTGTATACATGTATTTACGTTTATTTATTAAACGCTATATTTATCTACCGGCCAGAATATTCGAGAAATCTTCTTTAAAAAAAAAAAAAAAATATGCGACCTCCAACAGGATTCGAACCTGTGTTGCCTTTTGCAGGAGAAACCGTCAATAAATCCAACTCGGCCACGAATGCCGTCACCGATCAAGCAGGGCCGAAGTGTTCCTTTAATATACTGTCTAATTGATTGGGAGAATGTGATACATTAATCTCTATATATCTTTAAAAAGCTCGCTTTTTAAATACAAAATAATTTTAGACGATTAGGAGAGATGACAAAATGACAAACATTGCAAGTGACAGGAAGTTATGGAAATAATTATTATTACACACATCCTGAATGAAGACAGTATATAGAAGACGATGTATATATTGGTTTGGTGCATAATTATCAGCCGTTTTTAACAATATTTATTATGAAAAAAGAAATGTAACAATTCAACATAGAATATTTAAATGATTATTCCGGAGCGTATGATTATCAACACACAGTTTTATAAAGTGAAAATAAAATATTTTTATTTAAAAATGTAAACAAAACAGCAATTTTTATTAACAAATCGCTCACTTAAAAAAACATCTGCTAGGCACCTACCCAGTATGTCCTGCCATTCTCTGAAACTCTCACACCTTCGCTGCTCTTAATATTATTTTCTCTCTTATGATTCCTCTGTATTTCTGAGATCTCTTTTACATTATCAATTATGTTATATTAATGTAAATCAAGCAGCAATGGTCCCATGAAACCTGTCTTATTAAAGGGTATAGACATTTAGGTTTACTGAGTTTATTTATCTTCCCCTCTAAATTGCGAGTAATCTTTTACAAAAACGACAGCATTTCAAGTACAAAATTTAGAAAACTTTTATTATGGCTATACCCAAGCTTTCAAACCTCGTGAGATATACTCAGAGTTTTGTATGCACATATTTTATTGCAGGACGAACCGGAATTCTAATAGACATGCTAACAACCATTAGATAATTTCGGTACTGACAAGATTACAGACATAATAAATGAGATATATAACAGTGGTAATATAACGGAAGACCATAGGACTGCATAAGAAGTCAGGTGCAAACGATTGTGAGGTTCATATATATATATATATATATATATATATATATATATATATATATATATATATATATATAAGGGAAAACAATGTGTACTTATAACTTGCTCCGGCTCGAAGGATTTCACAGTGAGATTGAACAAATTTCGAAGAATTCCAACTAGACTTGCTGCCACCCTAATAAATAAATAACTCATCAATTTAATCCATTTAGAGAAAATTAAATATTACACATCACTCAAACTTTCCAAATTATTAATAACACTCAGAAGATTTATCAGACGCATATTTTATTACGCTTATGATCCGCTCCAATCGCAGATATGATGTATTTTCGTACCCGAAATGTAAACGAGGCTATTTCTAAGGAATTATGGGAAATTTTAATCCTCTTTCATATCGTATAGCATTATTCACTTTAGTTGACATCAGAGAGAAATTCTTGGCGCACAACACACCATCATTACCGAACTGAGCAGACCCCAGATTTGATTCAATCCTCTTGAACAGTCATACCCTCAAGTATGCGCTTTACATCGAACGCCATTTTGTTTTAAAACTTACACCAGACTTCAACTAGAACTACTATATTCTTGCCATCGCCAATGATCCGACAGCTTTCACTATGGCAAATAATGGTTACATAAACCTGCTTAGACCCACCAGCCCAGACATTATCAGCTAGGGAGCACTATGCTATTTTCACGGTGGAAAACCATCTACATTTTTTACACCAAACTGAAAATTCTATTCTTCTCATCGCTGAAGATACTTGAATGATGATCGGTTCCTTGTATCACTAGAGAAAATAAATAATACAAACATAACATAAAGCTCTTTATAAGAGCCAGATCACTCGTAGAATGGAATTACTACCCTATACGCCCTGGTTCTACTCACGGATCGAACATGACAAGATTTGAAAGCGATTAAAAACCCATGTAGCTGCCGAACTATTTTCTGGCCTTATCTCACAGACGAAACGTTTCTAGCCTTTGACTATTCTACATCTATTAATATGGCAGTTATTCTAACCAGTTGCATTCCACTAGCTCAGTCCTACCAACCCAGACTTTCACAGCAAAGACCGACTATGTGGCAAGTTGTCCCCATTCCTTTCGTTTTTCGTTGATAAGGAGTAAGTTTTACTCTACTAGAGAACATATTGCCTTTGATCTGTTGAACTCCCGAGATGTTGTCTTAAGCCCCTAAAACCTTAACCTCATCAAGACTAGAGTCAGCATTTAACTATCGTACACAACCTCCTAATACGCACTTCCTGCTCTAACATCCCCTCCCCGCACAACACTAGCCCTGGGTATGACGACACACTAATCTTGGCAACAAGTAATTTGATCATTAGATTGGAGGTTTTGAGGAACTTAACTGCAATTGCTTCCAGGTCGAGTCTCCCCGGGGGTGGTAGCACCAGTTATGGTCGAACCTATGGGCAAATATAGAACCACCCAAAAAACACTATAGAAGCATAAAAATACATATTTATAGTAAAAATCCCAGTAATACATTTTTTATATAAAAACTAGCAGCATAGCCCGGCGTTGCCCGTGCTTGATTAAAAAATCGTACGACTCATACAGCAATCGCTATTACTTGACTTAAAATATTTTTGCTCTTCCTTGCCTTTAAAGAAGTACCCTTTGCCGTGCTAATGTTGCTACATGCCTTACTTCTTGCCTATCTCACACTGCGAATTTTTTCTAAGCTCTATACTAAACATTAAATCTGTTACGAAAAAAGAACTAAACAAAATGAACACAAAACGGTCACCTTTAAAAGAAGGAGTCGTAACTGGAAAAACCGAATGAAAAAGAATGTTAACAACAAATACTTTTTCACGCCCAGTTCTGCGGAATCAGAATCAACGTTGAGTTTAAGAAAGCGAATGAGCCAATTGGAGTAAAGTGCTATGCAAATTTAAATTTTCCCACTTGTGACGAATGCAGCTATCGACTTTTTTTTTTTGCATGCTAGTTAACATTCGTGTCAGTCAGCTGTTGGATCTCACGCTGGCCAATAGAATCTTCCTGCTTATTCGTGGTAGTCAGCTTTAGACTCTCACTCTGGTCAGTAGAAAATGGCCGCAAACTACATGAAAACTGGCGTAGAAGCATTTCCACTATTGATGAGAGTTTGGAAATGCATAGTCGGTCTTGGCCTCCCCATAACTTGGAGCATGTGCATGTAAATTTTGGTGCAAATCCGTTTAAAATTGCGGCCGTGCATTCATTACACACACACACACACACACACACACACACACACACACACACACACACACACACATCCTGCTATTTATAGAAAGATATTACCAACACTACATATTTATAGTAAAAGTAGCAACCATACATTTTATAGAAAAATGACCGACAGTACATTTTATCTGTAGTCGAATGCATGAAATTGCTTCAAAATATTTAGATTTCAGTATTAAAAAATACATAGAAGTTAATATGCCATTAAACAAAATCAACCGACCAACCAAGTAACCAACATGAAAGAACTCTTTTATGATATTAATCCATATAATAACCGACAATTACTTAAAGAAATAAAACTGTATTCCAAAATATAACTTCATCAAAACAACAACATAAAACACACATTATCACCGCCTCCAATAATTACTGCTGAAAACCTGAGTATCATCTACCATGTATTCAAATTTGAAAGCAGAATAACATATAATCTGATTACTCCAATGCTCCTAAGAAATTTAACTTCCGGAATTAAATGACCCATAAGATGTTGATATACCTTGAAACAAATCAATCAACTAACACCTTTAAACAGTTATGTTCCCACTTCTTCTTTGCTTTCTTTTTCACTTTTTTAATTATTTTTCTTATAAAAATTTCTCAAATTTGCATTTCTTTCTTTTTTTTATAGAGGTTGATAAGCCGCTAAACAAAATCAACGAACCAAGTAACCAAGAGAAAAGAACTGTTTCATGATATTAATCCGTATAATATCCTAAAATTCGATAAAGAAATCAAACTATATTCCAAAATATAACTTTCAACAAAAGTACAGCATGAAACACACATATCACTGCCTCTAGTAATTATCTCTACACAAACATGTATATGCACAAAATCTGATTATCATCTACCAGGTATTCAATTGTGAAAGCAGAATAAGTTATATCGTATTTTTTACTTCTAAGAAAATTAAAGTCCAGCATTCAATGACCCATAAGGCGTCGATATGCCGTTATAAAAAACAAATCAAATCAACCAGTCCCACTCAGTAACCCACTACTTTGAATGGACTTGGGACTTTTATTCGATGAAACTAAAATCAAAATAAAAGACAAAAGTAGATCTAAAAAATAAATCCTGAGAACGGAACATTTTTCAGCATCATTACTATTACCACTGTCTTTATAACAGATAGAATTCTGCATTTATACAATTGGATTGATTAGAGTAATGGTGGTTGGTAAATGAGGTGCTTCTGCGTTAAATTCCGTCACGAGGAAGAGAGATGTACTAGGGAAGAATTTTAAAAATAAAACGTAAGGTCACTACTTATGGAATAGCACAACCATTTCTGTCAGTAATCGGAGAGAACTTGATTTGTCAACAAGTTAAAAAAAAAACGGAATGTTTTTCACTTTAAGGAATTTAAAATCGGATGCGCGAAAAAAAAACTGAGTTGTTTTGACAGTTGCCAGTGGATGGACAATAACAACCTGAGAAAGTTAATCTGGGTTATTGCGTTGTACATTCAGGGTGGGGTTAGAACCAGGTAGTGTAGTAGATATACCGGAAAAACGTGTAGGGGGAGAATTAGACAGAGTGAGCCGAAGGACGTAATAACAAAAAACAAAACAAAAGCAAGTCAAATATACGAGACAAGATTTCCTCTGTAACTGATCGAAGTTTTGGTACCCAGCTTTCATTTTAGATTCAGAATGATGAACTCTTAGTTTCAATTAGAAATGTTGATTTGATTGATTTATCTGTTTAACAGCATATCAACTCCATATGAGTCATTTAATACCAAAATGTAAATCATTTTGGGGCTTCAATAAAAAAAAAAAAAATCTTGATATATTATTCTAATTTCACAACTGAATACATGGTAGATGATACTCTGCTTACTCTTTTCTTTCTCTTGTTATTGTTTATTGCACACTTCTTCAATTGTATCAGTTTAGCATTTCTGACAATTACATTTAATCATGGCCAAATGCTCTACATCATTCTTACATGTGCAGAAGCTCATTCCCACAAAGACGAGATGTCGTCCCCTCCTTGACTCGTCCACTCACGATACACACATAAAATTTGCTGTGAACTATGTAAGAATGAGGAAAACCTACGCTGAAGTAGTAGACCTCCATCTATTTTATTTAATTTCTCTATCGGCTCAAAGATTTCGGAAGAATATTAGAAAATAAAAATGGAGGGTTCTGTTTCCTGAACTCTGTGCTCTTGCAAAGAGTAATTAAATCTTATTGTCTTTATATCCCCTCTTAACCGAGAATAACTCCATCGATCGGGTAATCTATGTTTGCAACACAACATGTGGCCCTGGAAACAACATTCTTGAAGAAACGTACTATAGTGAGAAACGAAAAGAAAATCTTTAATTGGGTGAGGAAAGAGATAACAGGGGAAATAAAAACATCAGCAGAGAATGAAAGGAAGCAGACGACAGAGTTTTTAAAATTTTCCAATGCGTCCCACTTCCTAAAAACATTTTAAACTTAAGAATTTATTTGGAAATATCTTTGTGTTCGGGACAAGGCCTCTTCGGA
The DNA here is from genome assembly GCA_963932145.1 of Acanthosepion lycidas. Classification (NCBI taxonomy): domain Eukaryota; kingdom Metazoa; phylum Mollusca; class Cephalopoda; order Sepiida; family Sepiidae; genus Acanthosepion; species Acanthosepion lycidas. The sequence goes on along the minus strand of OZ010597.1, from coordinate 55,924,124 downwards.
ACTGTCTTCTAATGGTAGTTACGAGAATATTGGAAAGGTTATAAAGTCAAGCGAAGAACGATGAGAATGCATCAATAAAAGGCGGCGAAAAAAAAAGAAACACAAGATAGAAGAAATTAAATAAATATATAAGTACATAAGTAAAGAAAGGAAGAAAAAAAAGAAAGAAGAAAAGAGAGAAGGAAATAACAATGAAATAAAGGAAATATATAGAAATATAGAACAAAGAAGGACTGGAAAATGATTAACGAGATAAATGAAAAAAGAAAGAAAAGCCGAATGAAGAAAGGAAAGAGATAAAGATGTAAAGAAACACAAGAAAGAAAGAATAAAGAGTGAAAAGAAATATAGAAAAAAAATCAACGCAAGGCAAAGAAAGAAAGTAATTAATGCAAAAAAGACAAATAGAAGCTGAGAAAGAAATTGAGAAATAAATATTTAAAAAAATATCAATTCACCTAAGCAAGGCGATACTGCCACTAAGACGCAAAGTAACTTCTGAGAGTGAAAGAGAATGAACAGTTTCTCGAAGGAACCGGAAACCCAATCCTATACAGTGAAAAGGTCTACTCCTGTTCAAAAGACCTGAAAGTAATGTGAATTGGAAGATAGCTGACCCTATCTATTCTTATTAACGGGAAAATAAAAGACATAATGCAAGATAGAAAAAAAGAAAGAAGGAAGGAAGATTTGGTTTGGTTTGGTTTGGTTTGGTTTGGTTTACGGTATATCAACCTCAGTGGGTTATCCTATGCCGACAATATTTTTATTGCTGGTAATATTTATTTCCCAAAATGTATTGCTGGTAATAATTATTTCTAAAAATGTATTGCTGGTAATAATGTTTTGCTGGTAATTCGTTTTCCTTTAAAATTCATTGCTGGTAATAATTTTTACAAAAATTTATTGCTGGTATTAAAACCTATTTTTACACTTTCATAATACTTTGACCCCAATTTGGGGGTTAATTGTTTTCCCATGGCTCAGGCCCTATGAGATGCTACCACCCCAGGCCAGAAACACCAGCAATTAAGAGGTGGTCCAACTCTCCTCAAGACCTCCTGATCAGAGGCCTTGCTGTAGGATGCAGTTTATCGTCTTACTCAGAACGCGAATGTATTTTATCGTCATACCCACGATGAGAATGAGGGAAGGAAGGGGGAATGAAACAAATAAGAAAGAAGGAAAAAAAAAGAAGAAAAGAAAGAAAGAGAAATATGAAAAAGGAGAACAAAGAATGAATAAATGAAAGAAATAAAAAATGAACGAAAATAAATCCAGAACGAAAACAACTTAAGAAAGAAGAAAAAATAAATACATGCATATGAAATGAAAAAAAAAAAAAAAAGGACGAGAAAAAAAAATGAGTTAAGAGTACATTAAGACATAACAGAAAAAAAGAAAACATATTAACTGCTCAAGTGAAATTAGTAAGAAAGAAAGAGAAGACAAAAAGAAAATGAGAAGAAAAATGTAAATATTTATCAAAAAAAATGTCTCCGGATGAAAAATTATCATCCTGAAAAAATGCAAAAAAAAAAACGACAAAAAAAAAAAAAAGAGAAATTAATAGACCAAACGGAAAAAGCAATAACCTTAGAAGACATGACACTAAATCAAAGTGGACAACTGACATATGTGTATCTTCCGGTAAAAGAATTCCATCGAGAAATAAAGCGGAAGTTGGTGTTTTATGAGTCGACCAAGATCAACGCAATACTGACCTTTCTTCACTTGAACTTGCTCACGGCCGGTCGAACAATCACAAAACAAATATAGAACCGCTCTAAGATTAAACTTAATTGACCTAAGGTAATTAACAACAAATAAAGTTTGTCATAAAACAGGAAAACCAGCAGTAAATTTAGTAAATAACAATATCAATAATGATGATGTCGTTAAAAAAAAATGATATAACAAAAATACATCAAAAGTTTTGACTATGTCTAACTCTATCCTAATATACTAAGACATAGGGAAATATCTTTTGAAATATGAACCGGAAGTAATAACAATAATCAGAAACAACGAAAGATAAAAAAAAAAAAACGACGAAGAACATCCGTTAGTGTTTAACAGATCTTGCAGAAATTAAAATAAATTGACGTGTAAACACGTAAACACACCCAATTAATATTTCAAAAAGAATATTTAGCTCAGAAAATATCTCATTTTATTATTTATTACAAATTTTGTATATATATATATATATATATATATATATATTAGGTTGGTGCAAAAGTAATTTCGTTTTCTAACATATGTTACTATGTGAGAAAACGAAATTATTTTTGCACCAACCTAATATATACATATATATATATATATATATATATATATATATATATATATATATATATATATATATATATATATATTAATCAACAGCTAGCAGCGACAAACTGTTGTATGTTATCGTTCTGAACCTTTAATTAGTAGTTTCTGTTGGTCTTGAAAGGTTATAATAGGAAATTAAGTAGAGGAGCCTTGTAAAACAATGCAGTGGAAAGGAAAGATTACCATTATTGCTTTGCAAAAAATCACCACCAGTATGTTAAATTAAAGAAACAGAAATTAAACTGCTATTTAAGAAACTGAAATTGAGAATTTGCTTAAAAAACTGAAAGTAAATTTCCATTTAAGAAGCCAAAATGATACTTCTGTTTAAGAAACCGAAATTAAACCTTTATTTAAGAAACCTAAATTAAACATCCATCAAACGAAATTGAACCTCTATTTAAGAAACCTAAATTAAACATCCATCAAACGAAATTGAACCTCTATTTAAGAAACCTAAATTAAACATCCATCAAACGAAATTGAACCTCTATTTAAGAAACCTAAATTAAACTTAAACTTAAGAACCCGAAATTAACACTCAATTTATGAAACAGAAATTAAACCTGTATTTAATTTATATTTTTACTCAGTCAAAAGTAATTTGAGAGTGTTTTTATTGCACACACACACACAAACACACACACACACCCATATATATATATATATATATATATATATATATATATATATATATATATATATATATATATATATATATATATATATATTACACTCATTTATTCAAAACGGCACGACAGTTTGTAGATACCTCTCCCGAGTTAGACATCCCTATAGATGTGAACATGTCTAAAGATTGTGTGTACGCTATCCCGTGTAGCTGAAGAAAGAATTATAAAAGGGAAACAGTCTTCCCCCTTAGGGTAAGGCTTCAAGAACACCAGAAATCTGTAACACGAGGGGAAGTGGAAAAATCAGACGTGTCTGACCACATATGGAGAGAAAAGAGCGGTCACCGCCCACTGTGGGATCACGTTGAGATCATAGACAAAGAACACCAAAAGATTTCGTAAAGCTTAAGGTATCAGCACATATTCTACGCCACTAAAATCTCCTGAGCCGACCAAGTATAGAAACGAATACAATATTGGAACCAGTAATAAGGAGTGTCAGAGAAAAGAGATAATAAAAACAAAAATTGCAATATGAGCTCTGGTAAAAACATGAATGATAATAGCAAAATTGCAATAAGAGAACTGGTAAAAAGTCATTGCTGAAGATATTAGGTTTATAATACCCAGAAATTCATACACAAATGTCCCCAAGGAAACGTGGAACAGTGGATCAAAACGTTAGATCCAGTGACTGGACCCAAAGAGTGTGAGTTCGATACCTGGTTAAGACAGTGGAGAACTTGGAGAAGGGAATTAACAGGAGATAACTGATAGGTGAGTCCATTAGACATTGCACATGGAACTAGAATAGTCTACCCAGTAAGCGAAATAAATGCTTTAGTTCGACATTCCAACCTCCTGAGACGTTGCAATAAATATGGCGAAAAATAATACGTTATCTCAGAAATATAGACAGATATTAAAATTATTATCATTCTATTATTTAATATATACAGTGTATTTGTTCTGCTGAGACCTCAGATGGTGACATTAAAAAATGGAGAACTTAGGATCATTTGCTTTGAGAGTAGCATTTTAAAAGGTGGCCTCGCTACCTTGTGAAGGAAGACGTAATCGTTAGCCTGATATTTCGAAAGCGAATGATCCTAAGCCATCCACTCTTAAAGGTTTTAACATCTGTGAAGGCTTGAAAGCGATGATTTGGCAGCTGCAGCTTATATATGTTAGAAATAAACCATTTTTCTAATCTGACTCTTGTAAATGTAAATCAAAGCAAAATTAATTATTTATTATCTGGGGCGGTGGAATGAACGTTCCCTTTTACAGCATCTGAAAGCAACAATGGTGTTTCGCCCAATTATAATCTACTTGCAATTATCTGTGTGTAGATTAATGTTTTCTCAGAAAGGATGTTGATAAAGCTTGATTATTCTTACGGTTGAAATAGCGAACTCTAATAATTCACTTCTTTTTTTTTCGTGTAAGATTTTACAAACTCTATGTTGATAAATTCACGCAACTTATTCTTGACTATAATATACTGCTTCTGATCAATAGGTCCTTGGTCTGACCTGGTTATTAACCGAATTTTGATCTCTACTTTTCGATGTCAATGATCGATGGAGAAGTGTTGGTTTGAGTGTATAGAAAAAAAAAAGAGTATTGGAAATAAATATTTGCGATAATTTTTTTTTTCTTTCATGTTTTTCTGCATTTGCTTATAGACTCATTGTGGAAACCCACTTATGCGTCCTAAGAGGACAGTTTTCAAAAGAACAAAAAGGATCGGCACTTCATTATTCAAGTCAAACTTCTTTTCGGGACGATATACAGTGACCGTTATCAGGAGAATTTATTAACCTCTAAATTCTATAAGAGGATGAACTCTTTACTTATGATTTTGGTCACATTATCTTCATGGTGAATGGTTTTATTCTAAATAAACCTCCTTATTTTGAACGTCTATCGAGACTCAACTTCACCCTCATTGTATATATGTGGAAAACACGCACACACACACACACACACACACACACACACATATATATATATATATATATATATATATATATATATATATATATATATATGCAATCCATTGCAAAACATGTTGAGGGGATATGGTTGTTTTCTCGTACGGTTCCCAGATGAGTTAGATCAGGTCAGAAATAGTGTTTCTGTTCTCTTTGAACTGGATCTCCCTTTCAGACTTGACAGAATTTTAAAGCCGTTACGCGGCCTTATGGACCATTATTTACATCAAATTTTCTCCGCTATTCCCACAGACAAATGTTACAAATCTGTTTCTATTCTACCTCCATTTAGATTTTCACTGCGAATTTTCAGACGCGCTACATTCTATAGTACTTAAGCCAGTCAAACCTTTACAGCCAAAAGGCATGCTTCATAAACCACGAACCATCCTCATTTCCCTTGTATTCCATTTGTAAGAAGGAAGTTACACTCATATTACATCTTCGTGGAACAGGCTCCAGAGAGGATACTTCCTTGATCACTACAACTGTAACCTTTTCAATATTCTTATTTTATTGCTATATTTTCTTTTTCTTTCTTCTTTTTTCTCTCTTAATTACGTTATTCCTTCTTTCTTTTCCTTCTATTGATCTTTCTTTTGCATTCTTTTTTCTTTCTTTCTCTCTTAGTTACATTGTTCTTTCTTTTCCTTCCTTTTTCTTCTTTCTTTCTCTCTTAATTACATTGTTCTTTCTTTCTCTTCTTTCTAGTGTTCTTTCTTCTCCTACCTTTCTTTTTTCTCTCATCCTCTCTTAATTACGTTGTTCTTTCTTTCTTTTCCTTCTATTGTTCTTTCTTTTCCGTTCTTTCTTTTTTCTCTCTTTCTCTCTTAATTACATTGTCCTTTCTTTCTTTTCTTTCTATTGTTTTTTCTTTTTCTTCCTTTCTTTTTTCTCTCTTCCTCTCTTAATTACATTGTTCTTTCTTTCTTTTCCTTCTATTGTTCTTTCTTTTCCTTCGTTTCTTTTTTCTCTCTTAATTACATTATCCTTTCTTTCTTTTCCTTCTATTGTTCTTTCTTTTCCGTTCTTTCTTTTTTCTCTCTTTCTCTCTTAATTACATTGTCCTTTCTTTCTTTTCTTTCTATTGTTTTTTCTTTTCCATCCTTTCTTTTTTCTCTCTTTCTCTCTTAATTACATTGTCCTTTCTTTCTTTTCCTTCTATTGTTCTTTCTTTTCCGTTCTTTCTTTTTTCTCTCTTTCTCTCTTAATTACATTGTCCTTTCTTTCTTTTCTTTCTATTGTTTTTTCTTTTTCTTCCTTTCTTTTTTCTCTCTTCCTCTCTTAATTACATTGTTCTTTCTTTCTTTTCCTTCTATTGTTCTTTCTTTTCCTTCGTTTCTTTTTTCTCTCTTCCTCTCTTAATTACATTGTTCTTTCTTTCTTTTCCTTCTATTGTTCTTTATTTCCCTTCCTTTCTTTTTTCTCTCTTCCTCTCTTAATTAAATTGTTCTTTCTTTCTTTTCCTTCTATTGTTCTTTCTTTTCCATCCTTTCTTTTTTCTCTCTTTCTCTCTTAATTACATTGTTCTTTCTTTCTTTTCCTTCTATTGTTCTTTATTTCCCTTCCTTTCTTTTTTCTCTCTTTCTCTCTTAATTAAATTGTTCTTTCTTTCTTTTCCTTCTATTGTTCTTTATTTCCCTTCCTTTCTTTTTTCTCTCTTTCTCTCTTAATTAAATTGTTCTTTCTTTCTTTTCCTTCTATTGTTCTTTATTTCCCTTCCTTTCTTTTTTCTCTCTTTCTCTCTTAATTAAATTGTTCTTTCTTTCTTTTCCTTCTATTGTTCTTTCTTTTCCTTCGTTTCTTTTTTCTCTCTTCCTCTCTTAATTACATTGTTCTTTCTTTCTTTTCCTTCTATTGTTCTTTATTTCCCTTCCTTTCTTTTTTCTCTCTTTCTCTCTTAATTAAATTGTTCTTTCTTTCTTTTCCTTCTATTGTTCTTTCATTTCCTTCCTTTTTTTTTTCTCTCTTTCTCTCTTAATGTTGTGGTAGGATCCACCTAATTTGCATAGTGGAGTACCGACCATATAAATATGGTTGGAACCGGGAAGGAAGAGGAGATTCAACCAGAGACTCTACCCGACTGCGACTCAGTCATCACATTCTCCAGGAACGGTCTTCCCGGGAATATACAAAAGACTATATGTAAATATTGTGTACACTTTCTTGTTTCAATACATTTTGTTCTAAGTACATTTTGTGTTGCATTATTATTCCATGCATTTGTCAAGTTTCAACACTTAATTACATTGTTCTTTCTTTCTTTTCTTTCTATTGTCCTTTCTTTTCCTTCCTTTTTTTTCTCTCTTCCTCTCTTAATTACATTGTTCTTTCTTTCTTTTCTTTCTCTTGTTCTTTCTTTTCCTTCCTTTTTTCTTCTTTCTTTCTCTCTTAATTTGATCGTTCTTTCCTTCTTTTCCTTCTATTTTTCTTTCTTTTCCTTCCTTTCTTTTTTCTTTCTTTCTCTTTTAATTACATTGTTCTTTCTTTCTTTTCATTCTATTGTTCTTTCTTTTCCTTCCTTTCTTTTTCTCTCTTTCTCTCTTTATTACATTGATCTTTCTTTCTTTTCCTTGTATTGTTCTTTCTTTTCCTTCCTTTCTTTCTCTCTTAATTACATTGTTCTTTCTTTCTTTTCAATTCTATTGTTCTTTCTTTTCCTTCCTTTCTTTTTCTCTCTTTCTCTCTTTATTACATTGATCTTTCTTTCTTTTCCTTGTATTGTTCTTTCTTTTCCTTCCTTTCTTTCTCTCTTAATTACATTGTTCTTTCTTTCTTTTCCTTCTAATTTTCTTTATTTTCCTTCCTTTCTTTTTTCTTTCTTTCTCTTTTAATTACCTTGTTCTTTCTTTCTTTTCTTTCTATTGTTCTTTCTTTTCCTTCGTTTCTTTTTTCTCTCTCTTCCACTGTTAGTTACATTGATCTTTCTTTCTTTTCCTTGTATTGTTCTTTCTTTTCCTTCATTTCTTTCTCTCTTAATTACATTGTTCTTTCTTTCTTTTCCGTTTATTGTTCTTCTAAATTTTTTATCTTGGTTTATTTTAATTCCATTACGATTCCTTTTTCTACTTCTTTCTGTTTTTCTTTCTCGTTTCTTTTATTTTATACTTCTTTCATTCTTTTATTTCCATTGTCCTTTCTTACTATTTCCTTCCATCTTTGACTTCTATTGCTCTTTTTCTTTCTAATTTAGTTCTTCTTTCTTTCTTTCTTTCTTAATTCTTTTCTTTTTCTTCTACTGTCTTCTTTTCTGCTGTTCTTTCATTTTTTTTTAAATTTTCTATTTTTCCCTTCTCTCTATCATTTAATTCTATTGTTCTTTCTTTCTTTATCCTTCTTTCTTTTCCTTCCATTTCTCTTTCTTTCTTTCTTTTCTTTTATACTTGTTTCTTTCTTTTACCCCCATTCTTCTTTTTCACTTTTTCCTTCTTTATTTAACTTCTGATGTTCTTTCCTTTATTCTTTCTTTTTTTTTTCTTTCTTTCCTTTTTCTTTTTTTCTTTTAATTTTTTTCTATTGTTCTTTCTTCCTTAACTTTTTCATGTTTTTCTTTTCTTTCTATCGTTTACTTGTTTTGTTCTGTTTTCTTTTTTCCTGGTCTATTTTCCTTCTATTGATCTTTCCTTCTTTCTTTTCTTTTATGCATTTTTTTCTCATTCTTTTCAATTGCTTCTTCTTTTTTCTTCCCTAATTCATGTACCTTTTTATTCTTTGTTCGTTTTGTAACCTAGAAAAGGTTAGTGAATGAGGATTAACCAAATCGGAGGTTAGAAATAAAATAGTAATCTTTATAACATCAATAAAAAATATAATACTCGCCAGCAGCGCTAAGTAAGTAAACCCTTGCTAGTGGTGAACTAATTAGACAGCATATTACCCCCACAATAGTGTCCCCATGTATTTATAGGGATTGGGACATACCTATTTGTGTTCATACGTACGGTATATAACAAACATTTTTTTTCTTTATTCTTATTTCTTTCTTTTATTTCCCTTATTCTTTCCTTCTTTCTTCATCTTTCTTTCTTTCTTTCTTTATCTTTTTTTCTTCATCTTTCTTTTCGATCTATTTCCCTTTCTTTCTATCTGTTGTTTTTACTTTCTTTAATTTCTTTCTTTCTTCTTTTTTTTATTTATTCTCACTGTTGTTTTCTTTTTCCTTTTTCTTTTCAATATATTGTTCTTTCTTTCTCTTTCGGTGTTTCTTTCTTTCTTCTTTCTATTCTTTCTTTCTTTCTTTCTTTTTTTCATGTACTTTCATTGTTCTTCTCTTTTTCTTTCTTCGTTCTTTGTTTATTATCCTTATAATCTGAACTTAAAATATTCCATTATGTTTAGACAACAACTGATTTTGTATTCTACACTGAGTGGTTTTTAGGGAATTGATTTGGGTGAACATTTACTAAAATTATATTTGAAAAGAGATTTACATTTTACATTCGATCTGAAAACAATATTAGTCATTGTTGTGTCCAAAATGAAATTCCTGATTTGGCCAACTTATCTTTGCAATTAAACCGTCCCAAACGTTCGTAGTGTCTGATATTCTATAACCTTTAGAAGGTCAAAATATTTGGGGATTTCTGAATGTTGTGTTTGCTAATTTTAGTTCTTTTATTTATTTTCTTTTGACTTTATTATGTTGGTTTGGATTTCTATGCCAGACTCTCCAGAGAGTTGGATGTTTTTTGCAAATAAGCTTCAAAATGGTAATATTTGAATGACTAAATAGCGGTGAGGAATTGTCTGCTTATATCTTGGTTCGTAGAATGTTTATATTCACGCAAGTTAAAAGTAGACGTAAACATTTAAGGCCCAAAAGACAAGTAAAGAAATAAATAAAACAAAAAAGAAGAGAACTGGTGAGAAGGAAAATAGAGAAAAGGAAGAATTGAAGAAAGACGCTGAAAAAGAAAGAAAGAGCCAAAGATAATCAGTAGCTTTTAAAAAATGAAGAAAAGAATGAGTGACAGAATTTTTAAAAGATCGATATGAAACAATTAACAAAGCGAAAATAAAAAAGAAAAGAAAGCAGAGAGAAAGAAAGCAAAAACAAAAGCAAATGATAAATAAATGATGGAAAAATAGTGATAGAAAGATTTTAGAATGGAATTTAGAAAACACTAAAAAAATGAAACGAATAAAAAAAGAGATCAAGCAAGAGAAAGAAAGAAGGAAAGAAAACAAGCAAGAAGAAGAAAGAAAACAAGCAAGAAAAAGAAAGAAATAAAACAAGCAAGAAAAAAAAGAAAAAAGCAAGAGAAAGAAAGAAAGAAAACAGGCAAGAAAAAAAAAGAAAAAGGCAAGAGAAAGAAAAATGGAAAGAAAAACTCAAGCAAGAGAAAGAAAAAAAGAAAGCAAGAGAACGAAAGACGAAAAGAAATCAACAAGAGAAAGAAAGAAATCAAGCCAAGGAAAGAAAAATGTTTTTTACACCATTCGTTCGCTTGCTTCGTTTCATCAAGCAAGAGAAGGACAGAAAACAAGGATTCCAAATTTCAACACTCGTAAAATGTCGCTGATTCTAAAAACATGTCTTGTAAGCCCTAATGGACGAACCAGTCTTTTTCTGAATGTTATATATCTGTTTGTTTTTAAATAAAAAATAATTTTCTTGGTCGTCTTCAACGTTTTCGTTCGTTTCTTTGCTACAATCTTTATTTATTTGTAATAATTCGTATTAATGCAATATTCATTTTGATCGGGTTCGTCGCATGATTTTTGCTTTCGTTTTCTGACAACTGAATAGGGATAGGCTTCGTTTTTCATAGGAGTTGGTATTTTGATTTATACAAAGTTAAAACTTCAGTATTTTCAATAGGAGTAAATAGGCTCTCCTATCGTCCGCTACATACTCCCCACTTCTCTTGAACAGAAGTAGAGTCCCATCTCTTGTTTCCTGTTTAGGAAGGAGTTCCCGGTTGCTTTCCTTTTTCTCTTGAATAGTAGTGTGGTCAGGAATTTATTGTGATGTGCGTAGTTGGTGGCAATGTCTCTTCATACTAAAAGTACTATGTTAGCAGTTTTCTGGTTGATTTTCTCCTAGTAGTTAGAAGCCCGAACTCTTGTGTATACGTCTTAGAAGGCTGCCCTTTCATAATATAGCGGTTCTTGCAGTGCCATGTCGCGCATGGACGAGTGTCGCTGCAGGCCACACTATGTTGCAGCCTGCACCAGTCACCTTCTGCACATGTTACATATGATGACCAACTGCTATTACCAATCTAGGCATTTTCCTTACCAATTTAATATATCAAGACTATAAACAAATAAAGATATAAACCTAAACCAGCTCAGCAAAAATCACCTAACCCCGTTTAACTTTTTATCTCCAATATTCGTGGTATTCGTACCAACTTCTGCAGCGTGGAGTCATTCCTATTCGAAAAGTCTTCAGACGTCCTAGTTCTTTGCGAAACTAACTATAACTCATCAATTCCCTCCTTTGATTTCTCGATTCCTGGCTACCTTCTTCTCCTTAGAAACGGCTCTAATGACCACATGCATGGTCTGGGATTTTGTCTGCGAACATTTCCCGCTTGCTAGGGAACGCACTCTCTCTAATTTACAGACCAATCGAACATTCTCTCTACTTAATTCAGTCAGCTATCTCTTCTTTCACTACCGTTCCCCTTCCTCTCAAGACTGTTCATATTATTTCCGATGATATAGACAAGGCCTTCTCCCAACACCCCTTTGCAAACGTATTCGTTTTCGGTGATTTTAACGCCTACCATACCAGGTTGCTTTAATCATCTGCCACTAACCTCGCTGGCAACCAAACCCTTAAGTTTTTTAATCACTCAATACTTCAGTCAAGTGGTTGAGTTTCCTATGGCTTTTCCTAGTAATTCTGACGGAGACGATTCGCTTCTCGATCTTTTTTTACTTTGATCTCTGACTCTTGTCACGCTACGCAGCTCTGCCCTCTTGGCAACTCTGATCAAGCGGTAGTGTCTGTAAAGAAAGAAAAAAAGAAATAAAGAAAAAAGACTCAAAGAAAAAAATAAGAATTAAAAAATGAAGAGAGAAAGAAAAAAGAAAAAGAACGAAAAAAAAGAAAGAACGAAAGAAAAGGAAAGAAAAAAGAAAAAAAAGAAATAAAAAGAAAGAAAGAAAAAGAAATAAGAAAAAAGGACGAAAGAAAAAAGAAAAAGAAAGAAAGAAAGAAAAACGAAAGAAAGAAAGAAGGAAAGGAAGAAAAAAATGAAAAACAACATTTCTAGAAAAAAATGAACGAAAGAATATAAAATTACGTTTAGCAAGCTCTGAATAAATGAAAAAAATAAAAAATAAGAAAGAAAGAAAGATAAAAGATATATAAATGATGAAATAAGAGAAAGAGTGTTAAAAGAAAAAGGAAGGAAAAAATTGACAAAGAAAAAATAGAAAGAAAGAAATATACAGTAAAAACGCCCAAAGTTAAAAAAAATAAATAATAGTAATGAAAAAAAGAAAGAAAATGGAAGAGAAAAAAAAAGCGGATGGGAAAAATAACAAAACAATAAAGAAAAAGAAACTTCGATGATCGTACGGGAACCGAGGTTTGAATGTATATGGCCGTAAGGACAAAACAAATAGACATAATGAAGAAATATATAGTAAAAAGATAAGTATGGTTACGATATAAGGAGAAAGAAATTGGGAAAGAGATTAATACACACATGTCGAGAAAGAATGAGATAAAAATATTAAAATTCGGCTATATAGTTCGGAAGAGGGGGAAAAAAAGCTAAAACACAGGGAAAGAAAATTTGTAAGAAACAGTAAATTAGAAACAATGAAGGAAAGAAAAAGGATAGAGAAAATATAGAATCAAAGAAAGAAAGAAAGAAAGAAAGAACGAAAGAAAGAAAGAAAAAGAAAGAAATAACAAAGAAAGAAAAAAGAAAAGAAATCAAGAAAAGAAAGAAAGAAAACGGACGAAAGAAAAGAGAAAAGAAAGCAAGCAAGCAAGAAAGAAAGAAAGAAAGAAAGAAAGAAAGAATGAAAGAAAACAAGAAAGCAAGTAAGAAAGAAAGAAAGAAAGAAAAAGAAAAGAATGAAAGAAAAGAAAGAAAGAGAGAAAAAAAAGAAAGAAAGAAAAAAGAAAGAAAGGACGAAAGAAAAAGAAAAGAAAGAAAGAAAAAAGCAAGCAAGAAAGAAAGAAAGAAAGCTTGAAAGAAAGCAAGCAAGAAAGAAAGAAAAAATAAAAAAAGAAAAGAGAAAGAAAGAGAGAAAAGGAACGAAAGAAAGAAATAAGAAAGAAAGAAAAAAGAAAAGAAATCAAGAAAAGAAAGAAAGAAAGCAAGAAAGAAAGGAAGAAAGAAAGAAAGAAAGAAAGAAAGAAAGAAAGAAAAAGAAAAGAAAAAGAAAAGAAAGAAAGAGAGAAAAAAGAAAGAAAGAAAGAAAAAAGAAAGAAAGAAATAAGAAAGAAAGAAAAAAGAAAAGAATGAAAGAAAAGAAAGAAAGAAAAAAGGACGAAAGAAAAACAAAAGAAAGAAAGAAAGAAAAAGGACGAAAGAAAAAGAAAATAAAGAGAGAAAGAAAGAAAAAGCAAGAAAGAAAGAAAGAAAGAAAGAAAGCCAGCAAGAAAGAAAGAAAAAAGAAACGAAGAAAGCAAGAAAGAAAGAAAAGAGAAAAAGAAAGAAAGAAAAAAGGAGGAAAGAAAAAGAAAAGAAAGAAAGAAGGAAGGAAAAAAAACGAAGAAAGCAACAAAGAAAGAAAAGAGAAAGAAAGAAAGAAAAAAAGGAGGAAAGAAAAAGAAAAGAAAGAAAGAAAGAAAAAAGCAAGCAAGAAAGAAAGAAAGCAAGCAAGCAAGAAAGAAAGAAAAAAAGAAACAAACAAAGAAAGAAAGAAAGAAAGAAAGAAAGAAACAAGTAAATAATAAAATAAAAATAACCATCCTCATTTTTAACAGGGTTTTTTCTCTCTTTGTCTCCCTATTGATTTACATTATTTTTGTTATTTTCCCCTTCCATGTCATTCTAGTTTTCTATCCTCCCCTATGATTCCTCTTCACTTTTCGCATTTTAAAAATGTTTTCACTTTCTCTGATCATTAAAAAAGTCACTTTCTTTTTTGTTACTTCTTATTCATTGTTTAATCGGTCATCCAAAATTAGTTTCTGTAATTAAAAGTTTGTGCTAAAAAGAAATGTAACCATGCATGAGTAGGAATCAACATACATCAATAACAGTGAAAACAAATAATGAATATAAAAAGGGCAATAAAAATGGGCACTCCACTGTGTAGAAACGATATATAAGCTGATATTGAAGAACATTAGACAGGAGTTCGATCCTCACTAGTGTTAAGATACATTAATGGCGTTGTGCAAAAACCAACTACGGCTTTCTAAATTACAAGCCGGAAAACATTAAGTGGATAAATTAAGCAAACAATTCTTATGGATACTCATAATCACCTACAGGTTAAAAAGATAGATTGATTTGGATTATCATATCTAGAACTTAATGGATTATTTAGTGCTGACATGATTTTTAGGATAGGTTCGTCTGAATAGAATATGTATTCTTTGCAAGAAACGTCTTTGCAAAACTTATTTCTTTGATGTAAATAGGGTTTTTGCCTAGTGTGAAATGCATTGGTGTTAATATTTCTTTTTTAATGTATTGCTCTATTTTTACTATAAAAAATGTATATTTATGCAATCATAGTGTTTTGGACACAGCTTGGCGATTAACTATTTGATCATATCTGGGACCCTAACATGTCTTACAACCCTGGGACAGGGTGGATTCGGGACAACAGCAATCAGAGACCTTGCTGCCGGGTGTAGTCTATCATCATACTTAGGACGCTAGGCAATTAGAGTGTGTAAAATATTAAGAAAAGAGACATGAAGAAAGAAAACAAAATAATCAAGGAAAGAAAGAAAAAACATATATCATGAAGCAGAAACAAAGTATTAACGAAAAAAAAAGGAAGAAAAAGAAATCCCCAAAAAAGTGAAAAAAAAAAGGCTATCTATCTCATTCTGTTCATCTATCTATCGTTCTATTTATATATCGCAGGCTGACCATATCTATCTATCTATCTATCTATCTATCTATCTATCTATCTATCTATCTAACTATCTATCTATCTACCTATCTATCTATCTATCTATCTATCTATCTCTAATCTCCTCATATCTATCTATCTATCTATCTATCTATCTATCTATATATATATATATATATATATATATATATATATATATTCCAGCCTGTTCATATCTATCTATTCCAGTCTGTTCATATCTATCTATCTATCTATCTATCTATCTATCTATCTATCTATCTATCTATCTATCTATCTATCTATCTCATTCTATTCATCTATGTATCGTTCTATTTATATATCGCAGGCTGACCATATCTATCTATCTATCTATCTATCTATCTATCTCGGCCTCTTCTTATCTATCTATCTATCTATCTATCTAAACAATGCTTAATTGCCTCTGTTAGTTTCACGCCATAAACAGATGGTTGGATTAGGTGTGAAACTGATAGCGGACATGTATTGTTGATTTCCACATTCAGCCTGTATATATCTGCAGAAACCCTATTACTAATATTGTATAATTGACAATAATTATAACACATTTTAAACAATATAGCTCACAAACAAACAGAAATGCAAGCAGACACACACACACACGCAGACACACAAGCACATACATGCGCGTAGACAGCAAGCACAGGCACAGGCACATCACATTTATGTGTGGGGGGCAGTGTATGTCTGTATGGGTTGTGCTCACTTGTATGTGCTTCTGAGTGTCCTTGGGTGTGCATTCCTGTTGGGGTATGTCATTTATATTGTTTAAAATATATATTTATTGTCGCAGATCATACAATATCAGTGATAGGCCTTTTGCAGATATATAATGGCTGAACACCCATGTCAACAATATAACAAATAGCTTTAAACTTATAGATACAATTAAGCATTGTTTAGATAGATAGATAGATAGATAGATAGATAGATAGATAGATAGATATGAACAGACTGAGATAGATAAATAGATCGGTAGATAGATGAACAGAATGAGATAGATAGATAAATAGATAGATAGATAGATAGATAGATAGATATGAACAGACTGAGATAGATAGATAGATAGATAGATAGATATGAACAGGCCGAGATAGATAGATAGATATGAACAGACTGAGATAGATGAATAGTTATGAACAGAATGAGATAGATAGATAGATAGATAGATAGATAGATAGATAGATAGATATGGTCAGCCTGCGATATATAAATAGAACGATAGATAGTTGAACAGAATGAGATAGATAGATAGATAGATAGATAGATAGATCTGAACAGACTGAAATATATATATATATATATATATATATATATATATATATATATATATATATATATATATATGTATATATATATATATATATATATATATATATATATATATATAGATAGATAGATAGATAGATAGATAGATAGATAGATAGATAGATATGAACAGACTGGGATAGAGTTGTTTTAGAGACGGCGACATAGAAAATACAGGGACGTATCTCTGATGTGTTTTAACAGAGAAAGAAATATGCGACACTGAAATCCGAACTCTCAACGAATGAGTGAAACGTACCTTCCAAAAGCTAAACAGACACTTAAGAAAGAGGAAAATTTCGTCAGATTCAAAGTGGTCAGATCTGGTTTGTTATGAAGATACTCTTGTCTATCAATGAACGCTGGACAATCATATAGGTGATAAGATGACTGGAGTGTTCAGAAAGCTTGTGCTACGAAATTACGAACAGTCTATAAGGTAAGTATAAACGAAAAAGACGTTCAGATTAACAATCACCCATTATCCATCTTCTCTATATTTACAGCTTTTCTATTCAAGCACCCCCTCTTTCAATCATAGCACACACCTTGTTCGCAATTTTTCGTATTAAGCATCACGATTTAATCAGTAGCACTCTATCTTGAATGGACCTCGAACCATGTATTAGAGGAATTTCATTATGAAGCATCTTCATTCTATCCTCAACGGTTGACCCGTATTGCAGGCCTGTACCCGATTAATATAAAATTGATATATTTTTATCTAATTAGTTATAGTAATAATTTCACTAACAATGACTGAATTAACTTTTGTTCTTTGCTTCACTGCGCATGTTCTTATTTGATCCAGCTACAAAAACTCTTATAAAGCATTAGCTCATTAAAAACTAATTATTGTTTAATCAACTGGATTTTGTATAGCGAAACGAAAGGACATAAAGCGAGTTTCTAAATCTAGTGGTATAATGAGAGGCTATATCAGTGTTCTCAAAATAAAAATCGTTTTTAACCAAATTATCTTGTGGGATATTTTTTTAGCGTATTAGGTTAAAATAAAAGATAAAGTATTTATTCATGATTCATGACGATCATGCTATTTCGTCATTCTAGAAATAAATTTCATCATTCTAAAAACAACCTTTCCACCAGTGATGATTATAATATTTCATCATTCTGGTATCAAGATCTGATAAGGAATCATTCAAAAAAGTCGTTTCAACCACAAGAAAGCATAGCTGTAGTTAAAAGTACAACACAGATAACATGTATCTTCTTCACACCGTGAAAATCCAGAGTTGACGGACGGTGACAAAGGTTCCATCAACCCTTTGAGCGCTGTATTCCTGAACAAAGATCATCATATTTCATCATTCTAGGAATAAAGATCTGAAAATGTATCATTAAAAAAAGGCGTTTCTACCACAAGCAGGCATAACTGTAGTTAAAAGAAAAATCCAGATAACATGTATCTTCTTCACATCGTGAAAATTCAGAGTTGACGGTTTCAACGGTTCCATTAACCCTTTGAGACCCGTATTCCTGGACAGTGTTAACCGTTCATCCTGAGCTACGATAAATCAGCAATCATATTAATTACTTACTGCGCTGTTTTTTTTTCCAGCACATTTGTCCCTGATTGTTTCTCTGACGGTCCAAGTTGAGGCACTGCACGCTTCATGGTAAAAACGATATTTTTATCTAAAGCACATGCTCAAAAGACAAGAAAAGGAGAGGACATGGTGGTATAACGTTCAATTACATCAGATTACTACGTCTTTTCTGATTGGCTCTTCAAAATAAGACAACCAATAGCAAAACACGATGCAGGTGTTTACCCAACGGTCAACATGTGGCTGGGCATTAAGTCATCGTTCTCTATTATTGTTCACCCGGTGGCTATGCATTCTGTCATTTTTATCTACTACCGGTAAAGCGGTGGTCAGGGCTCAAAGACTTGACTGCGAAATTCTCGGAACAGTTATAGACGAGTCCAAATTTTAAAGATACAAAAAGAGACAATAACCGTGAGACTATTCAACACACACAAAACCAATGCTGTAAACAACATCACATAAAAAAAAAACATTTACATTAATTCCAAGACGTATCTCAAGGCCTTATTGTTGTATGTTACGGTTGTACGTTTTATTCATTACATTTTCAGTATAAAAAAGAGAAAAGAAATCTTCTGGCAACTGTATGTAATACGGGGTAACTTACATTGACAACTCAACATAGACCTGATTACAACTTAAATCTTACCATATGATAGTAAATGCTAGACAATCACCTCACAGAAGAAGAGAAAGCAACAGAAAAATGGTTCGACAAAAGGATGTTAAAAATACGAAAAGAAAGAGCCGAACATTTGTTAATGTGCCTCTCCGAATCGCCCTGGCTGATTGATGGGGGCGAGAGTTCGGCTCTCTTTTCGTTTTCAGTGTCAGATTTTAAATTATAGTTTTAATGCTCTAGATACGTCTAAAAATGAAAATGTTAAATTATAGCGCATGGCATGTAAAATTCGGTTTAGTTGTGTGCCATTTTGCACTGCGGAACCGAATCCAAAAGGATGTTTTCCCCGATCCCTTAGATTCTTACAATTTTAACCTCTTCTACTCGAGGGGTGGGGTTACCTTTATCGGCAAATATCAGCATAAACAGTGCGCCTTTCTTTGTACCACTTTACTTGGAGTGTCTACCAGACCTTGTATAAGGCGAACATCACTGGAAAAAAACGATGTCTTCTAGATTACCTGTTTATCTCTATCCCTCTCCCCACTCTCTCTCTCTCTCACACACACACTATGAAAAGAAAAACTTGAAAAGTCCGTATAAAAATAATCGAGAAATATAAGTAGTCAATTGCTTATACCCCCAGACGAAGGGAC
Source organism: Acanthosepion lycidas (assembly GCA_963932145.1). Taxonomy (NCBI): domain Eukaryota; kingdom Metazoa; phylum Mollusca; class Cephalopoda; order Sepiida; family Sepiidae; genus Acanthosepion; species Acanthosepion lycidas. The sequence goes on along the minus strand of OZ010597.1, from coordinate 55,904,954 downwards.
GAACGAGTCTGTCTCCAAAACTCAAGAGACATGATAGAGAAAGTAACATCAGTCAGCTACGTGACAATATATATATATATATATATATATATATATATATATATATATAAGTAGTATGTTTGTCACGTAGCTGACTGATGTTACTTTTGACTTCTGAAAAATTAATTTCAGTTGAGCTCTCTGGGGAAGAGGTGTGGGTTTGTAAACAGTGACTATTATGGCTGATATAGAGAGACTCTTCGGCAAAAGCGAATTGAGTCACTGTCGGTCACTGTGTGTTTATTTAAAAATAAATACGCTAAAAATTCACCTTCATTCCTGCCCTGCGCGAACGGCTTAGTGGTTGGCTTTATACCATTAGCTTCCCATACTTAATAATTCTCGTTGTCTCTATCGCATGGTCACGTGTGACGTCATGAGCTGCGGTACGATTTTCGCTTCCAGTGTCCCGTATGCACGAGTTTGTCGCTGCTTGGAAATCTTCCATGTAAACAAAAACAGACTATCATTATTGTTTTGTTCGTGTATCGTTTAATATATTGTAATGCAATTGTCATCTTTGATAATGGCTTATGTAAGCCGAAAGCTTAGATAGGATAAAAAATATGTATCAATATTGTCTTTCTTCTTTTAATGATAATGTTATTAAGCTTATCAGACATTATGAAAAGAATTTACATAAAATAAATAGACAAAACTTTTCTATATTATTGAATGAAACATACATCAATGAAAAATGCTGCCTAAATACATACATACATACATACATACATACATACATACATACATACATACATACATACATACATACATACATACATACATACATACATACATACATATCCACCAGCTTCCCTGCCGTACGCCGACGGCTTAGTGGTAGAATCTCTGGCTGATATCAATTCAGTCGGGTTTCGATCCGAGCTAGAGGCAACCGGATGTCTAGCCACACTGATGAGCTGTGAAACAGCGAAACAGTTTGTCTGTGGATGACGTTATATATATATATATATATATATATATATATATATATATATATATATATATATAATGTTTAGCAACCTTGTTTCTCGAGATCAGTTACGACAAAGTAGTGAACGATATTCTCACAAAGTGCTCCCTACGTTCTGCCTTGTGCCATAATGCAGTCCTCAGATGGATAAACCACTAACACTTCGTTATCCTTTTATAATGACTACTACTACTACTTTCGCTACTAACATTGTCGGGAACACCTTATGCACCTACCGAAAATAACTACTACTTTTATTTTCACTAACAATACTGGTGTTACCACAATTACTTCATTAGTACTGCTTTCTACCCTTGTCATTGTTTTCATTATTGTCATCATTATTTTTACTATATTCACCAACATTATCATGGTCTCTACAATTATTAATTACCATTGTCATTTTTGTCACATTATTTCTATCATTATCCATTCGTTTCCATCAACGCTAGGTCTAAATTTACTGTTAACACATCAATAACTATTATTACTAAATATAAGAATAACTATTAGCAGCACTATCAACATAATCACAACATTAATAACACACAAGTAGTCAGCGTTGGAAATCCAATGCATCATCATCGCCATATCCACAAAAAGGACCTACTTAACAGATGTGATGTAAGGCTCGGACAAATAGGAGTGTATACATTTACGTTTACATGTAAGTATGTGTAAAGGAAGAAGTACAAATTAGTTTGACGATGCAGACGGCAAATCGGTAAAGAACCAAAACCACCCCAACCTGCCCCTTGTTGAAAGAACTTCGCTACATACAGTCTACACACCGAAATAGGATGACAAACGCGTATGTATGTATACAGGTACGCATGGATATGTATCTGCGCCGAATCTCGAAATGTTCATACGGGTGTGTTTATGTGAGCTATAATACGTACACCTGTAGGTATCTCTGTGTGCGGAAGAGAGTCATACCAAAACGGAAACAGAGGAGAATCCCCCTCCCCAACCAAACATTATCAAGCACAAACAAGAATCGATAGACTCAATTTAAAAAAAAAAATAGTTTGTATGAGGATTGCAAAAGCGTGAAACCCAGGATCACAAACTCATATCCATCCGCACGCACGCACGCAAACACACACACACGCGCGCGCATACTGTTATACCGTGGATAATACGATATAAGCAACTACGTAATTTCGAGTGGAAAGATTACGCTACACACAGGAATGTGGTAAAACAAATAACATGGCTTTTATTGAACGGAAAGTACAAAGAGTAAGAGTTCTTAATAATAATAATAATAATAATAATAATAATAATAATAATAATAATAAGGAAAACGGGAGATACGTCACGAAGTACCGTAGTGGTACTGTAATTACGTTACGTCTTTTATTTTCTCTTCATTCACATCTCTTTAGACTGACCAATCACTGTCGGTGTGTGATAGGTCGTTCCACTATAACATATATATATATATATATATATATATATATATATATATATATATATATATATATATATATATATACACAAAACCTTTTCAGGAAAAAATAAATAAATCTCCATTGACCCTGAACCAGACTAGACGATGTCATCTTCCGCTTTAAATTTAGACAACCCAACCTTACCCTCACTTGACCTCTTTGAATGTAACTGAGATATTGATACAAATTATTAACCCTTACGCCCTTTTTTTTTTTAAATAATTGCTCTCGCCGTTACTATAGTAATTTTAATTTTAATAATGAATATGCTTATAAAACGCGTACATTTCAGGAATTAGTTATTAAAAAAAAAATCGCTTGAAGATAGAACAGAGCTTGGTACTTTAATTCAGTTGAATTCAAATAATTATATTGAAGTTTTCGGCTCTTGTTTTGTAACATGAGAACTCTTATGTAGCGATGGAATCATATCTTTAAATAATTATATATATATATATATATATATATATATATATATATATATATGGCGAGAACTTCTTAGTGGTTCGCATTCAGCACATTCAACTCCTTTTTTTTCCGCTGTGAAGAAACTGTCTAGCTTTCGCAACGATATAGATCGTATAACGCCCCACCTTTTCTTCGAGAATAAACGGATATGACGATAGTACGAAATATCTAATGATATTTTCTTAGCTTTTAAAAATTACCTAGATTCTGGAAGGCATATTTCGATGAGTCTATGGATGGGTGTACCACCTGTCCCGACGTCAGTTTCTTCACTGCAAGAAGATTTATATTTCTCTGCTTGTTTGAATTTGATATCTCCAAATTGTAGCATGCACCTGAGTCAGTCCTCCTTGCTAGCATCCGTACATTCTGCCAGTTTACAATTGATAGTTGCACATTCCCTTCCGGCTTTCTGCTTTGCCTTCTAAAAAGCGTGTTGAAATCTGGATATCTAATGTCGTTGAGATTTTCTTGCAAGACTGTATGTCGAATTCTATGGCCCTGTTTTTTTCTGGGTGTTACTTTTTGTTTTGTGTATCTCAGAAAAAAAGGTAATGACATTTGGTGATGTGTCTTTAGACATATTACTCCACTTTGAATCCACAGGCTTAACGTGCATGACACACAAACTGTCAGTTACAAGCAAATACATAGAAACGTGGACAGACACACACATATATATATATATATATATATGTATGTACATACACACGTATATATTACTTATATAATTACATGATCGATTTGTCAGGAAGGAGAGTTCTTGAAGTTATAGGTCTGAAGCGGGGGCGATCCCGGCGTACGGCACCTTTGTAAAGTTCCTGAAAGCCATATCTTGACACACGCCTTGTGAGTGAAATTGCGTAGACGGAGCACTTTACAGCCGTCGATAGATGTGCTAGCACGAAGTCACAAGTCACCGTGACGGAGCGTTTGAGTGTGCAGGTGTTGTTGATGATTCTAAGTAACATGATCTCTCCCCAAAACCGTAACTAAGGTCTGCTAAACATAGTTGCACTATAAACCATAGCTTGACTTTGTGGGTGTTGCAAAAACACAAATGTGCCAGAGCGAGAGTCTGTAACAAGGATTGGCTAGCCGCCCTAGTAGATAGATATCGTCGAATACGAGTAGCCTGCTATTTTATATTACTTAAACCTTATTATTCTTTGTGGAGACTCATATTTGAGGAGGCTCTCTATTTATTTATTAAACACTATATTTATACTTGCTTACAGCCCCGAATAAATAAATATATATCTTAATATATAAGGGTGTCTACTAAATAGTTTCATGGTATCAATATGGCATAGACATATTTATTTTGATTGTTTTATATTGTTAAGGCTTGTTATAAAAAAAAAACTGTTTTTTTTTTGTTTTGTTTTTTACTAATGGTTGCTATGAAATATATGATCGTTTAAATTAGTAATATAGGATCATGTTACGACTCAAAGACACTATTCGATCAAGTAATGGACCATTCAAACTTCTCAGATAAAGAATCGCACAGACATCAAAAGGTCGAAAAATTTAGCTTTCAGTGAGGTGACGTCGAACACACTTATCGAATTCTCTCGTCTTCAGACTGTCCAATATTGCTGAAATGCTGGCAATTCATATCTCATACAATTTTTTTTGTTCGACTTGTTTTTCAGATGTCGATTCTCAATTGCAGGCAGACGTCCTCTACTACCTTGACGATCATGCGATAAAATTTTCTCCTTTTTCAGCATAAAGATGGCGGGTGTGACATCAAATTCTGAAAGCGATTCATATAATTTCACAAAGAGAACATGCGAATCATTAGGAATCACTAATATATTTTTGTGCAGCTATTACAATATATATTAGAAGACAAAAGGTTTATTCTATAATCGGACATATGTTTTCTGAACAGCGTAACAAGTTAAATTCTGAATGCGATTGACACGAAGTAGCAAAGAGGATACTTTAACCATAAGGAATGAGTAATATACTTTTGTTCAACTATTAAAATAATATATTAGAACGCAATTAAAATGTTTATTCTAAAATCGGACATTATTTTCTGAACAAACCAATACTACTTTCCCGTGTATACCCAAAGTGCGTCACGTATTTGAGAACAACAATAGAAAAGATATTTCTAAAAAAAAAATAACAAATCCAATTTAAACCTTAGGAATGATTAATATATTTTTGTTCATCTATTATAATAACACTAGCAGCATGGCCCGGCGTTGCCCGTGCTTGATTCAAAAATCGTACGACTCATACAGCAATCGCTAACACTTGATTTAAAATATGTTTGCCCTTCCTTGCCTTTAAAAGAGTGCCCTTTGCCGTGCTGATGTTGCTACACCCCTTACTTCTTGCCTATCTCATACTGCCAATTTTTTTAAAGCTCGATACTAAACATTAAATCAGTTACGAAAAAAGAACTAAACAAAATGAACACAAAACGATCAGCTTTAAAAAAGGACTCGTAACTGGAAAAACCGAATGAAAAGAGAATGTTAACAACAAATACTTTTCACAGCCAATCCAGTTTTTCTCAGCATTGAGTTTAAGCAAGCGAATGAGCCAATTGGAGTAAAGTGCCATGCAGATTTAAATTTTTCCCACTTGTAACGAATGCAGCTATCGATATTTTTTGCATGCTAACATGATATTTAACATTCGTATCAGTCAGCTGTTGGCTCTCACAGTGGCCAATAGAATGTTCCTGCCTATTCGTGATAGCCAGCTATAGGCTCTTACTCTGGTCAGTAGAAAATGGCCGCAAACTACATGAAAACTGCCGTAGAAGCATGAAAAAATTGATTATTTCCACTATCAATACGAGTTGGAAAATGCAAAGTCGGTCTTGGCCTTCCCGCTAACTTGGGGCATGTGCATGTAAATTATGGTGCAAATCTGTGGAGAATTACGGCCGTGCATTCGTTACACACACACATGCGCGTGCGCACACATACACACACACAAACATCCTGCCTTTTATAGATAGAGATATTAAAACACAATTAAAATGTTTCTTCTAAAATCCGAACAAACTAATACTATTTTCTGGTATATACGCAGGGTGCATCAAGTATTTGCGAACAGAATTCTGAAAGAGATCGATATGAAATTTAGAAAGAGGATATTTGAATACTTAGGAATAAGTAAGATATTAATTATGTAGCTATAATAATAATATATTAGAACTAAACTGAAATGTTTATACTAATATCGGAAATTATTTTCCGAACAACCTAAAAGATCGATGTACGTTGAAATTTCCATAGGTGTATTATTGGACTACTCAACTTTGATTGAAATGTTGTTTTTTTTTTCTACTGTTCTATTCTCTCGTCTTGTTTCTATATTATTTCTAGACGTGCTAATAGCGATGCTGACTTTTCTTGCTTGTATCATTAAGAGATTGGCGTGGCCATCAATTGATGAGATACAAAAAAACAGATGTTATAAAAGAAAATATTAATTTTCAGGATGATAAATGAATATATGTAATATTGCAAGCTGCAATATTGCTATGAAAGAAAAATGGAGAAACTAGAAAGATGAAATAATAACGAACACCCGTCCTTTAACAAAAATGGTGACTTTTTTGTTCTTCTTGTAATATTCTTTTCGTTTTATCTCTAAGATTTTTTCCTCTTGCAATTCTTATTTTCCAACATAGTCTGGCACAAAACTGCATACCTTGGACAACTGATGAGAAGCATACTCAATAAAGGTCAATTAGATAAAATTGCTAACTTTAACCACAAGGCATAAGAAAGGTGTATTATTGTTGCGATACCACTCAATATATACTAAATATTTCCTTATAAAGTAAAAGCTAATTTTCTTATATATTCATATAAAAATGGGCTCCCCCGTCGGTTTAGACGTATGAGTATCTGACAGCTTATTAATTCAGTTATGAAAGTTTGTGCGATAATCTGAAGTGGCATTTAAGTCTCGCTAGGGATTTACAAAGGAAGCCACAGGTGTGGGAATTGTGAAATGAGATCACTGTTAGATTGGTTGACCTTTTAGATCTTCCTCTCGCTTCTTGAAAATGATTCAGACAAGCATATTGAAAATTGCTGAGTTCACTAAAACACGTTGATCTCCATTCTACCCGGTCCAGAGCTAAGCGCTCAAGGGTGTTATGTGGTATATTGACTGCTGACAAGTTGCTTTTCAGCTTGTCTTTGTATCTTAGCCATGGGCGTCCTACATTCCTGTAGCCCTGATCTAACTGGCTGTACATTAGGATATTGGGTATCATGTCATCAGACATTCTGAAGACATGACCAGTCCACCGTAACTGAGACTGTATGATAAAAGTCTCCATTCCTCCAATATTACACCTGTTAAACATGTCTACTAAATTCATATATATATATATATATATATATATATATATATATATATATATATATATATACATACATATATATATATATATATATATATATATATATATATATATATATATATATATATAGTGGAACCTTGGTTTTCGAACGTCTCACATGTTGACCAAATCGGTTTTCGAACAGAAGTTTCGGGATGAAAATGCCTCGGTTATCGAACTATATTTCGGTTTGCAAACAATATAGCCTTACTGAATTTACCCGGAGGAATAATTTTTGAGTCGACCGCCGAGTTGCATACATTTGTTTGTTGTGACGTGCTTTTCTTTTCCAATTTTTTGTACTGCGATGCTTTCTCTCTACACTGATTCCTATTGGAAACATATTTTCGGTTTACGAACATTTCGGGTTACGAACGGCTATTAGGAACGAATTAAATTCGTGAACCCAGAGTCCACTATATATATATATATATATATATATATATATATATATATATATATATATATATATATATACAATGTATCTATATGTATTTATGTATGTATGCACACACACACACACACATATATATATATATATATTTGTATTTATGTATGTATGCATATATATGTATTTATGTATGTATGCATATATATATATATATATATATATATATATATATATATATGCGTGTATTTATGTATATACGCATATATATGTATATATATGTGTATTTATGTATGTATGCATATATATATATATGTATTTATGTATATATGCATATATATATATGTGTATTTATGTATGTATGCATATATATATATATATATATATGTATATATATATATATATATATATATATATATATATATATAATGGTATTTACAAAGTGTAACAGAAAAATTGTGTAAATCATCTTATAGTATAATTATCTATCTCACTAAATGTTTACAATCTATAAAAACACTAAACTAATTGCTTTTTCTTTTTGCAGGTTTTCAGATATAATATTTAAACATCTTGATATCATTTGTCATAAGAATCACTGAAAAAACCTTTGAGCCATTCATCTAGAAAAGAACAGGTTAAAGTCGTTTCGTGACAGCTTCAGTCTCTACTAAACTGAGCAATGGTGAGAGGTAAATCATTCAGGCCTACATACTCTGGCTTCCATCTTTAAAGTCAATTCAAGAACCATCACGACAACAGTGAGTACGTTTTAGAAATGGGGAACAGGAGAAAGGAAATCAGGATCAGGAATTCACAACAGAAAGAGAGTTCATCATTTCAACTTAGATCTAAAGAGATCAATTCGGAAAGATCAAGCTGAATCAATAAAATGTTTGGCCCTTGTGACAGGAGTTTCATCGATGACAGTCCAAAGAGTAGTGAAAAACTTGAAAATTAAATCGTGCGTGAAAATTTTTCTGCACCTTGTTACCACAAGACAGAATGTTAGAAGGTTAGAGAGGGCGAGGATCATTTTGAATAGCTGGATATATATATATATATATATATATATATATGTGTGTGTGTGTGTGTGTGTGTGTGTGTGTGTGTTGTGTGTGTGTGTGTGAACTTTATTTCAACCATATAAGCTTCCGATCCTTAGCTATGATTAATTAATGATGAACATATCACTTTCGTTTATGATCGATTTCATCACGATTCTTCTGTTAAGCTTGGATTGTAATTATGCATTCTTATTGCCCAATGTACAGTCTAATAGCATTATAAAACCTCGGAGAATTCCAATAAGATATATTTAATCATTTCTAAGATACACCTGTTCAAATCTTAATCTAACAATTGGACAATTTTGCTGTTACTCGATTTGCATAATTTTGCTGTTAGACGCGATATATATATATATATATATATATATATATATATATATATATATATTGACTTCAGCAGTTTCAAATATTATGGAGCAAATAATTTTATTTGTGGAGTTGTGCATTTCTTTATGATGTGAAGAATCGTCTTGCTTATTGTTTGATTTTTGTCGAAAATCTTAATGTTATTGTTATTTTCTGTACGTTCAGTGTTAACAACTAGTTAATAACGGTTTTCTAAACCATCTTATAGATCACCATATTAGAATTTTTCTATGTAAGTAATCAATAGCAGACACTAAATATTCAGAAAAAAAACATCAATACCATTAACATGATCGCTTGGGAATAATTGCTGTATGTTTCAATCTTCGAGTGGTGTTATGGATAATGATTCGAGAATGTTAATCGAACAGCCGGATTCCAATTCTTGTTGTGCTCCTTATATTCACTTATGCAGAAATATCTTGCAAAAGGTTGGTAAACCGTAAAAAACGAGCCACCTATTAATTTCGCGTTAAATCCCCCCTCAAAATGGATACCGCCTAGAACTGTTTTCCAGCTGTTGTATAGGAATAAAGTTTCTTTGGCGACATTGTAGTTTGAACATAGATCCACAGAGAGCAAGCACGGACGATTCCCTTATTAAATGAGTTGATCACGTGATCGTAACGGAAACGTAGAAATGGGAAATAGCGTGACGTCTAAGTGATCGCTATTCTTTACTAGTAATTCTTATAATGACTATTCCTTAACTATTCCTTAATAGTAATTCGTATAATAACCAGTATAGAGAAAAACTATTTCCCCTGTACTGATCACTATACGAATTACTATTCGCCGATTACTATTTGGACAAGTATTATTAGCACGAGTATTATTTGAAGGCGTTATTACTACCAGTATCTGCATTTACAAAGTCTCGTCTACAACGAGAATTTCGGAAGTGATAACGAGTATTCATTGAACTAACTAAAGTTCAAACGAATGAGCGTTCAAACATCGCAAAACCAACCTATGGCCATATAGCCGAAATAGACGATGTCAAATGTTAGGTGGGCCACAGAAAACTTACTATTCTATATATTCTATGCAAAATGAAAGTGATTTTTATTATTAAAACAATTCCATGCGCTATAGACAAAAACGAAACCTCGAAATGGATCATCCATTTGTCTTTCAAACAGAAACACTTGAGATCATGAATAAAACAATTCTTTTTTTGTACGTGGGTATCACACATTTTTCAATCGCTGGAAAACGATTTAATGGAGAAAAATATGAAAATCACATTTAAGTATTAATCGAAAAGGTTTTTAAAATAAAAACAAACAAAAAAAAACTGTGGAATGTAAAACAAAAGTTATCGAAGAGCTGGAAATATGGTCAGGTTGCAGTCTATGGAAATAATATATTAAATTGAATTCAAATGTAATGACAAATATGAGTTCAATTACTAATCATATATGGTAGTTAAGAATAGAATTTGAAATACATTTTCTTTGTTTTGTTTTGCTTCTTAATCGATGTCCAAGGTAGTAAGGCCACTAAAATAAAAGTAGTTACAGGGCGTGAAAGAATTAGGAACAGAAACGTTGATTATGAGCGGGAAGCGGAGAGATTAATCAGGAGGAGATTAGTTAGCGATTGACATTGCATTTAAAATATTCCAGATTAAAGTTGGCTGTAAAGCATGGAGCACAATAAGTGAGTTCCATAAGTGAGAAGTGCAAGAAAAGAAACTGTTTATAGTTACATCTTGCTTGCGTAACTGTAAATTGATAAGATCTCGACGGCTGTACACTACTGCGTTTCAATACAAAACATCCAGTTACCATAGCAAAGAGCTGATCTGAACAATTACTATGAAAGTATTTAGAGAAGATACACAGAGGCAGAACCTTACGACAGCGGGAACGTCACCGATGTCGGGCCGCCAGATCCGGACCAATAATATTGTGATTTGGGTTTTATCAAGGAGCTTAAGGTAAATAGCAGGGCCATTCAACTATTTGTGGTAACAATATTCTAAGCATGGGCAGATGGTAGACTTATAGATATGTAAGATAGTTTCTTGTATAGAAAGATTGTTTCGCAAGACACAGTAAACTGACTTTCTTATCAGCTGATTGTGCACTCCAGTGGTAGCGTACACAACAGATTAGGGGGACTTTTTTTTCTCTCCTCCATGACAATGAAAGCTTGCATAACAGCAAGAATAAAATAGGAAATAAAATCTTTGGATGGGGATCGATATGATCTTCTCCGTCATCCATATATATCCGATCTTTTAACCAACCGATTATTACACTGTCACTATGGTGTGAATCTCTTCAAGTTTAATATTAAATAACATATACTACACATCCTCAAAATATTGGAAACTTCGACGTAGTGTAATGGTTAGCAAGAGTGTATCACTAGATCAATTACGACCGAGTAGTTCGTCCTTGGTATGACGATAAACTACATCCGCGTCCTGGGTAAGAATATAAACAACGTCCAACAGCAAGACCTCTGATCAGGAGGTTTTGAGGAGCGTGGAATCACCTCTTAATTGATGGTGTTCCCAGGTCCACCCTGACCCAGGGTTGTAGCACCTGTTAATGTCCCAGCTATGGGCAAATAGTTAACCACGATACTGGGGTAAAAACATTATGAAAGTGTAAAAATAGGTTTTAATACTAGAAATATTTTGTAAGAAATTATTACCAGCAATACATTTATGAAAAAAAAATATTACCAACAATATATTTTTGAAAAAAAAAACAAAAAAAAAAATAATATATTGTCAAAATATTAAGAAAAATATTACCAGAAATAGATTTTTGAAAAATATTACCAGAAAAAGATTTTTGAAGGAAAAAATACTACCAGAAATAGATTTTTGAAGGAAAAAATATTACCAGAAATAGATTTTTGAAGGAAAAAATATTACCAGAAATAGATTTTTGAAGGAAAACATATTACCAGAAATAGATATTTGAAGGAAAAAATATTACCAGAAATAGATTTTTGAAGGAAAAAATATTACCAAAAATAGATTTTTGAAGGAAAAAATATTACCAGAAATAGATTTTTGAAGGAAAACATATTACCAGAAATAGATATTTGAAGGAAAAAATATTACCAGAAATAGATTTTTGAAGGAAAACATATTACCAGAAATAGATATTTGAAGGAAAACATATTACCAGAAATAGATATTTGAAGGAAAAAATATTACCAGAAATAGATTTTTGAAGGAAAACATATTACCAGAAATAGATATTTGAAGGAAAAAAATATTACCAGAAATAGATTTTTGAAGGAAAAAATATTACCAGAAATAGATTTTTGAAGGAAAACATATTACCAGAAAAAGATTTTTGAAGGAAAAAATATTACCAGAAATAGATTTTTGAAGGAAAAAATATTACCAGAAATAGATATTTGAAGGAAAACATATTACCAGAAATAGATTTTTGAAGGAAAAAATATTACCAGAAAAAGATTTTTGAAGGAAAAAATATTACCAGAAATAGTTATTTGAAGGAAAAAAATATTACCAGAAATAGATTTTTGAAGGAAAAAATATTACCAGAAATAGATTTTTGAAGGAAAACATATTACCAGAAAAAGATTTTTGAAGGAAAAAATATTACCAGAAATAGATTTTTGAAGGAAAAAATATTACCAGAAATAGATATTTGAAGGAAAACATATTACCAGAAATAGATATTTGAAGGAAAAAATATTACCAGAAATAGATTTTCGAAGGAAAACATATTACCAGAAATAGATATTTGAAGGAAAACATATTACCAGAAATAGATATTTGAAGGAAAAAATATTACCAGAAATAGATTTTTGAAGGAAAACATATTACCAGAAATAGATATTTGAAGGAAAAAAATATTACCAGAAATAGATTTTTGAAGGAAAAAATATTACCAGAAATAGATTTTTGAAGGAAAAAATATTACCAGAAATAGATTTTTGAAGGAAAACATATTACCAGAAATAGATTTTTGAAGGAAAAAATATTACCAGAAATAGATATTTGAAGGAAAAAAATATTACCAGAAATAGATTTTTGAAGGAAAAAATATTACCAGAAATAGATTTTTGAAGGAAAACATATTACCAGAAAAAGATTTTTGAAGGAAAAAATATTACCAGAAATAGATTTTTGAAGGAAAAAATATTACCAGAAATAGATTTTTGAAGGAAAACATATTACCAGAAATAGATTTTTGAAGGAAAAAATATTACCAGAAATAGATATTTGAAGGAAAAAAATATTACCAGAAATAGATTTTTGAAGGAAAAAATATTACCAGAAATAGATATTTGAAGGAAAACATATTACCAGAAATAGATTTTTGAAGGAAAAAATATTACCAGAAAAAGATTTTTGAAGGAAAAAATATTACAAGAAATAGTTATTTGAAGGAAAAAAATATTACCAGAAATAGATTTTTGAAGGAAAAAATATTACCAGAAATAGATTTTTGAAGGAAAACATATTACCAGAAAAAGATTTTTGAAGGAAAAAATATTACCAGAAATAGATTTTTGAAGGAAAAAATATTACCAGAAATAGATTTTTGAAGGAAAACATATTACCAGAAATAGATTTTTGAAGGAAAAAATATTACCAGAAGTAGATATTTGAAGGAAAAAAATATTACCAGAAATAGATTTTTGAAGGAAAAAATATTACCAGAAATAGATTTTTGAAGGAAAACATATTACCAGAAAAAGATTTTTGAAGGAAAAAATATTACCAGAAATAGATTTTTGAAGGAAAAAATATTACCAGAAATAGATTTTTGAAGGAAAACATATTACCAGAAAAAGATTTTTGAAGGAAAAAATATTACCAGAAATAGATATTTGAAGGAAAAAAATATTACCAGAAATAGATTTTTGAAGGAAAACATATTACCAGAAATAGATATTTGAAGGAAAAAAATATTACCAGAAATAGATTTTTGAAGGAAAAAATATTACCAGAAATAGATTTTTGAAGGAAAACATATTACCAGAAATAGATTTTTGAAGGAAAAAATATTACCAGAAATAGATTTTTGAAGGAAAAAATATTACCAGAAATAGATTTTTGAAGGAAAACATATTACCAGAAATAGATTTTTGAAGGAAAAAATATTACCAGAAATAGATATTTGAAGGAAAAAAATATTACCAGAAATAGATTTTTGAAGGAAAAAATATTACCAGAAATAGATTTTTGAAGGAAAACATATTACCAGAAAAAGATTTTTGAAGGAAAAAATATTACCAGAAATAGATTTTTGAAGGAAAAAATATTACCAGAAATAGATTTTTGAAGGAAAACATATTACCAGAAATAGATTTTTGAAGGAAAAAATATTACCAGAAATAGATATTTGAAGGAAAAAAATATTACCAGAAATAGATTTTTGAAGGAAAAAATATTACCAGAAATAGATATTTGAAGGAAAACATATTACCAGAAATAGATTTTTGAAGGAAAACATATTACCAGAAAAAGATTTTTGAAGGAAAAAATATTACCAGAAATAGTTATTTGAAGGAAAAAAATATTACCAGAAATAGATTTTTGAAGGAAAAAATATTACCAGAAATAGATTTTTGAAGGAAAACATATTACCAGAAAAAGATTTTTGAAGGAAAAAATATTACCAGAAATAGATTTTTGAAGGAAAAAATATTACCAGAAATAGATTTTTGAAGGAAAACATATTACCAGAAATAGATTTTTGAAGGAAAAAATATTACCAGAAGTAGATATTTGAAGGAAAAAAATATTACCAGAAATAGATTTTTGAAGGAAAAAATATTACCAGAAATAGATTTTTGAAGGAAAACATATTACCAGAAAAAGATTTTTGAAGGAAAAAATATTACCAGAAATAGATTTTTGAAGGAAAAAATATTACCAGAAATAGATTTTTGAAGGAAAACATATTACCAGAAAAAGATTTTTGAAGGAAAAAATATTACCAGAAATAGATATTTGAAGGAAAAAAATATTACCAGAAATAGATTTTTGAAGGAAAAAATATTACCAGAAATAGATTTTTGAAGGAAAACATATTACCAGAAATAGATTTTTGAAGGAAAAAATATTACCAGAAAAAGATTTTTGAAGGAAAAAATATTACCAGAAATAGATTTTTGAAGGAAAAAATATTACCAGAAATAGATATTTTGAAGGAAAACATATTACCAGAAATAGATTTTTGAAGGAAAAAATATTACCAGAAAAAGATTTTTGAAGGAAAAAATATTACCAGAAATAGATTTTTGAAGGAAAACATATTACCAGAAATAGATTTTTGAAGGAAAAAATATTACCAGAAATAGATTTTTGAAGGAAAAAATATTACCAGAAATAGATTTTTGAAGGAAAACATATTACCAGAAATAGATTTTTGAAGGAAAAAATATTACCAGAAATAGATATTTGAAGGAAAAAAATATTACCAGAAATAGATTTTTGAAGGAAAAAATATTACCAGAAATAGATTTTTGAAGGAAAACATATTACCAGAAAAAGATTTTTGAAGGAAAAAATATTACCAGAAATAGATTTTTGAAGGAAAAAATATTACCAGAAATAGATTTTTGAAGGAAAACATATTACCAGAAATAGATTTTTGAAGGAAAAAATATTACCAGAAATAGATATTTGAAGGAAAAAAATATTACCAGAAATAGATTTTTGAAGGAAAAAATATTACCAGAAATAGATATTTGAAGGAAAACATATTACCAGAAATAGATTTTTGAAGGAAAAAATATTACCAGAAAAAGATTTTTGAAGGAAAAAATATTACAAGAAATAGTTATTTGAAGGAAAAAAATATTACCAGAAATAGATTTTTGAAGGAAAAAATATTACCAGAAATAGATTTTTGAAGGAAAACATATTACCAGAAAAAGATTTTTGAAGGAAAAAATATTACCAGAAATAGATTTTTGAAGGAAAAAATATTACCAGAAATAGATTTTTGAAGGAAAACATATTACCAGAAATAGATTTTTGAAGGAAAAAATATTACCAGAAGTAGATATTTGAAGGAAAAAAATATTACCAGAAATAGATTTTTGAAGGAAAAAATATTACCAGAAATAGATTTTTGAAGGAAAACATATTACCAGAAAAAGATTTTTGAAGGAAAAAATATTACCAGAAATAGATTTTTGAAGGAAAAAATATTACCAGAAATAGATTTTTGAAGGAAAACATATTACCAGAAAAAGATTTTTGAAGGAAAAAATATTACCAGAAATAGATATTTGAAGGAAAAAAATATTACCAGAAATAGATTTTTGAAGGAAAACATATTACCAGAAATAGATATTTGAAGGAAAAAAATATTACCAGAAATAGATTTTTGAAGGAAAAAATATTACCAGAAATAGATTTTTGAAGGAAAACATATTACCAGAAATAGATTTTTGAAGGAAAAAATATTACCAGAAATAGATTTTTGAAGGAAAAAATATTACCAGAAATAGATTTTTGAAGGAAAACATATTACCAGAAATAGATTTTTGAAGGAAAAAATATTACCAGAAATAGATATTTGAAGGAAAAAAATATTACCAGAAATAGATTTTTGAAGGAAAAAATATTACCAGAAATAGATTTTTGAAGGAAAACATATTACCAGAAAAAGATTTTTGAAGGAAAAAATATTACCAGAAATAGATTTTTGAAGGAAAAAATATTACCAGAAATAGATTTTTGAAGGAAAACATATTACCAGAAATAGATTTTTGAAGGAAAAAATATTACCAGAAATAGATATTTGAAGGAAAAAAATATTACCAGAAATAGATTTTTGAAGGAAAAAATATTACCAGAAATAGATATTTGAAGGAAAACATATTACCAGAAATAGATTTTTGAAGGAAAACATATTACCAGAAAAAGATTTTTGAAGGAAAAAATATTACCAGAAATAGTTATTTGAAGGAAAAAAATATTACCAGAAATAGATTTTTGAAGGAAAAAATATTACCAGAAATAGATTTTTGAAGGAAAACATATTACCAGAAAAAGATTTTTGAAGGAAAAAATATTACCAGAAATAGATTTTTGAAGGAAAAAATATTACCAGAAATAGATTTTTGAAGGAAAACATATTACCAGAAATAGATTTTTGAAGGAAAAAATATTACCAGAAGTAGATATTTGAAGGAAAAAAATATTACCAGAAATAGATTTTTGAAGGAAAAAATATTACCAGAAATAGATTTTTGAAGGAAAACATATTACCAGAAAAAGATTTTTGAAGGAAAAAATATTACCAGAAATAGATTTTTGAAGGAAAAAATATTACCAGAAATAGATTTTTGAAGGAAAACATATTACCAGAAAAAGATTTTTGAAGGAAAAAATATTACCAGAAATAGATATTTGAAGGAAAAAAATATTACCAGAAATAGATTTTTGAAGGAAAAAATATTACCAGAAATAGATTTTTGAAGGAAAACATATTACCAGAAATAGATTTTTGAAGGAAAAAATATTACCAGAAAAAGATTTTTGAAGGAAAAAATATTACCAGAAATAGATTTTTGAAGGAAAAAATATTACCAGAAATAGATATTTTGAAGGAAAACATATTACCAGAAATAGATTTTTGAAGGAAAAAATATTACCAGAAAAAGATTTTTGAAGGAAAAAATATTACCAGAAATAGATTTTTGAAGGAAAACATATTACCAGAAATAGATTTTTGAAGGAAAACATATTACCAGAAATAGATATTTGAAGGAAAAAATATTACCAGAAATAGATTTTTGAAGGAAAACATATTACCAGAAATAGATTTTTGAAGGAAAACATATTACCAGAAATAGATATTTGAAGGAAAACATATTACCAGAAATAGATATTTGAAGGAAAAAATATTACCAGAAATAGATTTTTGAAGGAAAACATATTACCAGAAATAGATATTTGAAGGAAAAAAATATTACCAGAAATAGATTTTTGAAGGAAAAAATATTACCAGAAATAGATTTTTGAAGGAAAACATATTACCAGAAAAAGATTTTTGAAGGAAAACATATTTCCAGAAATAGATATTTGAGGGAAAAAAATATTACCAGAAATAGATTTTTGAAGGAAAATATATTATCAGAAATAGATTTTTGACAAAACAAAATATTACCAGGAAAAAAATGTCGGCATTAAATAACCCATTAAGGTTGACATGCCGTAAAACAAAACAAAGCAAACCAAACGACCGAGCAGTGAGTTTGATTCACACTGAGTGCTCCATACTTTCGACCTTGTGACACATCAAATCTACCCTTAGAATATTCCCATATCTTCGAAATATAAGCTTACATCGACCTGATTAAATGACTCTTTACCTTGAGGGTTTTTTGGTTCTAATACTGGGTGAAAATATGCGGAATTCTACTCAAAAGGTAATAATGTAAATTATAATGCGTTTGCGTTATTCTCAAGATTGTAAAAAAACATTTTTAAAAAATGCATGGCTGGTAATTAGTATCACGATGATGATGAAATCATATCTGCTGTTGGTGACTTTTTTGACCAAGATGATGAACAGTCTTCTTTGTGAAATCAGATGTCAGTTGGCAATAGAGTTCAAATGTATGCATGCGCATTTTCACAGATCCAGCATCACTCTTTCATAGTCAGCCTACAAAATTTTCAGCCCACCCTCGTACCTGGAAAGAAACATCAGTTATTAATATGAAATGATGCATGCAAATGTATACACGTCCAGCATCCCTCATTCGTACTCAGCCTATGAGATTTTCACTCCAGCCTCAAACATGGAAAGAAAGAATGCAGTTATTAATAAGAAGAATTGAAATGAATGAATGCAAGATTTTGCAGGTCTAGCTTCACAACTTCATAGTCAGCCTATAAACGTTTCATCCTTTCATCGTACCTGGAAAGAATGAATGCAGTTAATAAGATGAGTTGAAATGAATGCATGCACGTTTTCACAGGTGCAGCATCACCCCTTCATAGTCAGTCTATGAACTTTTCAGCCCACTATCGTTATAATATTTATTATTAGAATATTTACTTGAAGTAATTGTTAGTAGATTAATTATATCTGTCATATTCACCGTTTGTGAAGCTGTTAAATAACACGCCCCGCAAAAGGCCAAGTTAATGGAGGACTGCTCGGTTTTTCGGTACATTTCTCAGTTATGCGTGCTATACACGATTACTCTTCATTGTTTCTCAGGCGTCTCTTATTAATATTATCGACATAATTAACAACTTAATTGTCTTCGTTTTATCTTTATATTATTAGGTCATTTATCTTTTTAGCAACTTCACTTAAGACTAGGATCGCTGCTTTGTTACCTTAGTTGTTTGAATATCATAAACCTCTAGTAAAACGCAAATAAGTTTATTAATATATACGAGAAATGAATAATTCTAGACATTTGTTTTTTCTGAAGAATCTGTCTTGCATTATTATAAGTCTGCCATTCGCTTATGCTTTGAATATTACTGCCACATATGACCCTGTGCTTCTGCTATATATTTAGAGATTCAAGATAAAATCCAAAGAAAAACTGACACCTTGCCTGGAGTCTAGGCTTCAGTCACATTCAGACCGAAAAGTAGTTTCCTTGTCAGTTATGTGCCATACGTGATACACGCTTAGGCGATCATATATCTTTCGATACATGACTAACGAGTCATTTTTTCCCGCAGTAGGTTGCCATTTCTTTCTGCGGTAGACCAGTTGCCATCCAACTCTATAGAACCTGATCTGTATCTGTCTATATTTCTGAGATGGGATATTATGTACACTATTTACATTATTCGGACCATTGTCCTCATCTTTGTCGCCATATGTATTCCAAAGTTCTGGCCGTTGTACGCTCCGGCCTTCTTCATGTGGTTGGAATGTCGAACTGAACCCTTTATTTCGCTCACTGGGGTAGACTGTTCTAGTTCAACGTGCCATATTTTTAATGGATGTAGATTATCAGCAAGTTCTCCACTGCCTTAACCGGGTATTGAACTCACACACTTTGTGTCTTGGCACTGGTTTTAACCAACGCCTTTATCCACTGTGGCACGTGGAACTAGAACAGTCTACAAATTGTTGCGTAAAATATTATTTAGTCATCAAAACTTCAACGAGAAACTCGAAGGTATATGGATTTCATGAAACATTTCATATGTTGTTTTTTTGTTTATTTGTTTGTGCTTATCATCTGTCTGTAAAGGCTGAAGGTGATGTGCTTTTAGGGTGCCATGTGCAAGAGTGTCTTTGAGACAGGTCAAACTGTCGTTGGAGGAATCTGCTTTTCTGGATTTATTCTTCCTATAGAATTTCTGGAGCTTCGCAAAAATATTTCCCATTTCTCTCAATCATATTTTCCGATACTGGTGTTTGTCCAGATCCATTTGCCCCGTACAGAAAGTGGACCATTTTTATTGGAACATTTTTTTTTCTCATCCGAATCTAACATATTTATAAGTTTACCATTTGAAGATTCTTTAATATTTGTTAGGAAGAAACCGCAATGTCATTAGTCATCAACAAGCGTCATGTTTCCAGTCAGTCTCACACTGTCATAATACAGCATTGGCGTATTTTTTTTTTTTTTTTTTTTAAATAATTTTATGGCATTTGTTCTCATGAATATTCAGCTGCGGTGCCTAGACTTTAAGTGCAGTACTAGATTGGAGGTAAGATTTATCCATTTTACTGTTGAAATCGCTGGATGTAACCGATATATGTTTATACTTTCTTCTGGTACTTCTCGCTTGTGGAACTCTTTTCAGGCTCCAGTCAGGTTTGGTCTTCAAAAAATTAAATGAAAAGTCAATAATTAACTTCTGTCTTCTTAATTCCTGTTCTTTTATGGTTTTCTCTCCTGAATTGTGTTTTTCTTTTCTTTTTTTCATATTCTCACACACGCCGTAATTCTCTTTCGTCTTAGTAGATGTATTGCCTTGATGGGGCTTGAATGATTAAAGTAAATTGAAGATTATTGGTGGCAGAGAAGCAAGTAAGAGTAAAGAGTTCTATGGGTAATTCAGTTCGCTCGTCGTTTGCTATGAGTGAAATGGATTAAAGTCCTTGCTTTCTTCTCCAGTCCTCCGCACTACCAACTGAGCTGTCGTGAGTGACCTGTTCCTTATTCTCTAGGTCCTGTCAGTATGCACGCACGCCGTCACGCCACGCCCACAAATGTTCTCCCGTCTTCCTCACAGAAGTATTTGTGCCTGCGTCGAGGACAACTAAAATTTGCATACGAGGACTTAAATCTCGTTCGCCCGAGATTTCCTATTTTATAAATTTAAGCTGGTTTGAATTCTTAGTCTTTTCTTTTCTTTCTACGTCTGCCCGGGAGATAGGAATTTCGGAATAATCCATTTCACTTTTAATGCCAGTCGCGATCTTTCAACAGGACCTGACACGTCAAGATAATTCGCTTTGCGGGTGGTAAGCCATCTCGTTCGTCACAAGTTCCACAGGCAAAAAGTGCACGAAAAGAAACTATTAGAATAGAACTTACGGTCGCATCTAACTAATTCAGCAGTAAAAAAGTCCTATTTGTCACACTAGTATTAAGCTTAAATTCACGCGGTCGATGTAGCAAGGAGGAGAGTAGATTAAAATTAATGCCATCTCGTCAAAATAATTATAACAGTCATCTTTCTCACATCATTTGGAGTAAGAATAATAATTTCACCATTCATCGCATTACCCAACATAACATATACAGCTTGTTGTCAGTTGCCACGTTACCTGTTCACATGGTCTATAGTTTTGGCATCTTACGGACATATCACGTTGAAACACCAGTTCCTGAACGATTAATGAAGTAAAGCCACGAAGAGCCTGATCAGTACCTAGATTGTTTAGGCTTGTATATGTTTTGTGACGTACGGTGGCCGTTTATAATTATGTATAACTCAAGATTCCAATGTTAAATAAAACTGTATTTAATTAGAACCGCAAATAAATACTTAACAAGAACAAAGAAGTCAAATTCAACCAAATATAATTAACCATTTCAGTGAATACCTTGTTAGTAAGGCGGCTCGGCTTAACGTCCGGTAAATTCTAAATCAAATCCCAAATCATTGACGCACAATAATTCACACTAATTCGACTGGATAGTTCCACTCAATAGTCACCGAATAATAATCACTCCAGTCAGTAGACTGACACTGCTATTTATACACCTGGCGGAAAACATATATTCATAAGTCTAGAGTGTCACACACTAACCTCGGTGTCGGTATTCACTTATTTCCTTCCTATATGACAATATGTTAGTTGTGTAATGGTTAATGATTCTGAGTTGTTAATCGCCGAACCGAGTTCCAATTCCAGTTCGGTTCGTTACATATACTTATGTGCAAATACCATTGGGAAAGGTTTGAATCCACTTCTTCTCCCCCAGCTATGGATTAATTAGTACAAAATTATCACTAACGCCTGATTATCTCCCTCCCGACTCCAGAAAAAATTTTTACAATCTAAAAATATTTTCTGGCTTTAAATAATCCGAAAGGGGTTGATAAGCCGTAGAAAACGAATCAATTAGAGAATCTGGCTTCGACAGAAAACCAAAAATAAAAATTGACAGGAAACAGATAAAAGATGTAAAGCTTCAGTTCCCCCTTGAATGTAAGCCACTTGTTTTTATTCCGATGTTTCGATATCTGGTGTGGCGTCAGCTCCGGATTAGAGATTACTATAAATAGAAACTCAAAACGAAAAGCTGAACGAGTAGGCTAATATAATCAGTGTACCTAATTGCTTTTGGAGATTTGGCCAAAGAATCGTAGGCGTTCCCCTTTTCATTTATTGGAATGACGTCATTGATGTTTTTGTTGTTTTTCTTTATTATTAATTGCTGATTTACTGACATCAAAGGGTGTTTTAGAAAGAGGAGAATATGTTGGGAACTATTCGGCGCCAGTGCTGGCATGTTCACGAGTGAATTCACAAAGTAGAAGGCGGAGGCAGACAGTCCAATGCGCAGTTACCAATCCTTGCCATCTAAACGGAACGAACCCAAATTAATATGAATGTGCAGGTTGTTTGAAAAATATGTAGACACACTTTTTGACACTTTTTGGGAAAGGTATGAATAAACGTCTTCTCCCCACAACTGTGGGTCAATTATTAAGACCTATATCAATAAATACTTAGTATCTAAGTAATAAAAATATTCTTACAGTTCAAAATTATTTTCTGGCCTTAGATAAGCCCTAAAAAAAGAAGGGATCCGTTAATAAACGACACGATTTTTCTCGGATCATTTCTTGTACTTTTGCCAACTGAGATGGTTAACTTATGAATTAAATATTTGACGATTAACGATCGCTGTCTGTTCTCTTAGTTTAATGTTTTTTTTTTTTTTTTTTTAGAATAAAGGTTTACAGTCACATCATGTTGTTGAAAAACCGTTTCCCATACGATCACCGAATTTTAGCCTGGTCTGTAAGTAGATGGAAGACCGGTTGGTGAATACCAGGTGCTGCAACAATGGACGTTAGGGTGATTTGATGGATAATGGCTCGAAATTCTTAATTCCCGTTGGATTTGTTCCATTCACTTTAGCGCAATTACCTTTGGGAAAGGTATCATTATATCCTCTTCCGCCCAGTTGTGCGTTAATAAATTATACTTGTATCACTAAGTTATAATTATCTCGGAAAAAAAAATCTTACAATCTAAAAACAGAATTTGCCTTTAAATAACGTGAAAAGGGTTGATAAACCGTAAAAAACAAACCAACCACCGTTGATAGTCATGGAATACATGTCCAGCTGACACCGCCCAAGATAAATTAACGCGGATATACAAATTGTCAAAACTGACTATTTGAAATTATCCGTGTCAAAGGTATGAATACATCCTAAAGCTATGGTTTAATTAGGAAAAACATCTTAGAATCTAAAAATACGTTCTATCTTTAAATAATCTACAAAAGATTGAAAAACCGTAGAAACGAACCAATCAATCCGCCATTGAATCTGTCTCGAATCGTTTTTTATATATTAAAGCAAAGACGTGTGGAAATGAAGTGGGTTATATTACAAAGTAAATATTCATGACGGCAATGGTTAATATTTGCAGTCAGATTTTGGTTTTAGAATATCATAACCTAATCCTAAGAAAACAGCATCTAAATATATTCCACAATTTACGAAGTGACCATCGTTGATAGTCATGAAATACATGTCCAGCTGACACCCACCAAGATAAATTAATGCTCATATACTAATTGTCAAAACTGACGATTTGAAATTATCCGTGTCAAAGGTATGAATACATCCTCTTCCCTCAAGCTATGGTTTAATTAGGAAAGACATCTTACAATCTAAACATACATTGATTGATAAATGATTGATAAACCGTAGAAAACGAAGCAATCAATCCGGGACTGAATTTGTCTCGAATCGTTTATTATATATTAAAGTAAAGACTTGTGGAACTGAAGGGGTTTATATTACAAAGTAAATATTCATGATGGCAATAGTTAACATTGGCAGTCAAATGTTGTTTGTTTTTTTTAGAATGTTATAAGCTAAATATATTCCTCAATTTAGGAAGTGAAACTGAAAAGTTTGCGATTCGACGAGTTTTTCAAATGTTGGTTCAGATTTTGTAAAGTAGGTCTAAGTGAGGATTTTTCAGATTACCTAGCCCCATTTTCAGTGAGATCCAGGTTGAAATTCAGTGTTTATTCTTTTCGAAATGGATGCGTCATTCGCATGGTTGCTCCATAAAACGATACCAATATGCATCGGTGTATTTAAGGAACAAACAAAAAAAACGACAAGTGATTGCTCCTTGTGTGAAACCTGTAGTCATGCTGTGACGTCGTCCCCTGGTCGCAGCGCCAACCGTGACGTTCTATCCTAGTCTACCACGGCACCAGCTGTGACGTCCCTAAACAGCACCAATTGTGACGTCCTCGCCGCGGCGCCAGCCGTTTGCTCCTCGCTGCTCCGTTCGGGTGTCGCTGCTCCAAATGTGACGTTCTAACCTTTTGGTGATTCAGGTGGGAATCTGGTTAGATTTGATATCAGCCTCGTCGTTCCCAATTCGCTTCCAACGCCTGGTTACCGAAGTAACTACTTTGATTCCCAGTCTGCCTACCCACGTTGTGAATTGATCTAGGCAGAGGAAATCAATCAGTCGTCGGTGCCGTACTGCAAACCGAGTTCAACGGGGGTGATACCACACAAATATGCATAAAAGACAATAAAATGAAAACTCAAAAGTTCAAAGTATCAAAGAAAAAGGTAACAAACTTTATGTCTAGTTGTTCGATACATAGGACTGCATCTATCTACCGACACGTTCTATGGATTGTGACACGTCGTTTTCCGCTAGGCAAGTTTTAACACTCCATGTTGTCTGCTCTCTAAGAAATTGGTGTTTCGGTGGGTCTTTGGACGAAAGTCAAAGAAAAAAAACTTATTTCGGTGATCTGGATCTAAGTCGCTCTTCAAAATAATTATTCTTGGTTTGAAGAGGGGTCCGGAATGTGCGTGGATCTTGGTCAGCTATCTGCGAGGCTTGCTTCAACCGGAGACTGACTCAACTCTGCTCGTTGTGGCTTCGTTTATTTGGGCGCCGACCAAAACCGGGGTGAGTTTGTCGGTGCCGGGGGGTTCCTCGACAATTCTAAATACATATCCACCTCTCTGGTTAGGAATTTCCACCTTTTTCCATTTTTGGGAACCTTTCTTCACTCCCACCTTCTCATCATACTTCAGAGGGGCGTGAACTGCCCTCCCCACATCTTCGTAGCAACCTCTCTTACTCATCCTCCAGATGGGCTGGAACAGCCTCCCTCGTGCGTCACGTGATCACCACTCGACCAATGATGTCTCAGTCGGGCGTGGACGAATCCGCGGCTTTGTTTCAGGAAGAGAGAAAAAAATATCTTGCTTAACTAAAAAAAAATATCTCTTCTCTTTCCGTTATCATTTCTCTGGTCGCGAACGGGACAATATGACAATGGCGGTCATAACTCCTGTTCTACACGTGGTTTACGTCAGGTATTTTATCACTAATTATCAGAATGGGTGGTCTTCTTAACACGGTCTCAAAAAGGAAACATCTCCAAAGTTCCAGTCAGTCTGTCGCCTCGAAGAAAGATAAAAAAAAAACACTTCTAGGATCCCATTCATTTTCCTTCGGTACATATTTCTGATAACATAATTTTATATCTGTCCAAAGTCCCTTTAGTTGCCTGTTTTTCGTCATTTATCGAATTAACATTTTCATTTGAATTTTTTTTTCTTGGGCCAGCCGGTCTGTAGTTGATAATAAGATGTCTTCCCGTACCAACAGTTTGTTTTCATATCCTTAGATAACACAGCCGATGCCAAAACATATCTGATTCTTTCCTTCTTTCGCTTTCTTTTTACTCAGAATTTCCCTGTCATTGTAATGACACTCTTTCGCCATTTGTTACTTATCAAAATATCCTTTTATCCATTGTCTCTTAGCCGTGTGTGTGTTCTTGCTTATCACTCACGATTCGGTCCTTAGCCTCTCCTTTTCTTCTTATCTTTCTTTTCCCTTTCTGCCTCGTTAAATGGTGCTACAATGCGAATCACCAGCGGAAATTTCTGTTTGGATTCTTTTACCTCAAAGACAAAAATTACATTGAGGTAATCCGTGAATACCAATAACGACTTTCCTTAGGTTTCCTCGAAGTTTCAATAATCTGTAATCTCACAGAATGAATGAAACGAAAACATCTAAAATGCAATCTGTATGCTTCTAATGGATTTTCCGATATAACATGTACCTTATTTAAATATATAAATTTGTTTTCGGTTTGTTATAGGATCCAGACCTTCACTGCGTCTGTGAGTCAGTAAATATTATCAATATCCTTGGGTTTCCCGGTTTTTTTTCCCCAAAGATCCATTGATATATTCCTCAAATATAAATTACGGTTTCCTTTAGATCTCCTCAGAGGTTCAATCACCTAAGTACTCACGGAATGGTTGAAATAATGCTTGAATGTTTAGTCAGTTATGTGCCATGCGTGATACACGCTTAGGCGATCTTGTATCTTTCGATACATGACTGACGAGGCAGTTTTTCCCTGCAGTAGGTTGCCATTTTTTCTGTGGTAGACCACTTGCTATCCAAGGCTATAGAACCGAGTCTGTCCTGTTATTTACATATAGCTGATGGGGAGAAAAAGAGGATTCATACCTTTCCCAAGGGTATTAGTGTAGACCATGTTTGCCGTAGTCTCTGAATATGGAATCCAGTGAAGTCCGTAATGTCTTCAATATCAGAGGTTGGCAGTGAAGATTCAGAGAAAGTAGCGGCTGTTAGGTAAGTCTTTAAGTCTTCGATATCAGGTTGGCAGTGAAGATATTTTTGGGACAAAAAACAAAGTGGCTGCATGACTGACGAGTTAGTTTTTCCCGCAGTAGGTTGCTATTTCTTTCTGCTGTAGAGCAGATGTCACCCAAGGCTATAGAACTCAATCTATCCTGTTATTTACCCATAGCCGATAGGGAGAAGAAGAAGATTCATATCTTTCCCAAGGGTATTAGCACGTAAGTAAATATAATGGATTCGACTGGAATTCGAACTCGGTTCACCGACTCTTCAATCTGAGCCGCTATCCATTGCTCCGCCGTGATTCTTTTCTTCACACGTATCCATTAATTTAATTATATTAGCATTTATCGCAAACTATTACACGAACCAGAAATAAATATATCTGTGAAGCGACAGGTTTTGTTAATATTACAAAACATAAAATCTCATTCTTTTTTTTTTTAGTGTACGCTAATGTTAACATGGCGTCTGTTTTCCTGCCGGTTGCGAGGTTTTAAGATTGTTCTCTGTTTTCTAACAACGATTAGCACAACTGTCACTTTCATGGATTACTGTTGTTTCAGTTTTCTGCCTAGCCACAAATACTTACTCTTTGCTTATATTTCTTTGTCTTCTGTTGATATTCTATTTAGATAACCACGTCTCAATGTTTCCCGATATGTCATTCATTTATATATAAGCTTTTGTCGGTTTCCAGGTTTTAACTGTGTCTGAGAGTCTGCAATTTTTTTGGAATATTCCAAGATGCTGACCTATTCTGTTTTGTGTAGCGGTGGTTTTTGTGTAAGTTTGAGGAATTTTTTTTTATTTTAATTTTTTATTTAATCGAATTCACCAAATGCAAGGCAGTAAAGCCACTGAGAAACAAAGGGTTACTGGGAGTAGAAGAGTTTGAAACAGAAACATTGCTAAGGAGCGAGATCAAAAGAAGAGTAACCATAGGATAGCGATTGACATTGCATATTTACAGATTAAATTTGTTTGGAACGCATGGGACCGGAATAGAGTACTACAGGTGAGAGAAAATTAACTGCTAGCGTAGAATTTACAGTTACATCTAACCAACCCAACTGTAAATTGGTCAGACCTCGTCGCCAGTTTAGTACTGCCGATACTTAGTAGCAAGAAAGTAGTAATAAATATTAATATCAATAATAATGATAACAAGAACAGTAATAATAATAGTACCCTATTGATACAACAGGTTATTTGCACATGTGTAGGTTGTGTAGAAAAGCTACTGGAAATTATCAGTTGCTGCTGTCAGCTGGGACAAAAAAGAGATTTTAACGACGCCATTACAAAATACACCTTAGAAGACAAAGGGAATTTATGCCGGAAGTATGACTTGGAGTGCGCAGAGACGTGGATCGAACATTCACCACAATTAGTTGCCGAGAATGAGCAGGTGAAGCACATGTGGGATACGGCCGTCTTGACTGACGACGGAAATCGTCCTGATGGCACACTTGTACCGAAGAGCAGTTATAAATGCATCCCGATAGACATTGTGCGACAAGATATTCTTAGGATAAGAATATATTGAAAGCGAAGACGACGAAAATATGGAGGCGCCAAAGACTGGCTGCGTACATCAGAGAAATCTTTCTCATGCTGCTTCTTTTGTACTTGGCGCACTAGTGTCTATCTCTTTCTGCTACGAAGGAATGCTTTGGATTACCAGACATCAGTAGGAGTACGAATATCGTAGCACTGATGGGAAAACATGATGCACTACTACTACTACTACTACTACTACTACTACTACTACTACTACTACAAAATTAATAATAATAATAATAATAATAATAATAATAAAGTACCTGGAGGTCGAGATTGTTAGGATGTGGGGAATGAGGACTGAGACTACACCAATAGTAATCGGAGCTGTGGGCTTCATGAGAAAAGGAATGGACAATTTTACTAACATTGCCCTACGTAACATCAACGTAGAAGTTGCCCTGAAGATCACCCTTCTGGGAACATCCCATATACTAAAAAAAAGTGCTATCAATTAAATGACATTCTCTTATAGGGCCTAAGGACTATAGTTTGAACCCGGCTCTGTAGAATACAAAGCAGGAATAATAATAATGTTAATAATATCTGGATATATAAATTATAAGAATTCAGCGTTTAAACTCAGCCCTATATCTACGAGTTTTAGAAGAGCTAAGAATGATTACAAATAATGCCTTTACAAATTATTACGAAAATTACAGAAAAAAACATTTATCTCAAACAAAATATTCTGCTAATGAATTCTGGAAACATACTGAGAAGAAAAGAAACTCTTTCAATTCAAGATACTCATTAATTTGAAGGAAGGTAAAAACTTAATTCACTTGGATCCCACGTTGAAAAATTGCATGAAGCAGTAGAAAGCAGATAATAATAATAATAATAATAATAATAATAATAATAATAATAATAATAATAATAATAGTTAAAAGATTCGGGTAAAAATACGAAAAGCAGCCAAAGACTGCGATGCAAATATATTACATTTTTGAAGATTGTACCTGTCTGAGAAGCATGTGAGCGGAAGGGAGTTCCTCTGTGGGAAAGTGCAAGAAAAGAAACTGTTGGAGTATAAGTGGAGATTACATGTAACTATTTCAACAGTAAAAAAGTGGGACCTAAATGCCAATCTAGCAGCAGGCTTAAATTCATGCAGTCGCACCATTAGGGAGGAATGTTATTCTTGCAAGTAATTCTGAGACATAACTTGAAGACAACAAGAATATTGTGGAAATACTGTCAAATATTGTTAAACACTGTTTTTCTTGTTCTTTACTTAAATCTGGCTCTTCTCTATACGTTGCAATAATAATAATAATAATAATAATAATAATAATAATAATAATAATAATCTGCTATTTATGTTTTGTCAGTATTTTTTCATTCCTGTTTGTGTTCACAGCTCTTCATCGTATACACGTTGCACTTGACTTTTCTATTCATTTAAGTAATGTTTTCAACGCCTTTTTTTTTTAAATAATTTTATTGTTGAGATTGTAGTGACCTTCTTCAAATGAGCAGCTATTTCTTTTCTCTTGTCGTCAGGAAGTTGACTCGTTGAGATAGCTGTAGACACGTATCGTATACAGAAAAGCTCTAACTTCACACATACGTATGCTAATACGTACGTATTTTCTTGTTCCCGTATATATCTACGTAAGTATATAGAATACTAAAGAAAAGAAAGAAGAAGCGTCAAGGAGTTTAGAGTGGATGCCATGCCGCTGAAACATATCACTGAGGGGTAAAATCAATCTCCAAGTGTAACAAAAACCCAAAGAGATAAGAAGAACGTGTCGGAATGCGAAAGCAAAGGATCAATTTTTTCTTTAACATCTATTTATCATATAAATGTATTAGGCAATATTTCATAACCTTCTTCACCTATATATAAAAATTATGCCATGAGTTCTTTACTCGCTATATATGCTGATGACTCAACTATTTACACCTGTCGTAACAAGTCTGATCGGTTGGATAAGGTTAAATTTGCAACTGATAAAAAAAAAATGAGTTACAATCTGTTGTTAACTGGGGCAAGGAATGACTTGTTAATTTTAACGCCTCCAAAACGAAACAATCTCTCTTTTTAATCGTCCAAGGGAACGCTTTTGTGCCTTACATCAGAATGTCTGATGCTAACTCCCTGTATATTGAATCACTGCACCTTCTCGGACCAAGATATGAATTGTAAAGATTACATTGAAATCAAGTGCTAGATCTGCTGCCAGGAACGTTGGGTCAAGTTTTTCTTTGACTGGATCTGTCTTGCGAATGTATAAGTCTACCATTAGTCATTACTTTGAATATTACTGCCATATAGCATGGAGTATTGCTGCCATACATGGTCTTTTTTACAAATACTTTCATGGTAATTGCTCCTATGAGCTGCTTTCGCTGGTTCCCAGACTTCGCGAATTCAAGCGTCCTACGAGGCTGGCATCCCGCTCTCACCCTTTCACTGTTTAAACTGTTAAATGTAGCCGCCTCTTCTGCTCCAATAGCTTCATGCCCCGCACCTCTCGCCTGTGGAACTGCCTTCCCTATTCCAGTTTTCCTGAGAGCTATAACCTCCAACTATTCAGATGTAATGTCAATCGACATCTCCAGTTGCCTTGATCTATCCTCTATCCTTCTCCCCATCCTTTCGTCTATCATTCCTATCTGCTCTTGCTCCAAATCCTCTATAACCCTTTGCGTGCTTGTGGCTTCTTGACTTGCTGTGAAAATGCTTAATATATATATATATATATATATATATATATATATATATTAAAAAAAAAACGAGATTCGAATGACTTCAGTTTGACAAGGTCTTTTCACACCACATGTTACCTCTCGGATCATGCCCTACTTCGAGGTAAAGTGACACTGCATCTATCTCACAGAAGGGTGAAGAAGTGCCATGTGCCAAAGCACATAAACACACTTCCCCTTAAATATGTCGAACAACAGTCAAGACTTGCAGAAAGCATGGACGCAGCACTTAACTCGGTTGACATTACTTCTGACATTGAATCATCCTGGAAGGCTTTGCGTGCGGCTACGCATACCACATCTCTTGAGGTACAGGGTCTGTCTATTCGCAAGCACCAGGATTGGCTTGATGACAACAATGATGAAGTACAGGAGCTAATTCAAAAAATGCACAGTTCTCATGAGACATGGATAGAAGACAAGAAATCATCCGAAAAAAAGAAGGCATACACAAGTTGTAAATCTCAAGTTAAAAAAGCCTTAAGAACAATGAAGAGGAGTGGTGGTCCAAACAGGCGACTTCCCTCCAGGAAGTGTTTGATAGAAAGGATTCAAAGGCATTTTATGATGGCATGAAGAAAGTGTTTGGTCCCCAAAAAAATGGTGTTTCTCCCGTTTTGTCCACTGAAGGTGACCTTTTGACGGACAAGAACGATATCCTGAAAAGATGGAAAGAACACTTTGATTCCGTCTTGAACAATGCCTCATCCACCAATGAAGATGTGATTGCTTCAATATGTCGGTGACCTGAAATCCCGGAACTCTCGTTTGAACCGACATTGCAGGAAGTTCTAAAGGCTATCAAGCAAATGTTGGAAAAACACCGGGCAAAGATGCTATCCCACCAGAAATTTTCAAATACGGAGGGCCAACACTCGCTAAGAAACTTTTACATTTGTTTATTGAGATTTGGAGACAAGGAATGGTCCCACAGGACTTCAAGGACGCATCCATTCACCATCTGTTCAAAAATAAAGGGAACAAAAAGATATGTGACAACCACCGGGGAATTTCTCTTTTGTCTATAGCTGGAAAGATTTTGGCCAGACTGATTTTGAACCGAATAATAACTCATGTAATTGATGACATCTACCCTGATTCACAGTGTGGCTTTCGTGCAGGTCGCGGCACCATTGATATGATTTTCTCCTTACGACAGGTTGCTGAGAAAGTTCGTGAGAAGAATCAAGACTTGTATATGGTGTTCGTTGACCTCACGAAGGCGTTGGACACAGTGAACCGTGCTGCCCTGTGGAAGGTTTTGAGGAAATTGGGAATACCGGAAAATATGTTAAAGGTCATTGTCTCTTTCCATGATGGGATGAAGGCTGAGGTGGTGTCAAATGGTGAAACATCAGATTCCTTTTCTGTGGCGAATGGCACAAATCAAGGCTGTGTTATGGCCCCTGTTCTTTTTGCCTTTTACTTTTCTGTCATGCTGAAACATGCATTTGCAGGAGTGGAAGACGGCGTTAAACTTCAGTTTAGAACAAGTGGGGCCTTTTCAATCACCAGAGATTCAAAGCCAAAACTCTGACAAGGATCGGCATAATCCGTGATCTTCTGTTTGCAGATGATGCTGCGCTGGTAGCAACTTCTTTTGAAGAAGCTCAACGCCTGATGGACAAGCTCTCTGCTGCTTGCAAAGCATTCGGTCTTACCATCAGCATCTCAAAAACAGAAGTTCTTCACTAGCCTGCACCTACACCCAAGCAAGTGCGAGGCGTGAAACAAAACCCTCCTGCTCACGGGTTCTCTGATGTACCGATTCGTGTTGACGGAAATGATTTCAAGTATGTGAAGAATTTCAACTACCTAGGCAGTAAAGTGAATGCAAGTGGGACTCTGGATGACGAAATTGTGAATAGAATTGCAAAAGCGGCTAACGCGTTTGGAAAACTACGTCACCGTCTTTGGATTGACAGGGGTATTCGTCTTGCGACAAAAATCCACGTGTACAAGGAAGTTGTCCTCACTACTCTCTTGTATGGATCAGAGCCCTGGACCATGTATCGTAAGCAGATTCGGCAATTGGATGTCTTTCACAAAGGATGTCTCCGAGCAATCTGTGGACTAACCCTGCAGGACAAAAAATCCAATGGCGACCTTCTAACGATGTGTAACATTGACGGAATTGAGAGCTTCCTCATGAGGGCACAGTTACGATGGGCCGGTCATGTTGTACGGATGCAAGATGATAGAATTCCAAAGATTCTCATGTACAGCCAGCTTGAAGGTGGTCAACGGAATGTTGGTCGACCCTTGCTCAGGTTTAAAGATAAGCTGAAAAGTAACCTTGCAGCTGCCAATATTGCACACACTGATTTGGAGAATACTGCCTTGGATAGCAAAGCTTGGAAAAGTGTAACTTACACTGGAATCGGGAATTTTTCGACGGCAAACGTTGTCAAGCTCCGTGAAGCTAGAGAAAGGAAAAAAGCCCCAGAGGGTGCCAGAGAAGTGCACCCTCTTTGCTCACACGCTTGCCCAATTTGTGGTTTTCTCTGCAAGTCATTGGCGGGTCTGGAATGTCACTCTAGATTCAAACATAAAGGTCATTAAAAAGTTGTCGGAACCTCATACGTCGGAGTCGACGGGAGAGTCCATCATATATATATATATATAGACAGATAGATAGATAGATAGAGGGATATAGATATGTGTGTGCGTGTGCTGTATAAGAATAAAGTACTGTTGCCGAAACTGTAGTATGAACACAGATCGCCAGAGAGCAATCAAGGACGATTCCGTTATCAAATAAGTAAATCACGTAATTTTAAAGGAAACATATAAATAGGAATTAGCGTGACGTGTATTCTCTATAATATCCACTATAAATTTTCACTATACTGGTCATTATACGAATGACTATTCGGCGATTACTATTTGAATAAGTCTTATTAGTGCGACTTTTATTTGAAGGCATTACTATTACCAGTAACTGCATTTACAAAGTCTCGTCTACAACGAGAATTTCGGAAGTGATAGCGAGGATTCGTTGACCTAACGATGGTTACGAGTGACCGTCTAACATTACTTACACAAACACACACACAACCACACACAGATAATATATATATATATATATATATATATATATATATACATATATGTATATATATAATTATTTATTTAAAAATATGATTCAAACTCGCTACATAAGAGGTCTCATGTTTCAAAACAAGAGCCGAAAACTTCAAAATAATATTTGAATTAACTTGAGTTAAAGTTAAAAAAAAAAAATCGCTTGAAGATGGAACAGAGCCTACTTTAACTCAAGTTAATTCAAATATTATTTTGAAGTTTTCGGCTCTTCTTTTGAAACGAGATCTCTTATGTAGCGAGTTGGAATCATATTTTTAAATAAATAATTATATTTATGCTCTACTTTCGTATCGAGCACTATTTTTTTAAAATAATAACAAAAATTCTAAGGAACTTTGGATTATTTACCAAACCAGTTTCTTTCCTATTTTCTATAATATTTTCACACACACACACACACACACACACACACACACACACACACACATATATATATATATATATATATATATATATATATATATATATATATATATATATAATCCTGACCTGGCATCCTGATTTCAGTCTCTTTCCAGCTGCAGTAATATATATTTCCTGTGCCTTTTCTATAAATACTTTCATGGTAATTTTTCTGATTAACTTTAATATTTCAATGTCAGAAGTATTCTTCTACCAAGATTGTTCTTAATTTTCATTAACAACCTTCTTGATTTCTTCTCTTTCTCACTTGGTATCTATGCTGAAGTCTCAACTATATACTCCTGTCTTAATAGTAAGTCTAATCGGTTCTATAAGGTTAAATCGATCCCAGAAATGGCTTACAATCTGTTGTTTATCGGGAGAAACAAATGGCTTGTTATTTTAGCCCCTTAAAAAAAAAAGACGAAATTTATCTCTTTTAATTGTTTCAGAGAACCCACTTTGCCTTCCATGAGTATGTCTGATGCTAACCTCCAAGGGTGGGATTCATTCCGCGTGCTCGGGCTAACATTTGCTGTTGACGTGAAGTAGAAAGATTACTTCGTCGATTCCGATGGTCTCGGTGGCGAGCACCGATCCTTCTTTCCAGTTCTATGAGAAGGTGCAGCCACGGGCAGCTGTTCACGATATTATTGTCCTCAGTTCCGGATCCGTCGGAGGACAGAGGCGCAACAGATGAAATTAATAAACCCTGGCCGAAGACAAAGATTCAACTGACATAGTATATACTCTACCCGGCATAAGCCAGATAAGTACCTATGTATCTATCTTATTCCGTTCATATCTATCTATCTATCTATCTATCTATCAATCTATCTATCAGCTTTTCATTTCTTGACATTGTTTGCTTGTTAGGACTATTTTAATCATCTCCTTCTATATGTCGAGGATATGGATATAGGCTTTAAATTAAAAATCGCTAAGCCAGGTTCGAATTCGAGTTTTTTACATTTACTTACGCGCAAATAATATTGGGAATGGTATGTACCTATCCCTGTAACTATGGGTTAAATAGTAGAGCTTGAATCTGGTAGAATAATTGTTATCTACAAGAAAACATTGTTAAAGCATTCTTCTCTCGCAAAAATCTTTTAATTTTAAAAATCTAAAATATTTCGGTTTCAGAGGGCTCGAACGAGCGGCGGTGCCACGCTGCCTCCGTGCGATAACGGCTGAAAGCCTCTAAGATGGAACCGCGTCCGGTGCCGTCACGGTATTACGAAAGCGTCTCTTTTCGTTCCGCTGCAGCCTGCCATAGGCGAAGGCGTAAAACGTAAACTACTCAACAAATGCTGTGAACCTTCAGCACTTTGTAGCTCAGCAATATTTGTCTTATTAATCTGCGTCCCGTCCAATGCACGACCATCTATTGTTTCTCTGATCTTCTTTCGTTCAGTATTTTGTGTTGATTGTTAAATTCTCATTAAATTGTTTCCCCAGAACTGTACAATCAAGTACATGACCTTACGCGACCGCAACCTCTTATGATTGCGACGTTAATATCAAATTTCGTATATTTTAATAGTGTTATCTTCTTTATTTCCATTCTGTTGCCATAGTTTTACTGGTGGGGATAGTTGATTTATTAGACTGAATAAAAATCTTTTTCGCATTTCAAGCTGTAATTAATAATTCAAACAAATTACACACGAAAATCGTTTATCCATCCAAATACATCCCATCATATTCCATTATCTGTTGCTATCTTTGTGCAAGATGCTCAGTTTTATGCTTATACAGTTTGGTAGTTCTAGAGGGAACAAAACAATGTGCACCTATTTTCAGCATCACCCACATTGTTGAACCTCTGTCCACAGAGGAGATGAGCCATGGTTCGCAAAAGGTATTAATCTGTGGGCGCAAAGTCTGGACTCTAGGCATGTAGATACATCGCTGCCCGCCTCTCGTGTTTGCGCTCAGTCACATTGCTAGTGTGCGTTGGGATATTTCCATTCCGTGTGAGTGCACGTTTTTGATTGACCAATGTCGAGTATCGAGAATCGAAAACATCATATGCTTGCTGCAATTG
The DNA here is from genome assembly GCA_963932145.1 of Acanthosepion lycidas. Taxonomy (NCBI): domain Eukaryota; kingdom Metazoa; phylum Mollusca; class Cephalopoda; order Sepiida; family Sepiidae; genus Acanthosepion; species Acanthosepion lycidas. Next base: position 55,867,651 of record OZ010597.1, on the reverse strand, counting down.
TTGAGTAAGCTGAACGTGCAAGATCCACTTCGAGATTCCACCAAACAAACAACTTGACATTCTCATCAAAGCACCCTTGTTAGACAGCATTTTCTGAAACAGGTTCAGAAAATATATCTATTTTTCATGCCAAAAACGCACACCTTAAGTAGTTACAAA
>OZ010597.1:55804992-55862492 GCA_963932145.1 Acanthosepion lycidas | reverse complement strand
AAATAATCAGCAAATCAGTAGAAATCGAATTAATCAATGAAATAAAAAAAAACACACAATTTACATTATTCGGACTATTGTCCTCATCTTTGTTGACATATTAATCACAACGTTTCGGCCTTTTACAGGTAGTTGGAATGTCGAACTGAACCCTTTATTCCGCTCACGGGGGTAGGCTGATCTAGTTCCACGTGCCATGCCTAATTGATATCAGTTAACTCCTGTTAATTCCCCTCTCCAGTTCTTCACAGCCTTAACCAGGTATTGAACTCATACTCTTTGGGTCCTGTCATTGGATCTAACTAACGCCTTAATACACTGGGCCATGTGTCACTTTGTGATATATATGGCAACAAAGATGAGGACAATGGTCCGAATAATATAAATAGTGTACATAATACCTCATCTCAGAAATATAGACAGATACTGAAGGATCTGATAAATATGGCGACAAAGATGAGGACAATAGTCCGAATAATATAAATAGTGTTCATAATACCTCATCTCAGAAATATAGACAAATACTGAAATTAAAAAAAAATGAGAAGAAATTATTTAAGAATGGTATGTATTTGTAACTTGACTTGGAAGATTAAAATGGACGACAATAAACATTCCGTTCAATGCCATCATTTTCTTGGTTTTTACCATTTGGGAAGGGGCTCAGAGCACAATATATTGCACATCTCTCGAGGAAAAGAAGATCTTTTGTGGCATGTAAGTTTGTAGAGGTTTCGTTTTCACGATGAAAACATAAAAAGGAGGCAATATGGGAGTCACATCCTGTTAATATAGGTAACCCCACGAGATCGCTAAAAAAAAGCGTATAGCATGATGAAAAACACGCCAAACTTGACTAAAACAAAATTTTATCGTCTAAATGTTTATGTTATTATTAAGACGAAAAAAAGATCAAATATTTTGGGGGTATTTTTTACATTTTTTTAATCGTTTCTATCACGTCCGAAATTTTCGTTAAAAATCTTGTTTTTTTTTGAGTCAGCAAAATTGACCTTTTTTTTCCATTTTATAAGAAAACTGGAAATCTCATTTTGAAATTCTTTTAAATATCAATTATCATTTTTTTCAAAACTTATTTTAAGAAAAGCAGAAATTCTAATGTTTATTTAAAATATTTTGAACCAAGCTTAACTTAGCTTCTGTGCCGAAAAGATGTAATTTGAAAATAAACCAAAGCAGGTCATAAGCTTTCACGTCATTTGACAGGTGATGAATGACATATTGACGGATCCCGTGAGTCTAATTTGTTCTACGGAAAGAGAAAAGTGGAATAATTTACATCTAAGTGAACAAATTATTTACCTCGTTATTTTTTAGGAAAACTTTCAGCGCTCTAATTTGTTTTTTGTACATAGCTTTCACCTTTACATTTACGATGCTTTATAGAAAATATATTCTAAACAAAATAAATAAGACTGTTAAGAGGTGAGGTTAAATTTCATATTTTATAAGAAAGATATCTAGTTGATTTATAGGTACCTTTCTTATGAAATTTTATCAGAGGTGTACATAAAATACTATAATTTTAAGTACATTTATTACATTTTACTGTGTTATTTGTATTTCCATTCATTTTATTATTAATTTTGATATTTCATTTATGGAAAAATGTCATAACTGAGATTAATATAAAAATAAGATCATATAAATTTCATAAGATGATACTGATACTTGTTGGTACCCTTCTCAGTTGAAATTGAAAAATCAAATTAACTTCTCCACGCGTGTTTCGCAAAAGTAAAGGCTTTAACAGCGGAGAACAATGCTTAACGCAAATAACGCAACTTAATTGTATTCTGGTTGGTCTTCCGTACGTTATAATTACAGCCTGATTATAAACACAAAATTACATTTCTTAATTACTGCGGATATTTTGATTAGTCAAAATGATACAATTTACAACGCCTTAAAAAAAGATCTATCTCATAAGGAGACTTAGGAAACCTGATGTGGCATTTATCTAATTTTATAACATTTTAAAAAATTAAATGTAAAAATCTATTATAATTAAGAAATAACAAATAATTGTATTAAAAATTCATTTTTCATCAATTTTTTTTTTTTTTTTGATTTCAGAATATATTGTCTATATTCATAAAAACAACTGAAAGCAAAAAAAAAAACATTTGAAATTAAATAATATCTTTGTTTTATTGAGTTTTCTATGTTACAATTCAGAGCTGATTTTCAGGTAGGAGGTCCAATTAAAATTGCTTTTATCTATTCTAATCATGAAAGTAGACTCGATCAAATTTCTAGCGTTTTCTTAAAATTAGTTATTGGGGGTAATAAATATAAATAATATTTCTGCCATGACTTTTATAAAAAGAAAACATATTTATCATGATTTCGATCATCTGTGAATAGTTCCTGAAAGTTTCATAACGTTTATTCCAACGTAATTTCAGTAGAAACAAAATAAGTAGAATAAAATATGTATTTTTCTTTATTCCTCAATAATTTTAAAATTTGAAACTTAATAGAGATTAAATTTACATTTTTGAAATGGGTAGTTGTTCATTTTAATTTCAAATTTTATCGTACAATTTAATACCTATTAGTTAGAATAAATTCTATTTTAGTAAAAACCCAACTTTAAAGCATTTAATAGTTATTATAACCTTACTTCCTTGTCAAGTTTTTTTTTTAATTCTCCTATACTTGTATTTTGATTGGTCATTCCAGCTCATGTAACAGCGTTTCCCCTTACGAGGGGTGTTTAATTAATTTGAACCTTTGAAAACCTTTATTCTACAATCTACATTCAACATCATCACTTGATAAGACACCACAGGTGTTGAAACAAAATGGCTAATTTTGTAGTGATTTTATAATATATTTATGTTATAATTTTTAAATAAATAATTATATTCGCTCTACTCTGTATTGAGCAATCTTTTAAGAATATAATTGTTGGTTATTGGAATTTATTCCGTATACACCTATCTTATACTTATATATATATATATATATATATATATATATATATATATATATATATATATATATATATATATATATAAAGAATAGATTTTTAGGGATTTAGACAAATCATTATAGCAATACATCGAGTCTAGAAGAATTCTCAATAGAATGCAAAAGCACTGGGCGGCCGTTTCATCCTATTTGGGGCCCACTACTGAGAACCCGGAACTTTTCTAAACAAGACAGGCATCATACCAGCCGTACCAACGGGCCTCGCTGACGAAGAAGAAACCGAAAAGACTCAATATAGCGCCGCTACTTACAAATTCCACGGTGATACTCATCCAAGTATTCATAACCCAACGGATTGTGCTCAAAGAGCCACGTCTTTTATTTCCTTAGAACTACTCCTTTGCAACGATATACAAGTAATACAATTTGGGGGATTATATATTAATCTTTGCACCAGGAGCAAGGCAGAGAGGCCGATATTACTCAAGGGAGTACAGGAAGTGTAAGTGAAAGAAAAGATTGAGAATAGGGAGCATTGAGTAAAGGAGAAAATATAATTCAAGAAGATAAAAGTTGCCTATTCACATCTAACAAAAGGTATTCAGTGTCTTTTGATACAGAATCGGTCCCTGCCTTCTATAAATCTAAATTTGAAGAGGCTAAGATTGCATTGGTCGAGGAAATATCATCTCGGGAGTAGTTTCTGCAATATAAAGAATTTCAGGGAGAAAATAAGGGAATCATACTGCAGGGAATATTTTCCTAAAAATAACGTTTCTCAAGAAGACCCGGATTGAGTGAACTTGCTTCCTTTTTTCCCAGTTGCATAACAATGGTATGAGCAAGATTTCACACTTTGTAATTTATATAGCCATTACGTTTTATAAAAATCAACTCATCAAAATACATTGTCAAATTTTAAACGTCAAAGAACCTTCAAATCAGAAAGTGCAAGAATGTAAACACAAACGGTATTAGAGAAATAATAGGAGCCCTGTGAATGATAGAAAATAGTTAACCATACTTTTAGAAAATCTAGGGAAAATACTTGTTTTCTAATTTGGAGTATAATATCCACATATACTTTCAGTGATGCATAAACAATTAATTTATGACCCTTCAGGATGTTGGTGATCATAGTTCTTACATGATCTATCATTGGTAACGCTAACCAAGTTTTGATATATATATATATATATATATATATATATATATATATATATATATATATATATATATGTTGGAGGAATCGAGACTTTTATCATACAGCTGAGATTTGGAGCGGGTGGACTAAACAATTTTCAATCTGCTTGTCTGTATCATCTTCAAGAAGCGAGAGCAAGATCTAAAAGGGCAGGCAATCTAACAGTGATCTCATTTCACAATCCTCACACTTGCTCCATATTTGGCCGCCTTTGTAGATCACTAGCGGGTCTTAAATGCCACTTAAGATTTGAGCATAAACTTTCATAACTGAATCAAAAAGCTGTCAGATCCTCATACGTCGAAACCGACGGGAGAGTCCATTATATATATATATATATATATATATATATATATATATATGCATACACAGAGAAAGATAGCGCTTGTGTATCAGTAGCCGCGTCACTCTCGATTAGTATTGTTATAGATACATTTTGATAGATAGATAGATAGATAGATTGACATAGATAGATAGATAGATTGATAGATAGATAGATAGATAGATAAGAATAGAGTAAAACAGATAAACAGATTGAGGTACAGTGATAGTAATGAACAAGGAGACATAGAGAATCAGGTTCAGATAAATAGGTAAACATGATGAGATATATGATAGCGAGATAGGAATAGAATCAGATAGATAGATAGATAGATAGATAGATAGATAGATAGATAGATAGATAGGAATAGAATAAAACAGAAAGAAAGAGTTAAAAAGGTGGAGATAGATAGATAGATAGATAGATTGCGCTTGTGTGTCAGTAGCTACATCAATTTTAATTTTGTTTGTTTAATGTTTTTATAGATACCTTTAAATAGATAGACTGACCTTGTATATCAATAGCTACATCAGAATCGGTTTTATAATTTCTACCGTCTGAATTTTTTCCTTTTATTTTTCCTTTTTTTTTTCTCTTTTTGGTATATTTTGAAATGTTGTAAATTAACTTTACAGGTCTTACTCGACATCTAATTTGTCCACGGATTACGTCTTATAATCTACTTATAACTTCACAAGGCTGCCGCATTGCCCCTGTCCTCTTTTTTTTTTTCGTTTACGCAAGCTCCTTAAGTAGATTAACGCATATTTCCTTTTTTCCCAGTTGCTTTCATTATATTCTGTGAGTATGAAATTCGCTAAGCTCAATTCTCTCATTGCGTATCCCTTCTGATTCTAAGTAAATGTATCTATTCTCCTTAGCTTTTCCTTGTTACTTCGTTGTTGGTCCAAGTCCCTTAGCTCATTTTATTAATCCAGTGTGTAGAAATTTCAAGTTTCTCTTTATCATTCTTATGCACTCTTATGCATTCTTAAAAAAAAAAGACATAATGGTCTCCTTTTACGATCTACGCCCGGATCTACGGCGAAATTAAATCATCTTCAAATGATCAGTACGCATGGACGTAATCACATATATTATCAATGTTTATAGTTTTTTTTTTCCAAATATTTCTGGGCTAATACATATCTCTTCAATAGTTTCAGTCATTTAAAACACCGAGGATGCATCAACACGTCACATTCATTTCTTTTACGACAGTGGGAATTCACGACATTTGCACTGCACTGAAAAAAGAACCGCTTACTTACATTAATCTGAGTGCAAAATTGGAGATCAGGAAAACATATTTTGTAAACCATCTATTGTAAACCTTCTGTTGTAAAACACACCCGTTGCAAACCATCTGTTGGAAAACACATCTGTTATAAAACACATCCGTTGCAAACCACATCTGTTATAAAAATATATATGTTTAAAATTCTCTTACAGTGGATTAAGTGCATAAATTCATGACAAGATTGTTTGGAGAGAGCAACTAATCAATGCATATTATTGTCAATTTTGTTTTAACAAATAAAATGCTTCTTAAAAAAAAGAATTATCCTACGATTCCTTCAGCTAAGAGACCTGTTCCTCATTCAGATCATTTTATTGTCTCTACACCCTCATGTTTCGAAAAAAATACCTTCAGATGAAAATTCTGTCAAGTAGTTTTCTTTTGAAGACAATGTTCTTATTTATTCAGGGGCGAGTAGCAGTGAATAGCACTGGATCACCGAGGAAGACCTGAATGTCATTGCCGGTGATTGCCACCTTTTTAAGCATCAGTCGGAGCTCCTGGCAACTGTGCTTAAGCAGCGGAATCTGAATGTATGGGTCACCAGTTTCAGGACACTAAACAAGGACATTGCCTCATTTTTCGACATGGAAAACACGTCCTGCTACTTGAGAGTTTCTTATTTTAAATATACTGAGAGCATGGTAAGTATTTATGTCAGTCTGCCATGGCTTCCTTGGTAATACACAGGTACCAGATAACCAACAGTGCACCGAAAGGCTGTTACAGGCTTGAGGATATAGGATGCCGAATATCAATCGGTGATGGTCGTGGAGAAATGTTCTACCAAGATATTACTAAGATGGAAATAAACTACCAAGGCGAGTGTAAACCCACCATGGTGGGGTACTTCTACTGGATGCTCCTGCGCAGCGTACCGAATGCAAAGTACATGGGATCGTCCGAAAATAAAATCACTTCTGACAGTCAGATGTACTATGACGGGCATGTACGGTATTATCAGAATACATTTTGTTCCGTCAATGGTCTGTATCAATGCCGTTTTTGTAACATGCTTTTGCAATAAGTAAAAATAAAAACATTATAAACCTTACTCTCAAACAAATAGTGGAAGAACGTCAGAGCTCCGTAAGCGTACGTCAAGATTCGAAAAACATCGAGGAGGCTGGCATAGCACACATAAGAAAGTTACGCCAAAAGAAAAAAATCCATCGAATTCTCCCTCTAAATCAAACCAGTCCAAAAAGAAACAAGACAACTTGCCTCCTAACACGTGTCCGGGTTGTGGGTCACTACATTGGTATAAGGATTGCCCTTACAGGAATAAGAAGTGCCTAACTTGTAATCATATCAAGCCCAAGAGCTCACAATGGCAAGCGAGAAAAAATGTTAATAGCTGCGTAAAAACAGAAAATCGGATGAACACTATGGTTTAAACATTAGGTATTATGTGCAAGTACAAGTCCTAAATAAAAATATCAAATTACAGTTGGATTCTGGGTCAGATTTGACAATCATGAATCTACACACTCGGAAAATGTTGAGAAAAACAACCATCCATGCTAAGATCTAATAAAATGGTTAAGTCCGTGACAGGGGAGAAATTCAAGTTTGAGGGAGAACTTATCAGAAATGCTACTTTTCATGAAAGGACGTTAAAACTAAAAACGTACGTATTAAAGAATACAGAAAATTTATTACGCATCGACTGGATGGATAAATTTAAGTTGTGAGACATGCCAATTAATTCATTTTGCCACAAACTCGAAAACCTGACCACCGAGGTAAAAAAAATTAATAAAAGATTTAAAAGAAACTTTTCCGGAAGTTTTTTTTTTCTGGGGGCTTTGGTTGGTGTAATAAGATGGCGACAAAATTCGAGTTAAAAGATGACATCCAGCCAGAGTTTAGGGAAAAAAAAAAGGAGAAATGTGCCTTTCGCCTTTTTACCACAAATAAATGAAGACCTCCACAGACTAGAACTGGAAAGACAGTAATTTGTTATAAAAAAAAAGTAGTCACAAGATGCAGTCTTGTTTTGTGCAAGAGTCAAAAGCAGAAATATTGTTACTTGTTTGAAAGAGAGTAAAAAAAAAAAAATAGACAATTGTTTGGTCTGCAGGAAAGCCAAACAAGACAGACACAAGTTTTCATAAGATCAAAATCAGCCAAAAATATTTGGCTTGCACGAGAGTCAAGAAGTGGTACACTTAACTGTGATTCACACTAAAGTCACAAAGACAGATGCAGTTACAGATGTTCTTTTTCCGGGGTTTTTATGCCATTGCACACGGATATGATCACTGTATGGTTCACACTAGCCGTCATGAAAATTGTATGCACGATCTGTCATAGGTTGTTGACATTCAAAATAAATTAAAAAATAACCAGTCGTATTCCAAATCCAGAAAACACGAATAAGTTGACCGAATACATCTCAAATATCTTGGAATATTGGAATTAAATTCGTTTTAAATAAAGGAAACCATATAGGAAGTGTAAAAGAAAAAAATTTAGATATGTAAATGATTTTGGAGAAAAATTTTCCAAGGCATAAATTACTGAGCAGTCTTCACCGAAAGATAGCAGCACTTATCTTAAAAGTAAGCTGAACAGGAAGCAACCCGGTAGGGGGAAAGAAGCGACAGTATGAAGTCGATACAGAAAATCTTAAATCAAAATGATATCATTGATAGATTTTCTAGCAAAAAAGAAGAATGCAGCACATTAAGAATCGTCGGCAATGAATAATTTGTCAGTTTGATTATCAAGACCTGAAAACTTTCTAAAAGATTTTGATAAATGATTCCGAATGACAAGAAAGAGAAGCAAATGCTGATTCCGAAAACTGCTAAATAGGATCGCAAAACATTTCTAAAAAATTAATTGATCTTTCACGAGACGGCCAAAAAGAATTAAAAAAAATATCTTCTTAAGATCATTGAATATAATTATATTATGAATTCGCTTTAAAGTAGTGTAATGGTTGTCTCATTTGATTAATTTACAACTGAGTTAGAATTTCGATTCTCACAAAGTCCTCAATAATGTCGGCCTTGTGTCACATTCAAACTATGCTTAACAAATCGCTGTCATAATTTTACTTTTTCCTCCATTTGTTAGTAATTTAGAACGTACTATAGACTCTGACATGAACCCAGATAAATAATGGAACATACCGATTTGCTTGCGAGGAGAGACTAAAGACTTATATCAGAGACGATGTTAGAGAAAGAAAGCCTATAAAGAAAGAAAGAAAGAATGAATGAAAGAAAGAAAGAAAGAAAAATGAATGAAAGAAAGAAAAAAGGGAAGAAAAAGTGATAAATTTATAATACGTTTATTGTCTGCTTCAGTGAAAAGGATAACCATGACAATTTAGAATGTTTTCATTTGAAGATTCTTAGTTATGTTAATAATGGACTGCTTTCCTGATTGTTATATCGGTATCCTGTTAACGTTATTAAACTTTGAATATATGAAGTATACATTTTTATATTCCATAAGATCGTTAGGAAAATTAATATATATATATATATATATATATATATATATATATATATATATATATATATATATACACACACACACACATACACACACACAATGGGTAAATTGTCGTCAATTTATATTTTTAATTTAGCGCATGCGTGTTGTTTGCTTTTGATTTTGTCGACTGCACAGTAGGGTCAGTTGTGCACCGTCTGTGAGAAAAGGAGGAAAATAACGCAATTCCCTCTGCTAGAAAATTGGAAACGACATGCTGCAATGCTTGGCACTCGCGTTCGAAGAACTAATACGAATATTTCAGTGTGGTTGTGTGTCAGATTGAAGAATGTGCAAAGGTTTCACAATGTGTTGGATACGTCTAATGGTGATTATAAAGATGTTTGGAGTGATCACAAGGGATGTCGATGTTATGCCTTTATTCAGCTTCCTACCTGGTGTAAAGTCACTTGCCTCGAGAAGGTAGTGCTACCTAGCGCCAAGAGTTTGGTTACTGGAAGAAACTATATCTGGCAACAGGACTCTGAACCATGCCATAAAACCGTGATATCCCAGTCATATCTGTCAGTCAATTTCTGCGACTGCATCACCCCTCACATCTGTCCACCTCAGACTGAAACTCCATTCATTATTATATGTGGGGCGTAGTTGAGTGAGAGACCAAAAAAATCTCCTTGTAACACCAAAGATGAACTAAAGGCAACGATTATGTCAGCATTCACCAAAGAGATCGCCCAGAAGAATTGCAAAAATTCCGAAGTCGTCTGAAGGTCTTGATCGAAACCAATTGCGATTTTATTGCATAAATTTACTATTTAGTATTACAAGATACTTTTGTGTAATTTTAATACACATTTTGTAAATTTCAAATTTCAAAATAACTGAGTGTGTTTTTAAAATAAAAAAAACCCTATCACAACGTAATGCAGATTTTCTGGCACTTGCAATAAGTTTGTCTTTGTATTAGTTTGGTGCAAAAATAATGACGTAATAATGTCGTTTTCTGACGTTAGAAAATACGTCAAAAAACGACATTATTACGTCATTATTTTTGCACCAACCTAATAATTTACAGCTGAAGATGATCTTAGAAAAAATGGAAAAATACTTGGGTTAAAAGAAAAAAAATCTACAACACCTTCCTCGATGACTTTCATCTTAACATCAAGAAACTAATTAGACAACTTGAAAGGATTATTATAACAATAAGTGAATACAATAAGCCTATATTATTCAATGAAACATGTTTGAATGAAAATATGCTGACTTAATATATATATTAATAATAGATATATATTTTCCCTCACCGTCTTTGAGTTTTCAGGCTCAATTTTTCGGTACGGATTGAAAAGAAAACATAAAAAAGTTTACAAATAATCATTTTTAAATCTGTACGTAAACATTCTTACTGGCGTGAAACCCAGTGTAGTGTTGCACTAAACGGCGAGTAAACAAAACACTTGTATTATTATTAATAGTATGAATTTTAGCTCTGTTATTTTGCATCGAGCATTTTATTACCGCCAGCACTCAGTGTGCAACATTTTTACTCATATACACACACACACACACACACACACACACACACATATATATATATATATATATATATATATATGCTGTGTTTTTCCCCTCCCACAACTTCCTTTTATTGTACATTTTTCTGTGTTAATTTTAAATCAAATCTCCCGTTGAAGCCTGAAGAGTGGGAGCGAAACCGGTTGCTTCGCCTGTTTTTCATATGTCTCGTAATATTAAGGTTTATACTTTTATTTCGATCATATATATATATATATATATATATATATTGAGAGAGACAGAGGGTTTGTTCTAAACAACAGCCGTATCCGCTAACGCAACGCTCTTCATTAAATGAATTGCGCACTATGTTTGTCTGGCGTTTGTTTATATCCGTAAAAAAAATACGCTAGAATTTTCTTTTCCATCTTCCATGCGCTGATAGCTAAGGGGTAGACACTCCGACTCATCCCAAATCGGTCGTTTTTCGATCTCGGCTTTAAGCAATCGGATGTCTAGTCGCACTGATGAGCTGTGACACAGCGAAACAGGCCTGTATCTGGATGACATTTCATATATATATATATATATATATATATATATATATATATATATATATATATATATATATATATATATATAGCATAATGAGAAGCCACGTATACTTTCTTAATATGTATATATAGAAAAAGTTGCAAATTTAAAAAAAATTATGTTTTATTTTATGAAAGTATTTTTTTATTTATATATATATTTGATATATATTTTCATATATATATATATAAATAAATAAATACTTTCAAATAAAGATAATTTTTTTAATTTGCAACTTTTTCTCTCTCTCTCTCTCTCTCTATATATATATATATATATATATATATATATTGTTATGGGAACTTACCCATAATAATAATGGTCTATTCCTGGCATTATAAATACTGCGCCTCTCAAGAGGTATGAGGATGTTATAAGACGAGGAGAGATAATTGAGAGCATATTGTAAGGACATTGGAATAGTGATACTTGTCGAGACAATATAGTTCACTTTAACCAAATCTGATAGTCATTACTAATACTTCTACTTCTTTGTATTATGCTTCTGTTGTAATATATCTTTGTATTCCATACCTGTGTTCGTCTTATTCTTTCATTGGTTCTAACCTTGGACCATCGCCGAGGTAAAAGGAACTTGGACCATAACATATATATATATATATATATATATATATATATATATATATATATATATATATATGTGTGTGTGTGTGCGCGTGAAATGTGTATGTATATAAATATAAATATATATGTGTGCGTGCCTGTGTAATATTATATATATATATATATATATATATATATATATATATATATATATATATATATATATAATTATTTATATATTATATGCGCGGTACTTATTAGAAAGCGCTAAATATCAGAGATAGAGCTTACATATTTAGTTGGATTTATGTGAGTTTGTGACCCTGGGTTTCACGGTTTTGCGATCCAACTATATATATATATATATATATATATATATATATATATATATATATATATATATATATATATATATATATATAAAATAAAATAAAATAAACAATAGAAAAACATAAAAATCAATGTAAAATTCTATAGAATTTAAAAATTAATTTGACGTACTGTTTGTAAATATTAATCAGTTATATGCAATGCATAGGCGATTATGTATCTTTTGATACATGACTGTCGAGGCAGATATTTTTCACGGAGTAGGTTGTCATTTCTTCCTGCGGTAAACCAGTTGCCATCCAAGGCTATAGAAATCCGTCTGTCCTACTACTTACACATATGTGTGTGTGGGGGGGGTGGAAGAGGATTCATAACTTTCTCCAGGGTATTAACACGACTGGAAATCGAACTCGTCTCTCCGATTCATCAATCCGAACTGCTATCTATTACTCAACCATGCCTTACTTATACAAGGAAAATATTATCAGGTATTCTTCAATATTTCGGGAGACTCGACGATATCAGGTACCCAACTTAGAATAAATGATTGAAAGCCTTCAATGTATTGCAAATGCACTTTAATATTTAATTTTTTTTTTTTTTGTGCTCAACTTCTTATCCAGAACGGAAAAATTAAATTACAAAAAGAAAAGTTATCTCTTGCGTATAACCAAACAATATGAAATTAATTTTCGTCGTATAATATCTACTTTTTAGGAAAATTAGGAAAAGATCTTTAAGAAATATAGGATTTCTTGGAATAAATTCAATTTTAATATCAAATTACCCTCCAGTAGATAAAGTAGGAGAAACTGTGGAGTAATGGATAGCGGCTCGGATTGAGTTAGAATTCCAGTCAAATTCATTACATTCCCTTACGTGCTAATAGCCCTGGGAAAAGTATGAATCATCATCTTCTCCCACAGCTATGGGTAAATAGCAAAACAGACCGGGTCCTATTGCCTTGGATAGCAACTAGTCTACCGCAGAAAGAAATGGCAACCAACTGCGGGAAAAGATCTGCCCCGTCAGTCATGTATTGAAAGATATATTATCGCCTATCATTGGCTGATATATCATATATTTGAAAAAAAAACTTACATGGCAAATACAATACTTTCGTTTTAATATATATATATATATATATATATATGTATGTATATAAGTAATTCATCGAGTCTTGAAGAAACCTAAACAAAATGCAGAAAGCACTGGACGTCCGTTTGTCCTATGTTTGGGACTCATCAACAGTACGCATCCATTTCCGAGAATTGAAACCCAGACAGTTACGTTATCAGCCAAACGTGATACCAACTGTTCCAACTGGCTTCGGTGACGAAGATGCAGCTAATCAGACTCGAGATAGCGCCGCGCGATCACATTCCGTGGTGGAACACATCCGAATTTCCCTTACCCATAGGACTGATGCCCCCACAAGCCACGACTACTATCACCAAGCTGCTTCCTCCAGAGCATTAGAAGCCGGTTCAGAAAAGGATATACAAGTGATAGAAATTATGAGGATTTGAGATATAATTAAGTACTTCATCGAGTCTAGAAGAAACCTCGACAGATTACAGAAAGCACTGGACGGCCGTTTCGTCCTACTTTTGGAACTCATCAGCAGTGCGCATCCATTACCGAAAACAGAAATCCGGACTGTGTACCCTACTCTTTTCGAGAAGGTACACATCTACTTATCACCTCTCAGATGCGTCTCTGTCTTTGGGCAGAGTGCGTTCAGGTGCGGCTCTGTCAAAGGACAGAGTCGTAACTGAGGAAAATTATACTAAAGAGGTGCCCAACCCTTGGGAACAGCTGCCCGACGCCGCGCTCTCCCATTGCACCAGAGGGAGGGATCGGTGCTCGCACCGAAGCCAGCGCAACCGTCCGTTGAGGGGGCTCGGAGAATTTTTGTTCCTTGCCCGGGTGCACGCGCTCGGGATCCCCACATTAAACCGACCTTGTGTTACAACCTGACCTCGTAGGGGTGGGGGTCAAGTAAAGATCGAAAACTGAAACCCGGACAGTTATGTTATCAGGCAAACGTCATACCAATTGTTCCAACCGGCCTCGGTAACGAAGAGGGAAAATTACATTTGTCGCCAGGTTTGTTCCTGTATATTACTATAGTGTTTGAATGATTGTTTAAACTTATATTTCCTTTATGGTTACTGATACGGGTTTTTAGGCTTATTGGGGAATTGAAGAGCCGAGTTCGAATTCCAGTCGAATCGATTACTTTCACTTACGTGCTAATACACTTGGGAAAGGTATGAATCCTCATCTTCTCCCACAGCTATCGGTAAATATCAGAACAGACCGGTTTCTATTGTCTTGGATGGCAACTAGTCTACCGCAGAAAGAAATGGCAACCTACTGCGGGAAAAAATCTGCCTCGTCAGTCATGTATCAAAAGATACATGATCACCTATGCGTGTATTATGTATGGCGCATAACTGACTAACTGATGTCTGTCCGATATAAACTATTTTACATTGTAAACTATTTATTTACTGGCATCTGAAGTGACAATGAATTTATTCTTCTTCCTAATTATATATCCGTTTGTCTTGAACGTGATGGAAAATAGCCGTGTATAATGGATAACTAATTTATCTGATGAAAGAATGTTCAACGGTAGGATTATGAATGTATTGTTGTTTTTGTTAGAATGTGCTTGGTGGTGTATAGATTAATATGTTTCTCTCTACCTTTCACGTTCTCTCTCTCTCTCTCTCTCTCTCTGTCTCTCTCTACTTGTCTCTGTCAGAGGCTAATTTGTTTAACAAGTCTTTCATTGTTGTAGAGTAGTTTCACAGTGGAGGCTTGTATTTCACTAAGTCGGTCCTAAAATAGGTTCGACGTACAAAACGTTAGGGACTTGATATTATAGGTAATGACGCAGCAATCTAGTTGTGGTGGATGATACTTTAATATCCGACTAACGGTCGTCCGACATCGACTGACTGACTGGCCAACTCACTGAGCGACTCCTTCATTACTCTTACTACTCCTCCTTATTATTATAAGTGGGAGAGTATTAACAATAGAATAGGTGTGTTCCACTATAACATTCATATGTCTACATATGCTAGCATATGAGTTTTAATATATTGTGGAGGCGTTCTTTTTCGGGGAATTTTAGAATTATTTTTTTTTTCCTGCTAGCATAATATTTCGATATTGTTTTCAGACCTATTTTTCTTTTAAAATTATCCTAAAAAAATAGAATATATTTTCCATTATTTTCCTTTTTACGCCACTACATGTTCACATGGATATAGTCACATGTCAAACAAAAAAAGTAAATTAAGCACCATGTAACACGTTTCTGGAACATTCGCCTGTAAAAATGTGATCAACATCTATAATAGAACAAATAACAAATAAACTCACCGCTGGGCTCGAAAAGGGCCTCCAGTCTGTGGTTGACTGGGGCAAGAAATGGCCGGTAATCTTTAATGTCTCAAAAACAAAACTGCTCTCTTTTACCCACCACAGAGACCCTTTCCTGCTTCCCATTAGAATGTCTGATGCTCACATTCTGCTTGGCCTCCCACTGTCCGTTGTTCTGAGATGGAACAAATACATTGAATCACTAGCTTCATCTACCGCAAGGAAAGTTAGTTCTATGTGTCGCACCAAAAAGTTTTTCTCGCCTGAGTCTATAATTCAAATTTATAAATCAACCCTTTACCCTTGCTTGGAATACTGCTGCCATATATGGTCAGGAACCCCCTCTGTTCGTCTCAAGGTCCTCGACAAAATCCAGAGACGAATATACAATGTGGTTGGCATCTCGCCTACAGTCACTTTCTCAAACACGTGCCGCCGCCTCCTTCTGTTTTTTCTACAAACACTTTCACGGTAACTGCTCCGACGAGCTACTTTCGCTGCTTTCCAATCTGCATGACTTTAAACGTGATACTAGGTCGGCAACTTAGCCGCACTCTTTCACTGTCGAAACCGTTAAATATAGCCGTCTCTTCTACTCCAGTAGCATCATGTCTCGCACTTGCCGACAGTGGAACTCCCTTCCTCTTACTTGCTACCCTGATAGCTATAATCTTCAATAATTCAAATGCAATGTTAATTGACATCTTTAGATGCCTTGATTTTATACCACGTCCTCCTCGACATCCTTTGCCCCATCACCTCTCTTTACTCTTGCTCCCACTCTCTGTAACGATTTTGGCACTCCCGCCTTGCTTGGGGGAAAGGCTTAAAAGAATAATACTATCCAACATAACTAAATTAATTAATATAAAATAAAGTGAAATAAAAAACGACGTTTAATAATAAATAATAAATAAAAGGTAAATAAATAATTAAATCAATATATAGATAAATATAGACAGCTAATTTAGAATATAAACTTTAAGGATACACATAATAAATAAACACCTAATAAGAATAATATTAAAAATATTAATTTAAAATTATACATTAAATATATATACATCAACAAGTCAATCTTACTTATTATAAAACGCAGATTGTGCGTGTGTGCGTCTGTACGTTTATATCTTGGATGGGATTTCCTACATTTTTCAACCGATTTCAACAAAAACTTCACAGGGCTACGTAAAATTACCTTGCGGTAATTCTAACAGTGCCAAAAATTGGAAAAAAAAACACAATTGTTTTGGCACGAAAACAATTTGAAAACACGATTAAGAGGCATCACGAGAATGAAAGGGGGACAACTCATATCGAGTTATACTTATAAAACTCAGGTTGTGTGTGTGTTCTCTTATATATCGGATCGAATTTCCTACATTTTACGACCGATTTCAACAAAACTTCACTTTATTTTTTGGCAGGTAGTGTTTCTTATTGTCTTGCACACTTTTCTTTATTTTTACATTCAGAATGCTTTAAAAATTCCATTTACACGACAATTGTTTATAATAAAATTCTATTCAATAGGTAGACTCATAACGATTGAAAACAATGTTTTTGTTTGAGTTTGGGTTTGACCAATTCGTAAAAAAATAAATAAATAAATAATTAAGATATGCGTATCCGCCAACCTTAAACAATAATATTTGTCACTTTTATTTTTCAATCTTTTTGATGGTCGATACTTGATCTATCTCTTACTGTTACATCCCCGGGCAACCCCTGGGCTCTACTGCTAGTCTTACATATAACCACAGATAAACAGACAAAGATGCCTGATAAGCAATGTAATCCCATATATACATATATATAAAACATTTTTTTCTTTATACGGTTTTTTTATAGATACAGATATTTAAATAAATGCTGTATTTATAATAAACAGTATTAACAACATTTACCGAGAATGTCCGAGAAAATTTTCATAGAATATATGCGTCCACCGTCAGGAATCGAACCTGTATGGACAATTCCAGTCCATATCAAATCACTACCGCCTCCTTATTACCTTCTTTTAGCCACAGGTACGTGTGATTTGAATAAAGTCCTTCCTTTAGGCCATCCAATGTTACTTGAGATTCTACCGGGAAGATTGCTTTAGAAAAGTCAATTTTCATCTACTACATGGTCCAATTTTGACGTTTTAAAATAGTTTTTAGTAATAGTTGATTGCCTAGTAGATATTTTTACAGATTTCAAATCAAATAGTATTCTACAACTTTTGTTCTTCTTGACTCACTGAATTTCAGTCCTTTCAAACGTCTGAGACAAAAGTTGTTGGTTCGATATAACTCGGTTTAATTTACGTTCATTTTTATGAAGCGAGTTTAAATTTGCCAAGAAATGGTTCACAACTTTATTTTTTTTTAGTTATGGAGGCTTATTTGATTTGTATATATATGAATTAATAAAATACATTAAATAGTAGTTAAAAATTAATAATTGTTCAGTCGGATATCATTCGACTGATTTCGCTGAAAATAGTTCGTTATGGTTAGATAGTCTAGTAAATTTATTGAATTATTACGCGATATAACATTTATCGTCTACATAATAAACGCTAATCATAGACACTAGAAAAAAATCAGATTTGGACTTTGCACTCTTCTAGGTTAAGCTAAAAACGTGACATTTAAATATTCAGAAGAAGCAAAATATGATTAAATTAAAATGTTATTTTATTTATTTATTTCATTTTTTGTTTATTTTATCATCTGTTTTAAATTTATTCTCTTGAAATATATTTCTGTATAAAAATATTAGAAAATAAAATAAAATCAGTAAATTTACAAAGGTCATATAATTCGGAATATTAGACATGCTTATGTCTTCGTCATATTCACAAATACTAATTTAAAAATGATTTTCTTATGTTGAATTATTTTATATTATTGACGCCAAGCATATTGCAAAACAATTCCATACAGAAATCGTGACGCCATGTAATGAAACAATTTTTCTTAGAATTTTGTATAATTATTTATATAGCAAAAACACATTGGAGGATAAGCTCGGTAAATATGACCAACAATTATTTAAATTTATCTGAATATTTACAGTTTCTTCTTATATATTTAGTTTGAATTCAATAAAATTATTTAATTATATATATATATATATATATATATATATATATATATATATATATATATATATATATATATATATATATAATTATCTCTTTAAAAAAATTTATAACATAAATATAAAATCACTACAAAATAGCACTCTTTTAAGACTAGTAATTGTTGGTTTAAATTTATCTGAATATATACAGTTTGTGCTTATTTATTTAGTTTGAATTCAATAAAATTATTTAATTATATATATATATATATATATATATATATATATATATATATATATATATATAATTATTTATTGTTAAAAAATTTATAACATAAAATGTTATAAAATCACTACAAAAATAGCACTCTTTTAAGAATAGTAATTCTTTGTTATTGGAATTCATTCCGTATACACCAATGATATACTTGGGCATATATACATATATATATATATATATATATATATATATATATATATATATATATATATATATATATATATATATCAAGAAAAGACTTAAAAATTCATTTCGGTTATAATTTATTTCGTGAATATTTTTATATTCATCTCTTCAAAAGGAAACTTTTTATAAAATGAAGACAATTGCTCCGGACAGTTATATTAGATTAACAGGAAGAGAAAAAATAAGTAGATAAAGAAAGAAAAATAAGACATTTTCGAATATCTTTAAAACATAAGAGAGAGAGGGAGAGTGAGACAGGGAGAGAGAGAAGGAATAAATAAATGATGGGTTAGTAGTAAAACTAAAATAGAATGATCTAGCCAAGAGTGTTCTCCTTAAAGAGTTGAACAAGTACATCGGGTGAGGTGCAGTGTGATGAGACTTGGAAGAGTTACAGCAAATTATCCGAGTAAGCTTGTTATTTTAGTCATCAATAATCCTTACAAATTCAAATTATTCAAATAAATATAACAATAATAACAATAACAATAATAATCGAAAATGTGGCATATGGGAACATCAACAATCCCGGTTGTAATTGGAGCCCTCGGGCTGGTTGGAAAAAATTGCAGTAGACTAATTGAAGAGATTCCAGGAATTCAATGCCTCAAGGAGATACAAAAAATTGTTCTGACAAGTACAGCACACACTTTACGAAGGGCTTTATCTATCTAATTTTTTTCTTTTTTTTTTTTTTTGTCAGTGGAAAGTTTCATGATGCCATTTCTAAACTTAGGTCCCTGGGCGGGACCCGGAAAGAAATATATAAACGCCAAAAATCAAAGAAAATTATAATAATAATTATTATTCCAGCCTCAATAGTAAATCTGGTCTCGTTGACAAAATTAACCTGGCCGCTAATCTCGAAAAGGACCATTAATCTTTGGATGAATGGGGCAGGAAATGGCTGGTAAACTTTAATGCCGCCAAAACGAACCTACTGGCCTTTAGCCGCAACAGAGAAACCTCTTTTCCTCCCATCAGAATGGCTGATCCCCAAATCCTCGAGAGCGCCTCGTTATGCCTGCTTGCTTTCACGCTGTCTGCTCACATGAGGCGGAACAATTACATTGAATCAATAGCTTCATCAACCACAAGAAAATTTGGATCCCTCTGTCGTGCGAGAATGTTTTTCCCGTATGAGACTATCCTTCAAATTTATAAATCAACCATCCGTCCTTGCATGGAATATTGCTGTCATATATGGCCTGGTGCCCCCTCGCTGTACGTCTCGAGATCCTCGACAAAATCCAAAACTGAATATACAAAGTGATAGCCCCAGATCTGACATCTCGTCTACAGTCGCTTTCTCACAGACGTGACGTGGCTTTCCTTTTTTCTACAAGTGTTTTCCCGGCAACAGTTCCGAAGAGCTACTTTCACTGGTTCCCAGACTGCATGAATTTAAGCGAGCTACCAGGCTGGCATCTCGGTCCCACTCTTTCACTGTCAAAACGGTTAAATGTAAACGTCTCTTCTACTCAAACAGCTTTTTCTCTCGCACTTCCCGTCTGTGGAACTCTCTTCCTCTTACTTGCTTCCGCAGTATCTATAATGTTCAAATATTCAAGTCTAATGTCAATCGACATCTAATATCTTGATGTTGTTCCCCGTTCTTCTCTGTATCCTTTTCTCAATCACGCCGCTTTACTTTTGTGTTCAATCGTGCTAGTAACACTCCCGCCTTGCTTGAGGCGAATTGTTTAAAAGAATAATAATATCCAACATAACTAAATTAATTAACATAAAATAAAGTAAAATACAAAGATTTTTTAATAAAAAATAATAAGTAAAAAATAAATAAATAAGTAAATCAATATATAGATAAATATAGACAACAAATTTAGAATATACTCTTAAAGGATGCACATAATAAATATACACCTAATAATAATAGCATTAAAAATATTAATTTGAAATTATATATGTTGTACATACATCAACAAAACCATCATTCATAGGGCCACATATAAAACACAAAGTTGCGTGATAAGCAATGTATTAACATAAATACATATATATGCGTATGAATATATCTATACACGTATATACTAGTACACATATAAAGGAATTAACACTTTAAGTGTATATCCCCAAAAGCCAATGTATTTTAAACTTGTTTTTATGTCTACACTTAAAAATAAGTTCGTTTCTTTGATTCAATAATTGTAGAGTCTCTTTTTCGACAAACTGATTAAAATAATCCTTATCACTGTATACACTAAAATGAATAGATTATCGTCTAAGAAAAAATATTTTATGAGAACAAAATTAATTATAGCGAATCACTCAGTAGTAATTTAAAACAATCATTGATTTACCAGGAATCTTTAAAAAATACTAAAACCATAAAGAGAAATAGAAAGACGATATGGTTTAACCCTTTTCCTGCAGGCTGCCCAATGTAGATAATGGCAGATACTTTTTTAAACTTAATCGACAAAACTTTTAATCACAATAACCCTCTATAATAAATGTTCAATAGGAAAACTCAGAAAATTAGTTATTCCTGAACCAAAAATATACAGAATGTTAGCTCGCACAACAGTTAAACATTAGAAACATTTTATGACGTCAAATCAACAGAGAAAATATAAGGATGAGAACATATTGCCAGTCTAGTAGCACTCTTAAATTCATGTAGTCAGAACAGCTGCCCTGCAAATATTTGTATAAAAGACAGAGGGAAGGCAGGAGAGGTCTTTGAGAATGAGGCTGAAGTCGAGATGCCAGATAAAGATCGATTAAAATACAGATACTTTGCAACTCTTTGTGAAGGAACGCATATCTTGTTATTCAGATGACGGTTGTCTTCGAGTACAGAATCCAGAGGTGAGCAGTGAATATTTCGGAGACAGTAGGAAAGCGTAGTTCAGGTTAGCAGTGGATATCGCAGCAAAGTAGCAGAGCGTAGTACTTCCTTCTGTTCATCTTCGCCTGACAAGTTCGGGTAGGGTAAACAAAAATGGTCGTCTTTATACACGACGAATTGAATGATCTACGTCTTCTGATTGGTTAACCTTCTATTGGTGGGCTATAAAGTGAGTCAAGGCATTTGGACTAACTCACTAGTTACATATATATATACACAAAAAAACTGTAACATATCTGACATGAAGCAATATTGAAGAAGGATGAAAATAAAGCGTATGAAAATAAATTTTTAACCTTATATTCGCACCCGAAACATAAACATTTTAATTTATTTTAACAGTACACTTTTCTTCTACTGATCAGGGTTTTGGAGATGTCATTTAATAAAGTGGGTATGTGTGTGTGTGTGAGTGCGCAGGCGCGAAAGCACACAGACAAACACGAATATGCACATGCCGATGACACAGCTATATAGTGTGAACATTATTTCTGTCATATCTAGTTTGGTGCTACCGATATATATATATCAAGATGGTTGAAAAATTTCAAAGAAGGGCCTGTAATGAAATCTAACTTGATTTAACTCATTTACTCAGTGATGTCACGTAGTTTCCCATTGTCTTTACTACAAATATTTTCATAGCCAATTTTAAGATGTGATTTTCTCCCTCGTCCCTCTACTATATAGTTTTAAGCGTCCTACTAGATTGGCAAATAGGTTTCATTGTTTTACAGTCGAAGAAGATCGATGCAACCGTCATTTCTATTCTGATAGTTTCTCTCTTGAAACTCGCTTTCTATTTATTGCTTTACTGCCACCTGAAATACTCGTCGTCTGTCTTCTTTTATTGCCCTTTTCTCACTTCTTTTCAATGTTAATAGATGTCGACATTATATTCATACCTGAAATTTAACCGCTACCATTTCTTAAGAATTAATATAATTTACATACGATACAACTATTATTATAAACTTTATATTGACTGGTTTACACGGGTCTGTGTAGACATTTTTTCACAGTACAATTTTCGTCGACTGAACTGAATTTTTGTGTGTAATGCCACGCACACACTCCCATGCAAACGCAGATGACACAAGTAAATATTCCTGTCATAGTAAAAAAAAAAAAATACTACTGCCTTATCTGGGCTGGTGTTCCGGCTATCTATGTCATGATTGACGATAAAATTCAAAGAAGAGACTGTAATATAATCGATCTTGACCTAGCATGTCAACTTCACTGACTTTTTTTTTCTCGTGGCTCCTGGTTGTGTTTTTCTATAGATATTTTCATGGCCACATTCCAGACGAGCTTTACTCCCTAGCGAGTTTTTGGAGTGGGGTTTAATGCTAGATTTTATTATGCAAATCAAGATGTTGACATTCCACAATACTTTGAAAAAACTTTAGAGAGGAAACCCCATCGATACTGTAAAAAATGATAACTGACTTGAAAAAACTTATTTGCATGAAAAAATGTTTTAATAGTAAGAGTGTATAAATTTCAATCTAAAGCACTACTGGCTGCTCGATCAATGGATGTTTAATATTTTCTTATAAATAAACAGCTAATATTACTGTTGAAACTTGACTAATGCATGGAATAATAATGCAACACAAAATGTACTTAGAACAAAATGTATTGAAACAAGAAAGTGTACACAATATTTACATATAGTCTTTTGTATATTCCTGGGAAGACCGTTCCTGGAGAATGTGTTGACTGAGTCGCAGTCGGGCAGAGTCTCTGGTTGGATCTCCTGATTCCTCTCACTCTCTTCCCGGTACCAACCATATTTATATGGTCGGTACTCCACTATGGAAATTAGGTGGATCCTACCACAACAATTACCATGACAGTTAGAGACGATAAGAACAGATACTACATCTTCATCTAAACCTGTTAGCAAAGATAGAAAGCATAACTGATCTTACACTGGTTACTAGTTCAATGAATGCCAAATGTTTCTTGATAAGAAATCAGCTGATATTGCTACTAAAATTAGACACAAGTATACTACTTTTTAATCCAAGTTTGATATCGATGAGGTGAGAAAAGCGTATCTCTTCTTACACTGGCAGCTTGTTCAATAAATGCCAAAACCTCTTATGTTGCTACTAACATTAGTCACAAGGCGAACATCGTCAACTTTTTAATCTAAGTCTGAAAACAATGGGGTGATCCAGCCTGGCTTGTATCCAATTTTAGTAACTGATCTTACGCTCAATGATTGCCAAAGATTTCTTTATAAGGAAAAGGCAAATATTACCATTATAACTCACATATTTGTAAAATCATTCGGGTACACTTATATTTATATGCTAAAGACATGGTATGAATGGTAGCTTCTGTCTGTATTTGGTAGACATATTTAAATTTAATTTGATTATTTATCTTTATGGTTGATCGTCATGTTGCCAGTTTTACCCTGACGATCTGTTTAGGTGAAACCTACGTAGGTTTGCCTGTTTTTTTAGGTTTATATATATATATATATATATATATATATATATATATATATATATATATATATATATATATGTATAAACATATGTGTATATATATTCATATATATATATATATATAGATATATATGTATGCATACATATATATATACATATATATACATATATATACATACATATATATATATAAATACATATATATATATATACATATATATATATATTTATACATACATATATATATACATATACATATATATACATTTACATATATATACATATATATATACATATACACACATACATATATATATATATGTATGTGTGTGTGTGTCTGACTTCGGTTCAATAACGTTAAAAACCACAGACAAAAAAATATCTTATCGCTGCTCACCTCAACCAGCCGTTTCATAGCGTCGATAACATCAGATGCGTTTTTGTTAGCGCCTTCCTTCAGCAGCTGACAAGAAAGACGCAGATCTGAGTTGAAATTTATTTTAAAAATGAATTTTTACATTGCAAGATTAAACAGGTATTTGACTTTACTCATAGAGTATAATTTATTTAGGGAGAGCTATAACCAACAAAACAGGAAGACTAAGTCTCACTTCTTTGTTTTCGTCGTATCGTTGAAAAGAACATGAACATTCTGACTTTAAAATCTTGTTCTTCGTGCTTCAATTTAGTCAAAAGGTAAATATATAATAAACATTAATTTTATTGCCAATATTGTTATCATTTTTTTGGCTTTTTATTCTTTAAATTTTGACTGTTTGACTTTCACTTTCACTTTCACTTTCATGTGGAATGCATTGTAGATATTTCTTACCTTGTCACTTTTGTTGAGATGTTGACATGCTGAAACCGATTATCTGAAACTTTTCTCAGATACGTTGACGTGTGTATTTTTTGATTAGTGTTTCAGATATTGATTTACAATTGTAGACTGACGTTGTCTACCACATTGAGGATCAAGTCTCATTACCCCCCCTTCGAAAAAAAAGCACCGTATTGCTCGGTCACAATTTGAAAATTCAGCCCATCCTCTTATTATGTCGGCATCAGTTTGAGAAGCTTTATGACTAAGCTTGGATTAATGTTAAAAAAAAGGTAAACGTACCTCTTCTTTTATCATGTTAAAGATGAGAGGCTTTATGAATTTTAAGTTAAAGTCCGAAAAAGTTTGATACAACATTTTAATCATTTCTAATTTCACAGATGTAGCATCAGAGAAACTTCAAAATATCGAAATCTTTGACACTCACTTATTTATCAAATTTCCTTAAGATTCTCCGATATTTTTAAAATTCAGATATCCATTATCTGAAGCATTTTGCTCACACTTTGATGTTGGTTTGGTTAAACTTGTTTTATCTGGAGGACATTTTGCAGATGGACGCCCACTAACACATTGAAGATCAAGACTCGTATTCCCATTGAGGAACTTCAGTAGACAATGCCATTCTTTCCAACCACAAGTGGGTCCTTCGCTTCATCCTCTGTTAAATTTCACAGCAGTTTTAAACGCATTATGACCAAACAGATGTAAGAAAAGTAAATGCATATCTCAATTTTTCTAGTTCAGGATGAGCATTACATTATGTTTTATGTCAAATTCTGAAAGAGGTTGATATAAATTGTAGAAGTCAAGTGACTTACCTGCCAACATGGCTGCCTTCTTCTGTTTCCTTGTAATTATTTATTGTACTATGTACAAATGTGGCACAAGGCCAAAATGGGGAAAGGATGGTCGTCATCTGTCTTAACTTTAAACTTAGCTAGCCGCAATCACTGACCCAAACATACAAACACTGTTCCATTCACCAAAACAACACATCCATTACATACCATTCTTACTACATCCACCAAAATGCCTCAGCGACTCTATGAAGTTTTAACTAGTCCCAATATATACAATTCATTGTCTGTGGGGAAGAGGGGAATAAAATAACATCTAAAAACCCCAATGAATATTTACAATGAATAAAAATCTATATACAAGAAACTAAACAAAAATATTGTTAGTAGAAAAAAAAACCACAGCCCTAACTGTGGTAGAAACATCAGTTAACTGGACGAAATCAATGCGGGACTTGAAAAAGAATATATATAAAACATTCGTACAATCCATGCACTCGCTACAAACACACACTCAATCAGACACAACAACAAATACGAAAGACACACTCGAAACGAAAGGCGCCCCGCACCCACCAGAGAACTCATATCACTAACCACCTAACGATGGGAGGGATGGGGAATTAAACAAAATAAAAAAATAGGGCCAGAAATAAAAGGGGCCAATGAGCATACACACCCTAGCTAAGTTAACTTGGAAAAAAAAAGGTAGCTAAAACAAAACCGACCTAAACTAACCTATACATGGAGGGGTTGCCAATGTTCACCCCAGCAATCCCAAAATTCTTAAAGCCTAACCGGCATCAAAAAGCCACTCCAAGTCAGCACCTTTCACTCTGCAGAGACGCGCAGAGTTGGGAAGAGGTAAACTTCTCGTCCCCATGAAATTCCTTCTGCCGCGTCGTCCATATCACGACTCGCATAACCCCCAGTAAGCAAAGGAACACATAGTGCTCAGCCTTAGTCAACGGCGGTACTATATTGCTACAGACGGAACTGGCCTCGAGGACAAAGAACTTTCCGCGCAGCATGCGAACCATGAGATCTTCAACGAAGTTGCACAACGGAGCTACCACACTACAATGAAAGAAGGCGTGACCTAGGGTCTCCACCTCCCCACTGCAGCGAACACAGTTTGGCGACTTTGCCAAACCCGCTGCGCGAAGTCTTTTGTCGACCCAGAGGGCACCTCGAATCACCAGCCAGGTGAGTGATGCCCCAGGGTTAGTGAGACATTTCAACCCGGGCGCCCAAGGCCATATGCAGCGAGCCTCCCGCTTAGTCAGACCGAGCTCGTCAGTCAGATCATCATGAACGTTCCCCCTAAATAACACCTGATATAATGCCTTGCAAGACAACGGATGGACGTCGGAGAGGCCATCCTTCGCCCGTAAGAGTCGCTTGAGGTCCATCCGACATTCACGATAGAAAGAGCCCTCGCCTCGAGGATTACGGCCGGCCTCCTCCTCACACGAGCGCATATTTCTCAAGGATGGAAAATGTTTATGGACGTCTTCCTTCCAGAATTTGTCGTTCTCATCCAGTTGCATACACATCCGGTCTAGATAAGTAATGCGAAGCATATGTCGACGAGTCTCAACGCAAGGCACCCCCAGATCGCCATCAGAGGGATGGAGGTAACAGATCTCGCGACTAACCATGGCGGCCCTGCCTACCCACAAGAAGGAGAACAAGAGCCTTACTAAAGCCAATAAAGTGTTAGACGGGAGTGGAAGCACGGAGAGTCGGTAAAGGAGAATCGGGTAGATGTGCGAGGCACATACTTCCGCACTCCCCTTCAAGGAAAGATTCATCTGAGTCCACAGACGTACTGCGAGCTCGGCCTTCTCTTGCACCTCCGACCAATTTATTTCCAACAAGAGGTCGGGACCGAACCAGACGCCGAGTATCTTGACCGGCCCGTCCGTCCAGAGGAAAGGTCCGGGAAGAGAAACTCCCCTCCACGAACCCAACCGCAAGCCGACAGACTTATCGTGGTTGATCTTGGCCCCTGTCACTATCTCATAACCCTTGATTTCTTTGCCGACTTCGTTAATTTGGGCCGACTCGACACCAGAACCGAAACGTCATCAGCATCGGCGGAGTACCTGGCCGAGGTGGTAGCACCAGGTAAGGAAATTCCGCGAAGGACCGGATTCGTCTTCAACTTACGCAGGAAAGGTTCCAACGCAAGAACGTAAAGCAATGGAGACAGCGGACAACCTTGACGAATGGAGCGAGACCAAATGAAAGGCTTCGATCTTACCCCATTCACTTCTACCAGTGCACCGGGGGACGCATACAGCAGTCGGATCCAAGTCCGAAAGTCCGGCCCGAAACCGGCGGCCGAAAGGACAGCCTCCAGAAACCGATGGTCAACCCTATCGAATGCCTTGGACTGATCTTAATTGATCAGCGCGGCATCACTGTCGACTTTCTCGATGATCAAGCGTACCAAATGAAGACTGTCCTGAATAGTCCTGCCATTCACAGCACAAGTCTTCTCGGGGCCAATCAGACTAGAGAGGACAACCTACAAACGGTCAGCTAAGACCTTGGCTAAAATCTTCAACTCTGTATTTAACATCGTCAAAAGCCGATAATTATCTACCCCATCCCCAACGTCTTTCTTCTTGCGAAGCAACTTGATCACATCCCTGGTGAATCGTTGAGGAATAGACCCCTGCCTCATCCAGTTGTTGAAAATCAGTGCCAGCAAGGGGACAAAGATGGGCGACTGCCTCAAGTACATTTCATAGGGAAGACCATCTAATCCCGGAATCTTGTCCAGGCCAACCTGCTTCAGCGCATCCCAGATCTCAGACTCTGTTATGGGACCCTCGCACCCAGCCGCTTCAGCCGCCTTAAGGCGGGGAAAGTTGGCTAAATAGGCGTCGAACTGAGCAGGGATCAGACGGGTCTCCCTAGCAAAAAGCTCTTGAAAGTAGTCACGAAAAGCCTCGCAAATGCCTGCGTCTGTAATCACAGTCCGCTTGTCCGGCAATGTGATGCTCACGATATGCCGACTAGATGCCCTACGAGCTTCATCTGAACGCAATGAAGCGACCATATCCGTAGCCTCACAAGACATTCTTTTTATCCTTGTCCTAACTACTAGAGCTTGATCATTCTTGATAAGCAAGGAGGCCAGCTCCGCCTTAGCTAAGGCTACGTCCCCACTATCGCGGGATCTACCTTGGCCTCAAGAGACTTTTGCACTGCTAGCCCTGCTCGATTGAGTCGTCGACTAAAATCATCAGCAAAAGACCTAAGTTTTGATTTCAAAAAGTCCCACCACTTATTCCCAACCACAGCCCCCGATAATTCCCGCTGTAACATTAGTAAAAGCTGGTCACGGAAATCTTGCTCACCAAATAATGATGAGTTTAATTTCCAGTAACCAGCCACCTTAACCCTAGGCTTATCTAAATTTACCCGAACTCGGACAAGCCTATGATCCGAGTAAACTATAAAATGGAAACTTGGACATTCTAAGAGCCCTACTTCGACTCTCTTAACTAGAACTCGGTCGATGTAGCTTGCGCTAACCACCGTATCCGAGCTGCCGCCCCTAGTCCAAGTCCATGCTACCTCCCGGGGTGCTCATTTCGGTACTTATCGACGAGATCAAACCCGTCGATAAAGTCCCGAAACGATTTCACATCCGGATTGTAAGTACCCGCTTTTTGCCCTATACGATCTATATCGGGATCAAGGACGGCATTCCAATCACCCGCTAGAACTACCGAACGAGAAGTCGCCAAAAACGCCTCGATCTGCCGAAACAAACCAGGCTGCTGCGTGTGGTCATTGTTCGCATAAACCCCAATGAGGCGAAGAGCCTTATCCTTTATGGTAACATCCACCACGCAAAGCCTGCCAGCCGGATCCGCGAAGACAAGAGCACATACCGCATCCAGAGACTTGCTCACTAGCCAGGAAACACCCCTCGTGCGTCCATCAAAACATGCTGAATAGAGGACGAACCTCTTAGACAGAATGTCCTCATGATCGCGAGATAAAAAAACGGGTCTCCTGTACACAACAAACATCCACCCCGAGGCACTGAAGGTCGCGATCGAGCCTCGCCCTTCGAGACTCCGACCTCATGCCCCGGACATTCAGATTTGCTAACCAGAGAGCCATTATCAGATCTAATTAGGGTTGGGATACTGACTTTAACATGGCCGGGGTAAGGATACCGACAGCCTCTCCCATCGACCCGTGGCCCATCTTATTGTTGATAGAGCCGTCTTGCGAAAGACCGCCTATATCCCACGGAAAGGTCAATTTTAGTGCTCTATAAAGGGAGGGGTGAACTAAAACTGGGACCCTCCCTGCACAAATTTTTTTCAAATGATTCAGTTCATTACTTTCGATAATGGTAATTGGAGGAGACATTTTATAAGAAAAAATCGCCTCCTCCAACATGGCCCATGCCTGACGAGCTCCGGTTCCTGTTCTTAATACAGTTAGAACTCTCTGGGCATTGGGAAAGTTATTAGGGTCTTCCACATCCTTGTCTGAATATTGCCTTATTGAGAGGAGGTACTTTAAATCTTTTATTCTGTTTCCGTAGTCTCTGGCCCTTTCTGCCTGGGCCGGGGAAATTCTGCATGTATCCTCCCCTGTGTAAAAAATGAGTTTTGCAGTTTTTTTTCTTTTTTCCTTTGAATCCTGACTAGGACTTCTCTGCCTTTTTGGTGCGGTGGGCATTTCAGGGTTTTTAATGGGGGAAGGACTGGGAGTATGAAGAGGGGTATATTGGGATTTATGTTTGTACGGGCTGGGATCTCTACTGAGAGGAACAGCTTTAACGTGATGATAAAGGGGTGAAATGTTTCTGTGGGGAAAGATGTTTTGGGGTCGCAGGTGGGGACAAGGTAGATGGCGATGAGGGAGTCCCTTTTTTAGTCTGCATAACCTCTGCTTGTCTAATTTATCTTTTAGCTGTTTTATCTTTTCTGATTTTGTAAATCCAGGGTCATATTTTTGTTGTTTTTCTCTGAATGTCTCGTCAGAGACCGGGGCATCGCCCTTAACGTTGACAGTAGGAGTGGGGCTGTACGTGTCTTTTGCCCTTGGGGCTTCATTGGAGTGAGGCCCCGCTGTCTGGCGCTTCCCTCTGACCTTACCAGCAAGCAGCAATTCCCCCTCCCCCTTCTCCACAACTGCACTAGCAGCGGGCGAAGGCTCTTTGGGGAATGTGGCCTTTCTGCCAACCGGAGGTTTATCCGACCCGGCCCCGGAAGCTGGCATGCCCATTACAGGCTAGGCGGAAGGTAACGACGCGGTCAGAGGGGGATCTTGGTCGACTGGCGCTTGACTTCCAGAGGCCTTCTTCTC
This sequence comes from Acanthosepion lycidas, assembly GCA_963932145.1. Taxonomy (NCBI): domain Eukaryota; kingdom Metazoa; phylum Mollusca; class Cephalopoda; order Sepiida; family Sepiidae; genus Acanthosepion; species Acanthosepion lycidas. The sequence continues at coordinate 55,830,973 of OZ010597.1, read as the reverse complement.
TGGGCAGGAAGAGGAGAGGTGACCAGTCTCTCCACACTTCCGACATACCGGTTTGATGCCGGTCACAATAACCGGCAGCTTCAAGCGCCCTGCTACCAGACAGTTGGGGATGGAGCGGAATGCCTGTTCGTTCAACAGTATATCGAAACTCCACCCGCTTTAAGGCTATCGCAAGAAGCACCCAGAATCTCGCCATACTGCGACAAAAAAGCAGCCAGGTGCCCCCTTTATCTGAGAAGGGACCTCATATATTATTAACCTGGTCCTTCTTCGCCCTTCATACTCTGTGAGCAATATAAAATCTTTTGTAATCAAGTCACGACGTGAAGCAGCGACACAGTCTTCCGGTGTGGGTAGCAATACGTCCCACATGAAGAATTTTGCTCCTTTAACAATTCTAAGAGGCTTAAACCCCAGGGACTCCAGTGATTTTAACACTGTGTCTTTCGTCGAGAGACAAATTTTGCGCAAATGCTTGTCCATAACAAAGACCGACACAATTCTTTTTTCAATCTTTCTTAATTCTTGGGCGTCTTCCAAGAGTCCACTTTCCACGACAAAGTGAGCATAACTCTTGGCTCGCTCCAAGAACTCCGCAACATTGATTATGCAACTCGGTGGGGACGACCAACAAGAGGGCAATTCTCCGGCCTCTGCATTCTTATTTTTCTTCAGTTCATTTTCACCATTCTCGGCTTCCTTGCTTTCCAAATTTTCGCTCTTTTTCGACTCTGAGGTCTCTGCAGCTTTTTTAAGGGTTCTCGCCATTTCTTCATTTGAAGGTACTAGAAAAGGGTACTCATTAGTATCATTTTTATCGGGTGTTTTTTTATTTTATTTTTTATTTTTTGATGGAGAACAAATGCTTTTTTGCTGTTTTTTTAAAATCAGGAATTACCGGTTTCTTTTTTTTAATCAGAAAAAACGGCACTGATCTTGTTTTTTTTCCATTTTAGATAAATAAAGGGAAAGGGAGGGGTGGAAGGAGAAAAGGGAAGGGGAGGGGTGGTAGAAAATGTTTAAAAAAAGGTAAAAAAGGGGGGGGGGTAAAAAGTAAATAAAATTTCGCTTATCAACGAGACAACAAATTTAACTAGTAAACAAAGGTCGACAGACGAAAGTAAAACAGAAAGACGTAAAAAAAAAATAGGGGGGTAAAAAGTAAATAAAGTTTCGCTTATCAGCGAAACAACAAATTTAAATAGACAAAGACGAAAAATAAAACAAAAGGACATATAAAAAATTCAAAACGACGAAAAAATTTTGCCTAAGAAATTAACAAATTTAAACAGATAAAACGAAATCGCAAAACAAATGGACGTAAGAGAGACGAGAAAAAGTGAACAAGGTTCACAAAAACGAAGAAAGAACAAAAATTAAAAGGACAACAGACAAGAAAGCAACAAATTACACAATAAAACGAAAAATTATAAACGGAAAATTAAGAAAAAACGCTATACAAAATAAAATACGAAACTAAAAATGTGACAATTTACAATATGGCTGCCGATAAAAACGGTCAACCCAAAAACAAAAACGTTAAATAATTAAAAAAAGGACAGAAATTACAAATTAAACAAACTTTAAAAACAAATATTATACACACGTAATTAACAGATAAAATGCAAAACTTTAACGGATATTTAAATGAAAAACACAGAAATAATTAACACGTAATAAATAAATAAAGGAAAAAAAAAGGCCGGAATGGAAACGTAAGGACGAAAAATAAACAGATAAACTCCGGGGTGTGGGCACGGGAAGAAAATAGATTTAAAAAGGAAAACTAAAACGTAAAAGAAAATCAAAACGTTAAATAAAAAAGAATAACTAATAGCAAAAAGTCAAAAACAATAGTCAAAAAAAGAACGTTAGAAAAACGAAAAATTTAACAAAAAGTCAAAAAGCAACGTTAGAAAAACGGTAAAAATAAATCAAAACTTGGCTAAATTAAGGCAGTCAAAAGTTCAAAATAAAAATCCTCTGAGAGACAATAAACGTCTAACACGGTCAGACAAGAAAAACGGAGTAAAAACTTATGTTTCCTTGTAAAGCAAGCCAGCCGATTTTACCTCATTTTATAGGAGAGTGCCTAATACACCAGTTAGTTTGGTCCATTTTGCTAGAATGGACCTGCCCAATACATTTGCATGAGGGGTCTTTATTCACCCATATATTTCTCCATGAAATGACTCAAGTCAGTCTGAGATTTGGCTACACTTGCCTACTTGTGTGTTAGACCCCTGGCAAGCTAACCAATATTCTACATAAATAAACAAAGATAACATTTTTATCGCTAGAAATTATTATATTTTGAACAAATTTTAAAATAATTTTCAAGAACACATTAAAAGTTTTATTCTAAAATCAGACATTATTTTCCGAACAACCTAATACTTCAAAAAATTATTTGCGGAAAAAAAATCCGATATTCTAATCCAATCATCAAACAGAGAATAAAATATTTATGAACTAATTTATTTAATTTCAATTAATTTAATCTGGAATTAGCAATGAGATGTAGCAACAGAATTGAATTACTGCCCAAAACTATTTCTATTTTTTAGATTGGTGCCAAAATAATGACGTAATAATGTCGTTTTTTGACGTATTTTTAACGTCAAAAAACGACATTATTACGTCATTTTTTTTGCACCAACATAATACTAACCACCTAAATACCAGAGCTATGTAAGTTGCTTATTTGGTTGAGCATGCAGTTTCATGTGGGGACAAATTTGATTAATCGCAAATCTGGAAAAGAGACCAGAAAAAGTAAACAATTGGAGAAAGATGAACGCTGACAGACTAAGAGTTTCCTTGTTGGCTGCAGACGATAAATAGGCACTCGCTTGAGGAGATGTCCAGCATTCATTGAAATCGACGAGTAAAATGAAAGCACTTCCCGAAGGGACATCTAAATTCAAAACTGATCAGGTAAACCATAGTATCTGGTTAAAAAAAAGACATTATAAATATTGCTTAGATACATGATCCCCCTCCCAAACGAGAATTAGTCAACAGTCAGTAAGCCAGTTGAAACCAACTATAGGGCCTCAAATCGGATAGGTTGGTCCTGAAACTGAGCTCTTTGTCTCTTCTGATTACAACGAGAATTTCATGGTATCCTGTATACAGTGCATTCAATTGATAAGAGTAGCAGACTCAACGTGATCTTAGATTCCAAATATAAACTAATTCCAATTAATTCAATTAAATCGAAAAAACAAAAAAACAAAAACAATCACAACGTAGGTATTAATAAAAAAAAAAGACAATTTAAAAATAAAAAAACCTGTTGCGCTACTGGTTGCCCAATAATTATCCGTGAGCGAGTCAGGCAGACCATTAAAAATGAGTTTCAATTGGGCGAACTGTATTTGTGCCTGCTATTACGACTGTATCTACATTTACTTCCTGTTTTGATTTTATGGTAAACTAAAATATATTTTGAAGAAAGATTTTTTACAATATAAAACAATATAAACACTAAATATAAACAATATAAACTAAAAAATAAATATAAAAATATAAACGATATAAATATAAGCTATAGATATAAATATAATATATAATATTAATAATTATATTATATATTAATTTTATATATATAATATTAATGATAATAAGAATAATAAATATATAATATGTATAATATATACATAAATATACAATATATATTTAAATATAATATAAATATGAATATATGCTATACAAATACGAAAATATATAATTATAAAAATATAAATAAAATAATAATAATAAACAAAATAAAATAAATAAATATAAAAATAAAACAATGTAGATAAGTGGCTCTTATGTTCCGACAATTCTATTCGGAACTGTTATATTCCGTTCTAGGGGAATAAACACAACGCCAGGGGGATACTAGAAGAAAGGTTTATTGTACACAAGTACAATACGAAATACGGTATAGTTATACACACGGGTCAATCTAGTAATAAGTGCCACTAAGTGGAAGGTCGGGCGTGCTTTGCGTCTCACTCTCTCCTACGTCTTCCAGTCTCTCGTAGACAGTTGACTTTATAGGTACTTCTTACCTGTAAGTACCTTAGTGTAATCATTCATGGGGGTGCCGGGTTATTCCATTACATCAGTGACAGAAAAATATCTTCGTAAATTTGATTGTATATCTACCAAAATTTTTCACGTCTTTTCTTAAATTAAATAACTAAAAGAGGAGAAACTGGCTGTTGATAAGGTGTGAAATGAGAAGTGTGCTAATCTGGTGTTGAATTTCTTACTAAATCAAAGGCTTGCATTATCTTTACTCACCTTTTATATGTATAGTTGTCACGTGACGTTGTATAACAGTGGAGGAAATCCATCTCTCTTTTTTTTTAATTACCTAACAAGTTTTGAAACGTCGCGGAATTTCGCCACTTAATGTAGGTTATATTGATTTTTATTTTCTCGATCTGACAAGTTTCTGTTCTTTTCGGGAACACTTTCTCGGCATTACTTAACAATTCTGAAAGCATCTATCGTCTTACATCTGAACGTCTTTCAGGAAATTGCCTAATTAAAGACTTAGGCTAAAAATAGTGTGCTTATTGGCGACATATTGAATAGCAGAATAGGCTAACATTTACAATTCTAGGTGTTATAAGGTTAAAAGGATCTTTAAACGATATTAAGAAACCGGATTCCTTAAAAAAGTGAAAAGGTTACAAATGCAGGTATCTTCGCAAATCCGTATACATGTTCTTGTCAAATATTTCCAGAAAAAAAAAACAACAAAAAAAAAAACGTTTTTACGTTACGGTGTAAAAATTGAAGATTTTACGTCACACGTATCTGTATGGATTTTATTAATATTAATGCCGAAAAAGATACTGTACGCAAAGAATCGAATTGTACACTTTTGATTTGTCATTGCAGCTTATGTTATAGCGTTTCCCTTATCGAGAAGTGTTTGGTCGATTTCAACCTTTTAAAACCCTTTATTCTACATTCAACTTGATAAGACACCAGAAGTTTTGAAACAAAATGGCTATATTTGTAGTGATTTTATAACATATTTTTTATAACAAATGTTCCTGTTCCTGAATTCTTTGCTGAGATTTTCGAAATATTCTATCGTTTATAACAGTCTGAAAATACATGTAAAACTTTTGACATCCCCGGATAGCCAAATATATATTTACACTAGGAACAATCATAAAGCCTGTCTGTAGATAATATATATGTAGTTTTAATTTATTATTTTAACTAATGTTTGTCAAGATATGTTCTTCTATCTAAACATATCCCTTCAAGACATGGTTCTCTACAATTTCTTCTTCGATGTAGCGCTGATTAGGGTTTCTATTTTAGCTGTCACTTAAACCGTGTTTTTACAACCTTTTACCCTAAATCGTTAAGTAGGTTATTCGCTGTGGTCTTCTGTCGCTCTTACCTTTAATATGTCTGCTGAGAGTAAATTTCTCCAAGTACTTTTTCCTCATTAAGCGCTATTGTAATTACAATTTCTTATTTCTAACCCAAACTATAAATACCCTTTTTATATTTCCGCTAAAGATATATCGTTTCTCACATTTTCAATTCAGGGTTTCTCAGTAGACTTCTGTAGAAACACATTTGTGTGGCCTAAATACTCTTCGATCATCTGCGAGCATTTCTTGCCATATAGGAGGCCTGATATTACGCAAAATCTTCGTAATATTAGAGGAATCGAGACTTTTTTCCTACACTCTCGGTTACGGTGGACTGGTCATGTCTTGAGAATGTTTGATGACAGGATACCCAAGATCCTAATGTACAGCCAGTTAGAACAGGGCTACAGGAATGTTGGACGCCCATGGCTAAGATACAAAGACGAGCTGAATTCAGGAACAGGACTATTTATTTTAATATAAGAAACTTACATTATAATAAATATTACTGTTTCTGAATTCTTTGCTGAGATTTTCGAAGGATTCTTTCAATCGTTTTTCAAATGTTTCTATATATGACTCCTCTATATTTTGTTTTATTTGATCTATTGAGGAACTCGTACAAAAGGTGTAACAGCAAAATTGCCCAAATCATGTAACAGCAAAATTGTCCAATTGTTAAAATGAAATCTGAATCGTTGGAACTTAGAAAGGAGTGAAGATATCCTTGAATCGTCCGAGGTTTTTATAACATTTCTAAACTCTGCTATGTGCAATGAGAATATGCAGTTACTCACTAAGCTTAGCAGAAGGATCGTGATCAAATCGATCATTAACAATAATGACAGGTTAATCATTATTTAATCATAGCTAAGGATCGGATGCTCATGAAGCATAGAAATTAAGTTCAAATATATATATATATATATATATATATATATATATATATATATATATATAATGGACTCTCCCGTCGGTTTCGACGTATGAGGATCTGCCAGCTTATTGATTCAGTTATGAAAGTTTATGCGCTAATCTTAAGTGGCATTTAAGACTCGCTAGTGATTTACAAATGAGGCCACATATGGAGCAAGTGATTGTGAGATGAAATCACTGTTGGATTGGTTAACCTTTTAGATTTTGCTCTCGCTTCTTGAAGATGATTCAGACAGGCAGAGTGAAAGTTGCTGAGTTCACTAAAACACGTTGATCTCCATTCTACCCGCTCCAAAGCTAAGCGCTCAAGGATGTTATATGGTATATTAACTGCTGACAAGTTGCCTTTCAGCTCGTCTTCGTATCTTAGCTATGGGCGTCCTACATTCCTGTAGCCCTGATCTAACTGGCTGTACATTAGGATATTGGGTATCATGTCATCAGACATTCTCAAGATAATTTTCAAACGTATTCAACATGATCTTCGCTCTCTCTACCCTAACTTTTTTTTTCTGAAGTAATTATGTGTCTCACAGGTTTCACTTCCGATTTCATTTTCAAGTCTTTTTTCACTGTTTTTTGGACTTTCTTAAGTGAAACTCCTCTCCCAAATGCCAAACGTCTTATCAATTGAGTTGGATCTTTTCTAATTGATCACTTTAGCTCTAGATTTAAATTATTAGAAGCTTGTTTATATATTAAACATTTTGTGGGATGGATAATTGTGGTATTACAAGATTTGAACAAAATTGCTCTCACACCCGTTATATGACACATAACTGAAGATGCTGAAAAATGATCGGCTCATTATACCAATAGAGAAATTCTTTGAATCTTTCAGCCACACGCTATCTTTAGAAAGCTAAGATCTGGCATAGTAGCATGTATCTGTTCTATATATTATCATTCATATACTTGTTGCAAAGTGCTCAATATCAGTGATAGAGCTAACACTCATATCCATACAACTGAATATATATATATATATATATATATATATATATATATATATATATATATATATATATATATATATATCCCTCCCTATAGTTTTTATTTACTCTAACATTCGTCCCACACTCTCATACATACACTCGCACTAAATTTTATTTTTTATTCCCGGAGTTGTTTTTTTTATTTTCTTTTTGAATTTGTAGGTCTGATGAATTGGATCGTATTTACGATTCCAATGGAATAAATTATGACCATGGAATATTAGTGTTTAAGCCCTTTTATTATATCCTTACACTCTCCTGGACATTGAGTTCTATCTGGATTCTATCCACTTGGAAATTTTTTTAAACACACACACACACATATATATATATATGTGTGTGTGTGTGTGTGTGTGTGTATGTATGGATATATATTTAGATATTTTAAATATATGATTGCATATGCATGTGTATATTTACCAGTAATATTATCAGAAAAATTATATTTAGTGAATTTAAATATCTAAACTTAAAGATAACGGTATGTACTAAATTGAAAAGGGTAAACTTCATCGACGTAACTCTAGATTTATTAAGCAACACATTCCAACCTTCTAGTAAACCAAATACTAACCCCTTATATATACACCCGAAGTCAAGCCACCCTCCATCCATAATTAAACAATAGAAAATAGAATTAGCATTAACTCAGCTAACAAAGAAATATTCCAACAACACGATAGCTTCTATAACGCTGCCCTAAAAAATAGTGGTTACAAAAATGCAAACATTTACTATAGAAACAATTGCACTGGCCAGAAGAAAAAAAACACGAAAAGAAAAATCATTTGGTATACCCCTCCATTCAACCAAATGGTTAGTATTAAACTAGGACATAAATTCTTAGCCCTAATTGATAAACACTTCCCCACCAATAGTAGGCTTGGTAATATATTTAATAAGAACGCCCTAAAATTGAGTTACAGATGCACTGAAAACCTAGAAAGTATAATAAAAAAACAGAATAATAAAATCCTGAACAAACTCCGAGGCCTGAATAATATTAATAAAAACCCTACACCTAAATCTGACAATAACAGTGAAAAATTGTGTGATTGTAGAAACCAAGAAGACTGCCCATTAGAAAATAAATGCTGCATCAAATCTGTGGTATACCAATGTACTATCTCATCCACTGAGAGTCCTAATACTAATATGATATACATTGGGTCCACGAAGAATGAATTTAAAGCCAGATGGAGGCAGCATAAGTGCTCTTTCAACAATATAAATAAAAGAAATCAGACTTCTCTAAATATTTTTGGCATCTGAAGGAAATAAATAAGACACCTAAAGTAAAATGGAAAATTATAAACAGGTTTAGAACTTGTAAAACTTGCGATGACCCATGCCCTTTGTGCCTCCATGAGAAACTGCACATTATTAAGTTTCTAAATAATAAAAATCTATTAACCAATAGACATGAGTTAACTGTTTTTTGCCGACATCATCAAATTCACGCATTGAATAACTTAGCTTAAAAACAAACATACAATAAATTAACTTTTATAATCCATAGCCTCAATAAAAAGTTTAAACACCTTACAAAAAAAGATAGCCCTTTATGAAGTCGTCAAAAAACAAATGTTACGACAGTTTTTATATACACAAAATCCTTTCATAAAGAAATAAAATGAAAAAAAATAGAGACGTAAACCAGACTGGTTGAAAACATCTTCCGTTTTAAATTCAGACACCCCCACCTTACCCTGACTTGACATCTATGAAAGTAACTCTATGCTGATACAAATATTCAACACCCCTACCTATTTTAAAAATTCGCCCTGGCTGTTACCATAGAAATTTTGATTTCAATTGTGAATATACTATTAAAACACGTAAATTTCAGAAATAAGTTATTCCAAAAATATTTCGCTTGAAGATGGAACAGAGCTTACTTTAATTCAATTTAATTCTAATAATTATATTGAAGTTTTCGATTCTTGTTTTTGAAACATGAGACTTCTTATGTAGCGTGTTGGAATCCTATTTTTAAATAAATAATTATATATATATATATATATATATATATATATATATATATATATATATATATATATATATAATTCGATAATTATAACAAAAATAAGTTATAAAATCACTACAAATATACCCATTTTGTTTCAACATTTCTGGTGGCTTATCAAGTAATGATGTTGAATGTAGAATGAAGGGTTTTAAAAGGTTCAAATCGACAAAACAGCCCTCAATAGGGCAAAAGCTATTACATAAGCTGCAATGACAAATCAAAATACAAGTATATGCGAACTGAAAAAAAACATGACGACGATTCTTGATTATATTAATTAATGTCTTAATGTTAGTGTTAGACTAAAATAGAAATCATTCTAATTCATATTAAATTTTACTATAAAATTGAAAATTAAAAATTATCAATTTGAAATTAAAAATTGGCACATTTTTTTGTGAAATCAAATTAATTTCTTATGATATTCATCTCGTCCTGGGTATGACAATAAACAGCATCCAACAGGAATATCCCTGTTCGGGAGGCTGAAGTTTTTGAGGAGCGTGGAACTTTCTCTTAATTGCTGCTGTTTTCAGTTCCAACCTGACCAGGGACGATAACACCTTTTAGGGTCCCAGCTATGGGCAAATAGTGAACATTCACGAAGCAAAATTCAACAGTCTATTTTTTATAATAAAATGAGCATTAATAGGCTTTTATAGAAAAATAACAATGAATGAAACACTAAAAAATATATAATACATTTTTTCAGTATCTGTCTATATTTCTGAGATGAAGTATTATGTACACTATTTACATTATTCGGACTATTGTCCTCATCTTTTTTGCCATATTTATCACAACGTTTCGCCCGTTGTACTCTCCGGCCTTCTTCAGTATATGTCTATATTTCTGAGATGAGTACACTATTTACATTATTCGGGCTATTGTCTTAACCTTTGTTGCCATATTTATCATAACGTTTCGCCAGCTGTACTCTCCAGCCTTCTTCAGATGGTTGGAATGTCGAACTGAACGCTGGGGTAGACTGTTCTAGTTCTACTTGCCATATCTAATTGATGTCAGTTATCAGTTATCTCCGGTTAATTCAGCTCTTCAAGTTCACCACTGCCTTAGCCAGGTATTGAACTCAAAACAGTTTGGGTCCTGCCATTGACATCCATTATACAATATCTCATCTCAGAAATATAGACAGATTCTGAAGGTTCGGTACGGACCCGATAGACCGAAAATTTAGAGAGAAATTCTACAAAGTCCTACCAGAAACTGGCACAAATTCGAACCATCCGACATTCCTACACCGATGCAGAGACCTACAACTCATCCCTACAAGCTTGGCACCAAGACTTCCCGCCAATTCAAGGAGAGCTCATCTGGTCGCAGAAAAAGCAAGAAACGCCTTTGTAAATATAATACATTTTTTTTATAGTTAAGTTATCAGCAAATAATAAGATTTATGATCTACAAACTAAATATCTAAGACACATAGCCTGAAAGCAGAAAACTATTTACAAAATAACTTGTTGAAGGCATAAAATTACGTACATAATAAATAGATTGCAGCATTAAATAAATCATAGAGGTGTTGATATGCCGCTAAACAAAATCAACCAATCAGTCAACCAACCACTTTTCTTCAACTGATTCTGAATTAATTATCCAAGACGATTTATAATGTTTTGCCCGATTATGTATTTTTATTTTTATTTTCGAATAACCACATCCGTTATCGCCTCGAAGGATAAGTGAAACCAAGCAAATATACGCATATCCATTAAAACTAAGCTTTTAATTTTCCTCCCACGAAACATATTACTGTAATTGCCTTTTCTTTGTACATTTAATAGAGACATATCTTCCCAATTTAAGAATCTGCATTAAATAACCGAAAGCAGAAGCAGGAAGACATTAATCTATAACAAAATCTTTATATGAAAGAAGAAAAAAAAATGAAGGTATTTTAGTGTCATTTTTGAATGAAGATGCATTAACGTTATTAAAACCAGTTAATATTTTCTCCAAACGCCACTTCATATAACCAGGGCATCTCGAGGCGGTGTAATGGTTAGCAATCTTGTCTCGCTAGAACATTACGACTGAATAGTGAGATCGATCCTCACTGGGTGCCCCATACTTCCGGCCGAATCTAAGCTACGCTTGGGAAATCGCTATAACTCTCATAACTTGGCTCGTGAGAAATCCGTGTGTAAACATAAGCTAAATATATTCAGAGTTAGGGAACCATGGCCCAAGACAGCACCTCTCCCACAAGACGGAAAAAAAAAACGTCTAGCCTAATCCCGGATGCTTGTAGAATCAGAAAATTCTAAGTGCCAAGATAACTCAGGAATATTTTTATCACTAATCCAATACACACGGAGGATAGCTGTTTTAAACATATCCTTGTGCCATACCCGATCGAGAAGAAGGGCGGATTAATAGCAATTTAAATATACCCGGTGGATTACCATGCGAAATATCCGATAGTTCGTGTTTGGCCTTTTGCTTCGGTTGGTCGTTCATACGTTCTGCACATTGACGTTGCACTAGGGCGGGTGGATAAAGAGGTAATAAATAATGCAGGAGTCGCTCCCTAAAAATAAGTACCGGGGGATATTATCATTAATCCCAAGAAACATTCGGGTTTTTTCTACTTAAAAAAAAATAACAAAAAAAAAAAGAAAACGGACTTGTGTCAGTTTCCCTTCGAGTCGGTGAACGGATAAGTTCTGCCTTCGATAAACCCGAAGGCTTAGCTGAAAAAAAAAAAAAAAGCCAACAAACAGCCAATGGATTCTGAATTCATACAAAAATAGTTCAATTATCTATCGTTGCAGGTTGTATTAGGTTGGTGCAAAACTAATGTCGTTTTTTGACGTTCAACTTTATGTGAGAAAACGACATTATTTTTGCACCAACCTAGTACAACCTGGAAATGATCAGGCTATTTCTTTAAAGCGTTGTTTTTACAAACGAATCTACGGATGGAAAACAGCGTCCCTTGCTTTTCTTTCTGATGAAAGCCAGGAAATGCAGAAAAGAAAGCTGTTAATATGTGGCATGAGAATAATCTTAAATGGAAGAAAAGAAAATCATTGTGTTTCATAGGAATAAAGTGTCGCTACCGACACTGGAGTTTGAACACACAGAGAGCAAACACAGACGATTCAATTTAGAATAAGTAGATCTTGTGATGGTAAAGGAAATGTATATATGGGAATTCGCGTGGCGTCTAGCTGATCATTATTTCTAAACTATCCTTTATTAGTATACGGATCGATATTCTCTATACTATTCACTATACTATTTCTCTATACTGTTCACTATTTCTACACTATCCTCTATTACTATACGGATCACTATTTTCTACACTATTCACTATACTATTTCTCTATATGGATCACTATTCGGATCACTATTCGGTGGGTTACTATTCAAGAGAGTATTATTGAGCAAGTACTATTAGTTCTAGTGCTATTCGAGTGACAGCGAGTATTTTTTGATATTACAAAACATTGTCAATCTATCATAAATAGGACTTAAAATAAAGATTTCTAAGAACAAGTTTACAGATGTTGCTTTAAAGCGTCATTTTTTAAACTGATATACAGGGTGCGATGGGGCACCACGAGGCGGTGTAATGGTTAGCAAGCTTGTCTTGCTAGAACAATTACGACTGAGTAGTGAGTTCGATTCTCATTGGGTGCCCCACATTTTCGGCCGTGTGCCACATCTAAGCTACGCTTGGAAAATCACTATAAAAGGCGGGATGCAAAATTGTCATCTAAATGATGTAAACAGGAAAATAAAACTGACATCCCATTTTAACACATATCTTTACTAAAGTTACACAAAAAATATCTTGAAATGCTTAAGAGTAGATCACGGCCTCTACACGAATTCGGAATTTCATTCAACTCTTCTGGACTGGTTCCTTGTTTAAGTTGGTGAATGTTGCAATAAACTAAATAAAAAATTCGCTTCTGGAACAACATAGCCGAACCGTGTTAACACAAACGGAATAATTTCTGAATCGTGTTATATACATTAGTGTGTTGTGTTGTGCTTTTCTTTCCTCCAATTTTATTGTACTGTGTAGGCCTCGACCGCGGAGATGCAAAGCCGCCGGATGGCATTACCATTTTCCCTTTGAAAATGGGGAAGTCGTTCATTTGGGATGCGACCTGTGCGGATACATCTTCGGCCGGTAATTTGATCAGGTCCACGGTTGAGCCAGGATCCGTCACAGAGATGAAAAAAATACTTAAATATTCTTCTCTTGCTGATAGATTTTTTTTTTTTACTCCTGTGGCAGTGGAGACTTCAGGGGTTATTGGCCCTCGTGCGATGGCGTTCCTTCGTAAGATTGGCTCGATAGCGTCTCGATTAAGGGACGGGCCTCGTGAAACGGAGTGGCTCTTGCAGCGTGTCTCACTGGCCATGGTTCGAGGTAATGTTTCTCCATCATTGCGGCTGGCAGAGGATAGAAAAAAATGTTTCTAGTTACGTTGTTCTGGAATTTTCATCAGTGGTCAGCTGAACTTGTTTTGTTTCAATAAATTCCTTCTCGAATTTTAAAACAAACATTTACTCCGCAATTATATTATTTTCATGTTATGAGCTTATTATTCCATGCTAGCTCAAGGCTTGTTGGAAAAAGAGCGTTTGAAGATTTTATCATTCCGGAATGATATCCATTACATCACAGGGCTCATCCTCTGATAGACTGTATTAATTGTTATATGCTGGTATCGAATCTTATCAAAATATTTATCTGGACCCCGGATTATTTTAAAATTTGTCAATGGTATCGGTAATATTAGCCGTCTTCTCATAAGGAAACATTCGGCATTTATTAATTGAGCACCCAGTGATAAGGTCTTTTGAAATTTATAAAATAAAACCATTTTCTTCACGTAAACAGGTTACTCAAGTCCAGTAGTTTTATTACTATTCTCAATAATGATGGCAGTTTCTTTCCTAAGCTTTTACTTTGCAATCGTGTGGAGTATCAAAATCTTGAATATGGGATTATTTTCTCTTCGAGTTAAATCTGCTAGCCACTTTAGTTGTTGCCGCTGATGGAATTCCTTAAGTGATGTGATTTGTCTCTGTTTTATCTTCACTCTCTGTTATCCTTTCAAGACTGTTCTTAGGGTGAATTTAAAGAAATACTCACTTTCTGAGTGCATGATGGTTGAACCGGAGACTGGGAAAGAGAGAATCGGCTCAATGGTCGGCTTTATTGCTTGCTGATTTTGCTCTTTCTGATTCGCTGTAGCTAATCGACTTAATTAGAATTGTTTGCCACCGATTAGCACAGAAGTGCCAGTAGAGAATAAATGGCCAGATGAAGTAAACGCGAAATGTGTGAATCCTTTTAAAATGTTATTGACAAGAGAATCGATTTAAAATAGAACCACAATCGCAGACAGCGATTCAAATTTCATTTTGGCAGATTTTTCCTTTCCTCAGTTCTTTCTGTCATTTTTTTTGTCCCCAGAATTTTTCCAGGCTTTATTTTATTCCATGTGTTTCCCATTCCTTTCTTTTTTAATTCTTTCATTCGCAGACAATGATTCAAATTTCATTTTGGCAGATTCAGTTAGTTATCGGCCATGCGTGATACAGGCTTAGGTGATCATGTATCTTTCGATACATGACTGACGAGGCAGATTTTTTTCCCCCGCAGTGGGTTACCTTTCCTTTATGCTGTCGACCAGTTGCCATGCAAATCTATCTAGAACCCGGGTGTTCTATTTACTCATAGCTGGGGAGAGGGAGAAGAAGATGATTCATACCTTTCCCGATTTTATTGACAGGTAAGTGAATGTAATGAATGGATTCGACTGGGAATTCCTCACTTTGAGCCGTTATCCATTACTCCACCGAGCTTGGAACGGGGAAGTAATAGATTCGGGAGATTAGTTATAATTAATTGACCTGTTTTATTTTAAATTTACTTATATTCTGTTTGTTTGGGTTTTTTTTTTAATTTACATTATATTTAATTTTCTTTTTTCTTCTTTTTATTTTTCAATTTTTTTCTCCTTTTGAAGGAATTTCTTTCTTTCAAATTTTCTATCCTTTATTTACGAATTTTTTTGACTTTTCCTTTGTCTTTCGTCACTGTTTTTTGCCATTATTTTTTCATTTTTTTATATTATTTTTTTGTCTAATTTTTCATCTGGCAACCACTATCGTTACGCTTTCAATTCATGCGAAATATTTACATGAGCTTTTTTTCTAAGTGCTGTTTGCCTTCAGGATGTTAGTGATCATGACTCTCCACAACCTCCTATCATTTATATCTCTAACTTTGGCTTTTTCCACCGACAATTGCGCCATTCATTAACACATGCATGTCAGTTAGGTCACCTGCAGTCTCCATCTGTCACTTTTGCCTTCGATACGTCCTTTGAATGGCATATTCTCCAATCCCCACTTTATTATATTTGTCTTTCATTCTTTCTTTTCCATTTTGTTCTTTTTTCTTTATTCATTTCTTTTCTTTTAACTTTCTTTCTTTGATTTTTTCTTTATTAGTTTTATTTTTTTTTCTCATTTTTTCATTTTCCTTTCTTTATGCATTTCCTTTTAAATTTCAAAATGCTTTATTTTCTTTTCTTTCCGTCTTTCTTTCCTTCCTCTCATTCTTTCTTTCTTTCTTTCTTTCTTTCTTTCTTTCCATTTCTTTTCATTATTCCCTTTTCTTCTTTCATTTATTTCCTTCTTTCTTTGTTTCTATATTCTTTTTTATTATTTGTCTCTGTATTTTTCAGATGTAAATGTATTTTTGTTTGTATTACCTGATCGTTTCTTTCTTGTCCTTTCTTTCTTTTCTTTTTCCTTTCTTTTTCTTCTTTCTTTCTGTCTTTTTTTTTACTTTCTTTTTCCTTTCTTTCTTTCTGTCTTTCTTTACCTTTTACCATTATTTTTCGTTCATTCCTTTTGTTCTTTCTATCTTTCTTTCTCTTTTTCTTTCTTTCTTTATTTCCTTTTTTCTTTTTTTCATTTATCCTTTCTTCCATTTTTCTTCTTTCCTTCCTTTTTTCTTTCTTTCTTTTTTTTTACTTTCTTTACAATTTTCCTTTCTTTTCTTCTTTTGATTTTTTTTTTCATTTTTCTTTCTCACCTTTTCTCATTCTTACTTTCTTTATTTATTTTCTACCTTTTTTTTATTTCTTTCGTTCTTTCCTTCTTCATTATTTTTCTTTTTCTATATTCATTTTAGGCTTCTTTTTTTTCTTTCACTGTAGTCTTTCGTGATTTTTAATGTATTTTTCTTAGCATTTCCTGATCTTTCCTTTACCCCTAAGTTTTCCAGGCTTGATTTTATTCCATGTGTTTCCCATAACTTTCTTTCTTTTAATTTCCTTCGTTTTTTCATTCCTTCATTCTTTTCTATTCGATAGTAGAGGGGGTTCGATTCTCATTGCATGTCCTATTAGAATGACTTTGTGCTAAGACAAACTTACTAAATATTGGTATGTTATGGTATTTTCTTCTCTCTTAATTTTTCAGGTTTCTTTCTTTCTTTTCTCTGTCTGTCATTCTTTTTCTTTCTTTCATTTTTTCTTTTTTTCCTTTTTTTCTTCTTTTTTCAATCTTTCATTATTTTTTTCTTTCTTTCGTTTTCATTGTTTCTTTTACTTTCTCTTTTTTTCGTTTTCATTCTTTTTCTTTCTTCTTTCTTTCTTCTTTTCTTTTGCTTACATTCTTCTTTCTTTCTTTTTCATCCTGTCCTTTTTCCTTCTTCCTTTCTTTCTATTTTCTTTCTTTCTTCTTCTCCCTTGCTTTTTTCTTCTTTCTTTTTCTTTTCGTTCTTTTTTTTATTTCTTTCTTCTTTGTTTACTTTCTTTTTTATTTGTTTTCTTTATTCTTTCTTCCTCTTTTTGTTTCTTTGTTTCGCTTTGTTTGTCCATCTTTGTGTTTCTTTTTTTGTTTCTTTTTCATCCGTTGTTTTTGATTCTTTGTCTTAATTCTACTTCTTTTTTGTGTTTCTTTCTCATTCTTTTCCTTTCTTTGTTCCGTTTTTTTTTCTTTCTTTTTCTTCCTATGCTTTTTCTTTCACTTTTTCTTCCTTTTTTGGGGTTGGTGGGGTGGGGGTTTCTTTATCTTTCTTTCCATTCCTTTGTACTTGTTTCTTTTATTCTCTTTTTCCTAAGCATTTGTTAATTTCACTTTCTTTTTCTTACTCTGTTTTTTTTTGTATTTTTATCTTTCTTTTC
Source organism: Acanthosepion lycidas (assembly GCA_963932145.1). NCBI lineage: Eukaryota > Metazoa > Mollusca > Cephalopoda > Sepiida > Sepiidae > Acanthosepion > Acanthosepion lycidas. The sequence goes on along the minus strand of OZ010597.1, from coordinate 55,813,425 downwards.
TTTCTCTTGTTTTTCTTTGTTTTTGTTACTTTTTCTTCCTATGTTTCTTTTTTAAAATCTCTCTCTCTCTTTCTTATTTTGTATTTGTTTCTTTATATTCTTTTTTTTTCCTTTGTTTTCTTTTTTTTATCTTTCTTTGTTTTTTCTTTCTTTCTTTTCCTTCATTAGTTTTTTTTTTCTTTTTATTTATTTTTCTTCCTTTGTTTTGTTTTTTATCTTTGTTTTTCTTCCTTTGGTTTTCTTTCTTCCTCTTTCTTTTCTCCCTTTGTTTTTTGTTTATTCACAATTCTTTTCATTCCTAATTTGTCCTTTCTTTCGCTTTCTCTTTCTTTCACTTGTTTTGTTTCTTTGTTTTGTTTCTCTTTCTATTTCTGTGTTTTCCTTTTTTTAATTATTTTCTTTTATATTTGTATTTTTCTGTTTCTTTCATTCTTTGATTTCATTCATCCATCTCTCATTTTGTTTTTTTCCTTATATATCATTTTCCGCTTTAGCACTGTTTCAACTACCAAAACTAAACAGTAGTCTAAGAAAAGACGAAATAGCCGTGCTATCTTATTTCACTTGGAATGAGATATCATTTTAACCTACATCTTATTTTTGGGAAAGTCGAGTTGTCCTTCATAAAATCAACTATCTTCGAAGTCAAACAACGGCAAAAACATCATGGTCTAGAAACTAATTCAAAATGGCCTCCACGCATATTCGGAATATCGTTTACGATGACTACACATGCTACCGCGGCAGACACATTAAAATTTCCGACATTGCTAGTTGCAGAGTGAAGACAGCAAAACTCGGTATCCAGCATACCATTCAGCTGGCCATAACGCTTCAGCACGCTGGGTTCGGCAATAAAGAAAATAGATGTTCCTTTTTTTTTATTATTTAATTCCTCTGTCGATATTTACGCATTTAATGATTTGTGAACGACGGGCAGAGAAGCGAGCTGGGCAAAGACAGAAATTGGAATGTTCAAGGTAAAATAAGTAAGTCGTAACCTGGGTAGAAGAAAAAACAGTTCTTTTCAATTGACAGGACATATTCACTGAAACAGTTTAAACGTACAGTTTTGAGAATTACAGAAAATATATATATATATATATATATATATATATATATATATATATATATATATATATATATATATATATATATATATATATATATATATATATATATATATATATATATATATATATATATATATATATATATATATATACACACACACACACATACACACCACTGTTCAAAATCTGAAGACCAGATACAATAGGGTTAAAAATATATATAACATTGTTATTTTAAGACATTTTTATGTTTATACTTTCTTTTTATAGATACACATATTTATGTAAATGCTCTGTTGTAAGAAACAGTACTAACGACATTTACAGGCCTGAAACTCCGAGAAAATTTCATTGAAAATATGCCTCCCCAGACAGGAATCGAACCTGTATCCTATACGGAACTTTGCTTTTACCGATTGAGCTACAGAGAAGCGTTTCGGTTAGCAAGGTCGATTTTACTGTATTTAAACAACAATTCTCCAGGATTTTCTCTCGTACATTCATATCTGCTCGATGCGTATCCAAATGTAAAAAAATGACATCACACATTATGAAATGGACAAAGATCAAAATTTATTTTAAGACATTTTTTTATGTTTATACGTTCTTACGGAGGACGCATATTTTCTATGAAAATTTATCGTACATTCAAGCCGGTAAATGTCATTAATACTGTTTATTTTAAACAGAGCATTTACTTAAATATTTGTATCTATAAAAAGAACGTATAAACATGAAAAATGTCTTAAAATAATTGTCGGACTTTTGCCATTTCATAAACTACTGTCACTTTAATCAAAATATAGTTTATCAAGGAACAAGTGAATATTTGAACTTTTAATTGATTAATTTAAACACACATTGAAAAAAAGGATTTTTCTGGATGGTCATAAAGATAAGACCATGTAAATAAAAATAACAAATACAGAACAAATAAGACACAACGATTTAAATCTTAGTATATCCTCCATTTTTGTGAATTACTTCGAAAATTCGCTTTGACATACTCATTATTATTAGGTTGGTGCAAAAATAATGACGTAATAATGTCGTTTTTTGACGTATTTTTTAACGTCAAAAACGACATTATTACGTCATTATTTTTACACCAACCTAATAAATTCTGTATGAGGGTGCTTGGGATGCTCTCCCAGGATGCATAAACTGTAGCACGAAAAGTATTCACAGTTTCAAATTGCGATCCATGTTTATAAACATCCTTTACCATCCATCTCCAAACTTTATTGATTGGGTTTCGATCTGAAGAGCGTTGTGGATTGCCGCATTGTCCTGCTGGAAAATCCAGTTTTATCCACATAGATGAGGGTTTTCTGTAATTAGCGATGCCTATCTTAACAACTCAATGTAACTAGATGCTATTTGCCGACCCTATACCTCCTGTAACTCAAGAGTTCCATTGTACGAAAATGAACCCCAGACCTTAATTAATCCACCTCCACTGTGTTGTGTTAAGAAAATTTCTTTTGAGATATCTTTTTGCATGCCAGTAACGCTGAAAACCGTCTGGACCATCAAAATTGAATTTTTTTCTCGTCTGAAAACAAAACTTTATTCCATTCATCCACATCACAAATTTATGGCGAAGAAGAAGGCGAGGTTTCTGCAGCAGTTTCAAGTTCTTAAACCCTTTCTTATTTAAATGCCGTCGAATTGTTCGAGAGCTGCATTCAGCATCTGTATTCGTTTTTATCTGGTTTGATGTTAGGCTTGAATGTCTCTTAACTTCTCGCCTAATGCGTCTGTCTAGAAAGAATGAGATTTTATTGGGGCGACCGCTTGATTTTTTAGAGCATACGCATCAGCTTTTTAATGAAGTTAGCAATGAAAGTTCTGCTACGGCCAATTTCATTTGCAATGGTTCGTTGCGAAAGATCACGTCTTTGAAGTTCAACAATCCTGCCTAGTTCGAACTTTGTTAAAATTTTACCGTTATATGTTTTAAAATCTAAAATTTAATACTGGAAATGAGCTAAGTAAATGTCTACATGCCTAAAAATATGAGCGCACTGGCTTTAAAATTTTTGTCCAGTAATTTTTTTTTTCACACACGGTCTTATCTTTATGACCAACCAAAAAATCCTTTTTTTTCAATGTTTGTTTAAATTAATCAATTAAAAGCTTAAAATTTCCCCTTGTTAATAAATTACATTTTCTAACTAAATGTAAATATTTCGCAAATATACTTTAATTAAAGTAACAGTATTTTATATTTTTTCATCCTTAAGATTTTGACTACAAGTATATATATATATGTTTGGTGGATGGTTTAGGCAGTGGAGAACTTTCAGAGGAAAAATTAGCAGGAGATAACTGATAACTGACATCCATCAAACATGGGACATGGAACTAGAACAGTCTACCCCAGTGATCGAAATAAAGGGTTCAGTTCGAAATTCCAACCACCTGAAGAAGGCCGGAGCGTACAACGGCCGAAACGATGTGACAAATATGGCGACAAATATGAGGACAATAGTCCGACTAATGTAAATATGGTACTTCTTCTTCTTTATGCGCAGTATCGTAGACGATCATGGCTCTCCACAATATCCTGTACTTTGTATCTTTTAATAAATTGTCTTTTTGTATATTTCTTCTAAAATTTTTTCCACCGACCATTTACTCAAGCTCACTAAATATATTATGTGCTGTTCCTCTGTCTCTCATGACTTTAATCTGTCCTGTAAGTATCAGATTTTCTAAGCCGACTTTCCTCACTATATAGCCTAGAATCCTCAACTGTCTCTTCCACGTGTTAAGCACAAGTTTCTTTCCGTTTCTATTTTATCTAAAACTTCAACGTTGTTCACATTTTCGGTTCATGGTATCCTCAGGATCCATCTCTAGAACCTCATTTCTGCTTCAAATCCCTTCTTTATCTTTGATGAGATTGTCCACTGTTCACTGCCATACAGGAAGACAGATATCACGTAAATGTTCAGTACTTTTTACGTTGATTCTAACGAAGTTTTTTGTCTCTTAAATCACTGCTCAGCTTTTCGAATGCATCTTTGGTTATCCCAATCCGTCTTTGCTGTCCAATGTCGTTATTCTTGTCTTCTTTTGAAATACTTCCTAGATGTTTAAATTTCCACACTTCTTTCAGTTTGGCAACCCCAGTTTCCAATTCGCGCTTTGGGTTCATTCTTTTTCTAACAACCATACATTTTTTGTATTTGATATTTACTCCTTTCTTCTCGCTTTTCTTCATTCCCTTTCGTAAGAGATTTTGTAGTTTTCTTTCTGTGTCTGCTATCAAACCTGTGTCATCTGCATATCTTATGTTGTTAACATTGTAGCCGCCAAGAATGAATCCCGGTATGGCTTCAGACATCGGTAACTACATGCCATATGATTAGTATAATTTAAAATATTATAACAGGTCGAAGACATTATTATATAAAACGTTCCCAACGATATGCCCTACGTGCAAAATAAAATTACGAAAATAAAATTAAATAAAAATTATTCAGAAATGCACTAGCTTATTTATTACTGTTTTCCGGGGAACCCTTATTACTGTTTTTCCCGGAACCCTGTGGTCTCGAATGGCCACAAGGTTCCGGAAAATACCAGTTGAGGAACACTGCTTCAAATAATCAAACAATGTGAACGGCTTAAAGACATGGTCGCTAACGCTAAGTGTGTTAGTCCATAAAATAAAATGTCTTGCATGATGTTGTTCGTAGCCAATTTGCACGCAGGGCGACTGGTTTGGCAACTAAGCTTATTCTAATATATATGAAAATAGTTATAATCTCATATAATTATAAAACTTGTAAATGCGTTTAAAGGTGACTTAATTAGTTTACAAACTTTTCTCCGCGCTGGAATTAGTTTATATCCAAACACTGGATATTCCAGGAAGTGGCTTGGTAAATTTTGAGAGCGCTCAATTGATGTAATGATTGAACGAATCTACTTTAGTCTAACAATGTAGTGAGTCGGCCATCTTTGTTCTGTTCAGTGGAGACGTTAGAAATACAAGGCTGCAGTGAAGTGGAGTCCGAATGACAAAGGGTGTCATTGGTACCAATAGAAAATGATTAAAAGATACGATAGCGAGCCACTCATACGTGACTGAGTGGAACTTCAAAGAATCTCGTGATGAAAAGAAAAAGTCACAATAACCACCGAATGAACACAGATTTATTGTTAACAACTGAGGGAAGGTGGGAATGAAAAGAGAGAGTTTAGAAATCGAGAAGAGAAGAACGAAAGCGACAATAAGGAAAGAAAGGGCATAAGAGTTATAAATAAAAAAAGAAGACATAGGAAGAGAAATTCGTTAGGATAATTGATATTCTAAAGAAAAAATAAATGGAAGAGAATCAAGAATTGCGATAAAGACAGAGAGAAAAGGAATTATTCAGAATATACGGAGAAAGACGGAATAAGCAAAATGAAAAAAAAAATAAAAAGAGAGAAAACAGTGCTAGTCAATAAAATGACATTTATACTGAAGGATGGAAGTAGGAAAAAAGGGAAGAGTTAAATGAAGAAATAGAAAATTAAAAAAAAAAGAAAATGATGAAAATAACACTGAATGTATGTAAAGTAAAAAGTAAAAATATTGGGCTGATGTCCAGAAGGGAAAAGTTTGAACAAAATAAATGCAGTTAATTGCTTGTCAGATTAAGGATACGTGTAAGCAGTTAGAATAGAATAAAAGGGGACAGGAATAGGAACACGTGAGGAAAGACAAAAAAAAAAGTGACAAACGTAATTATGAACGAAAATGAATAGTGAAATGTGTAAAGGGGAGGATGTAGAATGCTGGGGAAATTGAATTAAGATTACGAGAATGATCTAAGGAATAGGGAGAAAATGGTTGAATAATAGACATTTTAAAGGGAGAAATTAATGCTTCTGTGTAGAAAGTCATGAAACGAAAGAAAGAAAGAAAGAAAGAAAGAAAGAAAGAAAGAAAGAAAGAAAGAAGAAGGCAAACATGTTAGAAAGTAATGTAACCTAGATACAGAAAAACGATTTTAGAAAGAAAGAAAGAGGATAAGATTGAAAGTGGTGCAAAATAGATATAGGAAAATGGTTTTATAAACAAAGAAGTCTAGAAGGAAAGAACGAAAGAAATAAAGAAAGAAAGAAAGAATAAATGAAAAAATGAATGAATCAAAAAGGAAGGCAGATACGTAAAAAAAAAATTGTAAAATGGCGTAAACTAAACATAAGAAAAACGGTTTTAGAAAGAAAAAAGTAAGAACGAAGTAAGAAAAAAAGAAAGAAAGAAAAGAAAGAAAGAAAGAAAGAAAGAAAAGAAAGAAGGAGGAAGGCAGATACGTAAAAAAAAATTGTAAAATGACGTAAACTAAACATAAGAAAAACGGTTTTAGAAAGAAAAAAGTAAGAACGAAGTAAGAAAAAAAGAAAGAAAGAAAAGAAAGAAAGAAAGAAAGAAAGAAAGAAAAGAAAGAAGGAGGAAGGCAGATACGTAAAAAAAAATTGTAAAATGGCGTAAACTAAACATAAGAAAAACGGTTTTAGAAAGAAAAAAGTAAGAACGAAGTAAGAAAAAAAGAAAGAAAGAAAAGAAAGAAAGAAAGAAAGAAAGAAAGAAAGAAAAGAAAGAAGGAGGAAGGCAGATACGTAAAAAAAAATTGTAAAATGGCGTAAACTAAACATAAGAAAAACGGTTTTAGAAAGAAAAAAGTAAGAACGAAGTAAGAAAAAAAGAAAGAAAGAAAAGAAAGAAAGAAAAGAAAGAAAGAAAGAAAGAAAGAAAAGAAAGAAGGAGGAAGGGAAATATGTGAAAGAATTGTAAAATAGCGTAAACTAAACATAGAAAAAACGGTTTTAGAAAAAAAAAATTAAGAACGAAGAAAGAAAGAAAGAAAGAAAGAAAGAAAGAAAAGAAAGAAAGAAAAGAAGGAAAGAAAGAAAAGAAAGAAAAGAAAGAAAGAAAGAAAGAAAGAAAGAAAAGAAAGAAAAGAAAGAAAGAGAAAAGCAAATATGTAAAAAAATTGTAAAATGACATAAACTAAATATAGGCAAAACGGTTTTTGAAAGTATGAAAGAAAGAAAGACAGGAAGAACGAAAGAAAGAACAAAAGAAAGCATAAAAGAGGAAAACAGACGTGAAAAAAAAGAAAAAAAAAGATGTAAGCTAGATATAGGAAGAACTATTTTAGAAAGAAAGGAACAAAGAAAGAATCAAAGAGAAGGAAAGAAAGAGAAAAAGAAAGAAAGAAAGTGAAAGGTAAATATGTGAATAAGATTGAAATGATACAAAATCGGTATAGTAAGAACGAATTTAGAAAGAAAGAAAGAAAGAAAAAAGAAAGAACGTGAAAGGCAAATATGTTAATACGATTGTAGATAACACAAAATCGATATTGGAAAAACGATTTTAGAAAGAAACAAACAAACAATAAAACAAACAATGAAAGTGAATGGCCAAAATGTTGATAAGATTGAAAATGATACAAAATCGATATAGGAAAAACGATTTTAGAAAGAAAGAAAGAAAGAAAGAAAGAAAGAAAGAAAGAAAGAAAGAAAGAAAGAAGAGGAAAGAAAATATGTGAACATTTGTAAAATGAAGAAAACTGAATAGAGGAAAAAGGATTTTAGAAAGTACGAAACAAAGAAAGAAAGAAAGGAAGGGAAAAAAGAAAGAAAAACAAAATAAACAATGAAAGAGGAAGGCAAATGTGTGAAAAAAAAATTTAAAAAATGATGTAATCTACATAAGGAGAAGGACTATTCTAGAAAGAAAGAAAGAAAGAAAGAAAGAAAGTGAAAGGCAGTTATGTGAATTCGATCTAAAATGATTTAAAATCGATATAGGAAAAACTATTTTAGAAAAAAGAAAGAAAGAAAGAAAGAAAGAAAGAAAGAAAGTGAAAAACAGTTATGTGAATTCGATCGAAAATGATTTAAAATCGATATAGGAAAAACTATTTTAGAAAAAAGAAAGAAAGAAAGAAAGAAAGAAAGTGAAAAACAGTTATGTGAATTCGATCGAAAATGATTTAAAATCGATATAGGAAAAACTATTTTAGAAAAAAGAAAGAAAGAAAGAAAGAAAGAAAGAAAGTGAAAAACAGTTATGTGAATTCGATCGAAAATGATTTAAAATCGATATAGGAAAAACTATTTTAGAAAAAAGAAAGAAAGAAAGAAAGAAAGAAAGAAAGAAAGAAAGAAAGAAAGTGAAAAACAGTTATGTGAATTCGATCGAAAATGATTTAAAATCGATATAGGAAAAACTATTTTAGAAAAAAGAAAGAAAGAAAGAAAGAAAAGAAATGAAAAACAAAGAGGAAGGCAAGAAAGAAAGAATAGGGGAATATTTGAACAAGTCGAAATAAAATAGATATATGTG
>OZ010597.1:55782492-55799992 GCA_963932145.1 Acanthosepion lycidas | reverse complement strand
TATGTGACATAATGCCGTACTTATCGTGGGTTCTAACAAGCCCTTAGAACCCGCATAAATGCGTTCATGTCCTGTCTACCTCCCCGGACGAAACTTTGCCCTTCGGCAAAGGCTCGTCCGGGTTCCTCTCTGCTGGAGGCAGAGAGTTTGACAGTTACGAACAATCTGGTCGATTGTTAATATTTAACAGCTCCACAAGGGATGTATGTGGCACAAGGCCTAGTTTACTGTGGGTTCTCCGAGCTTGTAGGCTCGGTCTAAAATATTCGTCCGTGTTTCTCTCTGCCGAGGCAGAGAGTTCGAAGTTACGAACAGTGTTGGTCGACTGATAATATTTAACAGTCTCCCCACGAGAGGTGTATGTGGCACAAGGGCGAATTTAACGTGGGTTCTCCGTGCCCGTAGGCTCAGCCAAAAATATTCATTTTGAACCCGCCTAAACGGGTTCAGGGACTGTCTGCCTCCCCTGACGAATCTTTGACGTGCGGCAAAGCCTCGTCCGAATTCCTCTCTGTTCGAAGCAGAGAGTTCGGTAGAAATGAACAGTCTGGTCGACTGATTCCCCGGGTTCTTCTCTCTTACTAATCTTATAGTAGGTGGAATATAGACCCTTTAGAGGGAGGACACCACAACAATAGTAAAATGACCAACAATACTTATTTATAGTAAAATGGCCAGCAATTCATTTTGTCTGCATTTAAAGGCATACAGTTGCGTTCAAAATATTTAGATTTCGGTATTAATTAACCTATAGAAGCTGATAACAATATTTTAAGAGATTTCAATGTAACAATCAACAAATGTGGTATTAAATCTTTCTGCAATTTTTGATCTAAAGAAAATTGTCCGGTAGAGGGTAAATGAAAAACTACCAGGGTCATGAATCAAGTAATAAGTTCTCCCAAAGAAAATATGAAAAATTATAATGTTTACATTGGAATTTCCGTAGGGGAATAGAAACAGAGATTTATATCCATATACACTTATTTTTAATCATAACCTGAAACACCAGACAGCTTTTCCAAAGAAATTTTGGGAAATGAAAGGCAAAGTTTTGACCCCACAAATAACTTGGACGATTATAGGTCCAGCTCGTATTCCTAATAGTCTTAGAGACAAGTGTGACTTAGAAAAAAATAGAATAATATTATAAATAAAATAGTCAAAGCCAACTAGGAATCAATTAATGTTAAAATATCGACATAGAAACAAATTCAAATTTCCATAATATAGGTTTATCTTAATCAGCTAGTATATTTCCATAATATTCACTCCCCACTATCTCTACAAATGTCGAATGTATAAATAATTCTAATTTCTATTTTTCCTGTATAACCGCTTTACCTGTATTAATTATAATTTATAAACTTTCCCCTACTCTAAGATCTCCACCAACTCTCTTTCCATTAATACCTTACATCCTTTTATCTATATATTTTAAAGTTATTTTTAAACCCCCTTTAATTCCTCTTATAATTTTAAATTAATATATCATTCTTCATATAACCCCCAAATAAATGTCATAAGGTTAATATTCAGGTTACATTTTTATAAAACGTCTTACACTTTAAGACAAATAACTTTCACCCTCTCCTGACCCCATCTAGTGCCTTTCGTCTGACGGAAACATTGAAATGGATAAATTCTGTATCAGTTTTAGGACATGCTGAATTTTTAGGTTTCACACTGAAATTTCTATTTCTGACACAAACTCAGTCCACACCGGGTTGATAAGACAGACGACCGATATCTTCGTCTGCCGAAATAGTCTATTCCTCATATGTGAGGATTTGGGATTGTATTGTTTAATAATTCAGGTTAAATTGGATCAAGAGGGCACAGTCCTATGGATACAGAGAACTTAGTAAGAGTTCCACCACGGAATATGTGAGCGAGAGCCCTACATTGAGTCTGATTTGCAATCTCTTCGTCACCGAGGCCCGGTATGATGTTTCCTTGACAACCTAACTGCCAGGGTTTCAATTCTCGGTAGTGGATAGGCACTGCTGATGAGTCCCAAATATAGGACGAAACGGCCGTCCAATGCTTTCTGCATTCTGTTGAGGTTTCTTTCAGACTCGATGAATTACTTAAATTTAATAATTATATATATATATATATATATATATATATATATATATGTGTGTGTGTGTGTGTGTGTGTGTGTGTGTGTGTGTGTGTGTATGTAAGTGTGTGTGTGATAAGGTGATATATGAATGCATAAAACATAAATTTACTTCAAGAAGGTTGACCTAAGAGTGATGGTTAAACAAGACTGAAATTATCAAATTAAAATAAGGTAGCTGAACATTTTTACAAAATACTGTGTGGTCCGAAAGTCTTGTCACCGCTAAATAATACAATTTTCTATTTCAGATAGCTGACACGAGCTCCTACAGTTTGGAGTAGATGTGGCATAATTTTCGCACCACGCTGTAGAATGAAAGTAAGCAAAGTAAATGTCGATTATTTTTACTCATTTCCCCCCGTGCAAAGCAATAAAACCAATAAGACGCAATGGGTTACGGCGCATAAAAGAAAACGTGAAAAACGAGACCTTATTACACAGAGAGAACATTAAAAGAAAAGGAATTAAGAAAACAGAACATAACTATTAACATTGCGTTTAAATTTTTAAAGATAATAGATAAACGGAAGAGGGTTCCACATGTGAAATATGCGAGAGAAAAAAAAAGCCTGACGGTTACTTTTATTAATTCCAACTTTGAAATGTTGAGTCCTTATCACCAATCTTGTACTACACTTATATTTATAATGTGTAGACACGAAAAAGAAAATCCTATCAGAACAATTGACAGCATTTGTATAGTAACAAACCACCTACATTCTCTCCGTATTTCATCAGTAAGAATTAATTTCCATTTGAGCAGCTTCTTCCCGTGAAACACTGCCCTGTTGAACCGACTCTCAACAGGATGTTTCCTCGATCACTAGCATCGTAACCTGTTCACGGTTTGGCTTAATACTTATCTTCCACTACTATGGACACAAATCGACTCCTAACGTAGCCCTCCATCACCGGGCCTTGTAAAATGTGAACCTTATTGTAATATATATATATATATATATATATATATATATATATATATATATATATATATATATATATATATATATACAGAGAGAGAGAGAGAAGTCACAGGGAATCTATGTTATGGAGATGTGAATGTGACTGAAGTCGATATATCAAGTTAGGACCGATATTATTGAAATTTTATTTTTATTTTATCAATATTTTTTATAAAAACAGATATAGCAGCAACATTCAATAAATAAATATGACTTTTTAATGTATAAGACACATTCTAGAAAATTTTATCTAGTCACTTTTCTAGCAACAGAACTAGAACTGTAATTCCATATAATCTTTTTACTTCATGTCAGCAGAAAATGTTGGCCCTATGAAATACAAGGAGCTTCTTTTCTTGATGTTAGCATCAGCTTCGCCGATGGAAGTCAAAATAGTTACTCACAGACGACTAAAAGAGAGCGGTTTCGTTTTGTCGCCGTTAAAATGTCATTTTTTTTTACCCCAGTTAAGAGATGGGGATATTTACTTGATCCTCAATGAGTCAGGTTTTGACACAAGTTTTTTTTTTTTTTTAACGTGGGGACCCGAGCGAATTCACACAGGCCGCTATAGTCTTAGCTTGTCCAAAGCTATTCAAGGCTGGTCTTAGCTGATCATAGATGGTCCTAAGCTGGTTAGAGTCCGTCCAAGCTAGTCATAGCGTTGATACTACCAGCACAGATCGGGTCCCTGTGCTCCGCAAGTATCAGTGTGTAAACCTCTCGAGAGATCGAGTTGCACATCGTCCCAGTTAAGAGAATGTAGGTAATTTTTTTGATCAAATTCTAATTTGAACTTATCGAACCGATCAGGCTTTAACTTATGGTAGGAATAAATAATAATGCCATCAGTATAGACACCGAGTTATGTAATGTATAAATTATATAAACGTAAAGAAATTATAATAGAAATTATGATAAACGTTAAAAGACTATGGACGGCGAAGTATCAAGTTTCAAATACATGGGACCCATTGTCAAAACGTGGTATCTGCAATGCTGAAATCCGAACACGGATCGTTAAAGCAATAGTAGCGATAACCAGATAAGAAAGGATATGGAAAAGCAATATCAGCTTTCAGACAAAGTTCAAGCTCTACAAATTGGAGGTTCTATCTGTTGTAACCAAGTAAATGGTTAAGTACACCAGAAGAATATTACACGACTAATAAGAGTGTCTCGTATTAACTAGCGCTCAATCTATTCACTGTTCTCTGTTGCCCCGAACCTTCTCTCCTACTAAACTTATAGTAGGCGGAAGAGTCTAACAGACTCTTATAGAGAAGAATGCCACAACAGTATCCATTCTCCTCTACGGAGGATATTGAAAGGTGATTGATGAGTTCTTGTGGTGAATGTGTAATTGTAACGAATAAATTAGTCATGATTGTAGTTAACTAGGAATAGGATAGTTAGTGAAAGATCAACCATTCCTACTTCCCCGTCGGCCTTGTGCCACAATTTTGTATTTTTTACAAAATAAATATATTCTCCTCTACGAGAGTAAACATGGGCCTTCCTGGTTGAGGCGGGAAAACAGGTTCCAGCCGTTTGAGACCAAATGCTTGAGAAAGCTTTCCCTATCTCCCACTGGGAGAACAAAGACAAAGTTTATGTAAGGAAAAAGTATCGTGGGACGACAGTATTAAGTATAGGAATATGGCATTGTTTGGCCATGTCACACGACATAATATCCTCTTCAAGGCCAACATACAAGGAACTGTTGAAGGCGGACTCAAGCAAGGACTACAACGAATGAGCTGGTTAGACAACGTCAAAGAGTGGATCGACTTGACAATACCAGAACACTTGAGAGTCAGCTCCAACAGAGCATACTGAAGGACATCCTTTTTCTTCAGCCATTTAGTACCGCTGAAATGTGAAGCAGTCGTGGAATTGATGAGGAAGATGAAAGAAAGTTCTAAGGGATTTTATTTTTAATCCAACATTATTTCTTCTTACTGTCAAAGTTATTTTTGTGGATGCCCGTGTTTGAGTAGATGCCCCTTTTCCTTTTTGTATTTATTTTAAAATGCTTGAATTGTGTCCACCAGCAGTCTATATTTTATTGTAAATTTAATACACGTTGTTAAAAACAAAAATAAAAAAATAAAAACGGGACGTCTATCTCATATACGAGTAACCGCTAATAATAAGAACTATATAAGTAATTTAAAAAAATGTCTGATTAAAATAAATATTTAGAAATTGCTTTGTTTACGTTTGGTATACGAAACTGGGCAGTTATAGTTTTTCGAGAAAAATAAGTGAACGAGGAAGTGTTTTTTTTTTTGTTTTTTTTTTTTAAAAAAGAAAAAATAGAATCCGACGATATTTTGACGTTTTTCGTAGCCGAGTAGAAAATTACACCGGATCAAACTGTAAGTACTTCTACAAAGTGAGACACAGTTTCTATCCCAGACGGAGAGCACATTTTCTATATTAAGACTCGCCGAATGTTCAAACCGAATAAAAAATGTTTAAAATCAAAATGGGACGTCTTTTTCAAATACAAGTATCCACTAGAAATAATAGCGTTTAAAATGATAAAATATGTCGTATCAAATATACATATATATGTGTGTGTGTGTGTGCATGTGTGTGCGTGTGTGTGGCCTGATGATTGCCTCATGCATGAGACAATCTGTCGCCTCTGAGTGTTGATTTCAGTGTTTACTTTATATTTACATACTCTCTATCTCTGATATTGAGCAATTTGTCCCATAAATATAGCACACATTAAAACTATATTTCTTCATATATATATATATATATATATATATATATATATATATATATATATATATATATATATATATGTGTGAAGAAATATATATATATATATATATATGCATACATATATATACATACATATATATATATATATACACACACTCATATATATATATATAGCACACATTAAAACTATATTTCTTCATATATATATATATATATATATATATGTGAAGAAATATATATATATATATGCATACATATATATACATACATATATATATATATATATATACACACACTCATATATATATATATAGCACACATTAAAACTATATTTCTTCATATATATATATATATATATATGTGAAGAAATATATATATATATATATATGCATGCATATATATATACATACATATATATATATATATATATATATACACACACTCATATATATATATATATATATATATATATATATATATATATATAGCTGTGATAATAGTATGAAAGGGGGAACTAGACTTAAGAAAGTGGTTATGACAGACTTAAGAGTTCTTCGCTGCCACTAAAAAAAATATTTTAGGATTATAATCCTAATTGAATCATTTTCCCCCCATAAGCTGAAATTTCGTATGACAACATCTCATTACTTTAACTCATTAGACGATACAATTTCTGCATCAGCGAATGGCTGCTTCTCTTACGAATAGCAAATATTTATGTCAACGCTCTTTCTTTAGGGGGAAAAAAGTTTAGATTCATTTTAATTACAAGAAATGTTGTAATATTGTTGTTTGTTTTACTATGATACATTTTTCGAATTGAATAACAAACTATATTCCTGAACGCAAAACAGTCTCTTGAAATCATATTTAATGCATCGAATATATTTAGAAATAAGTCACACATTATATATTTAACAGAATATTCTTAAAAGAAGCTTTCTACGTTACTAATATTTCAACGGTCAATTAAAAACAAGTTGCGTTTTATTCAAATCTTAAACCGTTATTCTACTCGTCCTCGGTATGATGAGAAACTACATCCGGCAGCAAGGCTTCTGATTAAGAGCTTTTGAGGAGATGAGAACCACCTCTTAAATGCTGTTGTTCTGAGTTCCATCCTGACCGGGAGTTGTAGCACTTGCTATGGTCCCACCTATGGACAAATAGTTAAACCACAGACTATTATCAAAACACAATGAAAGCATAAATAGTGTTCTCGTAAAAGTACAAGCAACACATTTTCATAGTAAAAGAAATTATACCAGAAATAATTTTTGTAAAAAAAAAATCGCCAAAAAGTTATCAACAATACATTTTAGTAAAAGAATTAATGCTCCCAAGAAAATTAAATTTCGGCATTAAATGATGCATGGGTTGATATGCCCCTAAGCAAAGAATCTAACAGAGATGGATACTAGCATCCCTCTACAAAATACATGCTTAATTCAGTAACTAGGCAACTTAAAGACATGTTCACATTTGCTACCTGAATTAAAATATCTACTCGTTTTGCGATAGGGGAAATAAAATCCAGTATTGTATGAGACGCACTTCTATTTCCAAGATAATTTTTTTAGAGAAAAAAGCTCATATTTCTAAGCAAAAAAAGTTATCTACACATCGAAATAAGTACCTTAAAAAAAAGCGTGATTTTTCTTGTATTTGTAATAAGAACGACTGTCCTGGGTTATGACGATAAACTACAGGATGACCTCCGATTGGGAGGATTTGAGGGGCGTGGAAACAACTTTTAATTGCTGTTGTTTCCAGTTCCACCCTTACCCCGGATGGTAGCACTTGCTAGGGCTCCACCTATGGGAAAATAGTTACACCCCAAACTGGCTCAAAGCACTATGAAAATATTGCAACAGAAATATCTGCTGACGCTATTCGCCGTTGATTTTCGTCTCTTAGTCGGGCAATCCGACTGATTTCGAAATTTCCGATACCACCCTGGCACAAATATATCCAGGCTAATACGCTCGAAGTTAGTATGAGGGACATTGGCAGCGAAGAACTTACTCTTTAGCTACTTATTATAACACTGCCAAGGACCGACTAACAATCCTTTGTCCACAGTCAAGCCGGCTATACATGACGACATTAGGTATTCTGTTGTCACTCATCATATCAACATGACCAGCGCAGCGAAGTTTCGACTGCATCAGGAAAATTTCAATTCCACCAATCTGGCATTTTGCCAAAAAAATTTTATCAGCAATACATTTGGCGATCGAGAAATAAAACTTCTTTACAAAAATACATTAATGAAAACTGGCCTACAAACTGAATATATATTCTATTCATAGTTCCTCTTCCAAAAATCTTCACGGCATTAAATAACCCATTGGGGTGATAATATGCCGTAAACTAAAATCTCCAGCTCCTATCCAACGAACGCAGGTATTCCCCAAGGCTCCATCCTAGGCTCTACTTATCTTCATTCGAATCTACATGGATTTAGGCATATTTTGGTATCCCAACATAAGTCTTGAGATCTGGTCGCCGGATGTTTTACTCATGCTTATATTTTTCTTTTATTGCAATATCTTATGTATATGTATATATTAAAATTCTTATACCAAAATTTATTATGCCTTATCGTTCATCCTTGAATTGTGGATCGGTATATGTGTTGAAACCGAAGCGAACCTGGGAAAAGACTACTGTTCGATTATCTCAATCGAAAATATTTTTGTTTAATAATTGTCCATTTCTCATGGTCTGGGAGAGATAGTCCGTATCTCTCCATAGACGTGATAATGTATATATCTCCTGGTCGGCGTATGATTGCGTTATAAATTTTTCGTCGGGTAGGGCATATGAGAGTGAGCAACGACGGAAATGGAAACAAAAAATAAAATTATACTTAACATCAAGAGTCACCTGAAAATTGTAGGTCACATCAGAAGGCTTAGAAAATTTGATACTCACAGGACAGGATAAAGGCAAGAGAGACACCGGAAATCAACACATAATGGGTTTGAATATATGGATGGTGGAAGATTTAAGCAAGATATGAAAAACACAGAATTGAAAAGCTACAAACGGCAGGAAATAGTGGAGAGCCATCATTGTCTACGTCTTGAAGAAACACGGCGCAAAAAAGAAGAATGGATTACTACTAGCTGTATTTATATCGTTAATTTAGTTTTGAACCCTGCTTCACAGTCATTTTAAATATCCGATTTTATGGACAAACGTTTTAATAGATGAAGCACTGTCCGTTATTAAACTTTTCCATAAGTTTTGCTTCAGTCGCGGTGTCAGGTTGGATATTTGAATTTTACGACTTTATAAACGCTGACTAGTTTAATGAATATCGAAATATGTTTTAGCTGCTCTCGCCTTGGACGGATTGTCGACAACGAACGAAAAACCATCCAGCGCTAATTAGCATATACGGGCAGGATGATCCCCCACTCCCTGCAAAAAAACAAAAAACAAAACAGTAATATGAAAACTCAAGGCGTCTTTATTCCGCTATGAGTGTATCTACTCTGTATATCATTTATTATATAGTTAGGGTTGAGATTTATTGTATATTAAATACGATTTCAGCACAAGGCCAAATATTATATAGTTAGGATTCCAGCGCCGAGGCTGACTTTTAAGACATCATAATATTTTATTCTCTTTTACTAACTTTAATTTAGTCATAGACAAATTCGTTTTTTTTTAAATTTTATTTCATTTGTTTGAATATACAAATATATTTTTGCCATTTCAACTGCATATCTTGTGTGCAATTCTAGAAGTCCATAGACAGAGGGTAAAATGAATTACTTCTATCCCCTCCCACATGCAATAAACTAAGAATCCTGCATTAAATTCTACAAACAACATTAATATACAGAAAATATTCAACCTTTTTTCTGTTTCAAAACATTACAGACACACTTTGCCATAAAAATATGCTTTCCTCGTATATTTATTTTATACATCACTGTCTTTTGTTTCAATACAGTGATTTCTAAGTGTCGAATTTGGTATTGTGTCGAGAATTTCGAAGAGAGGAATTTTCATGGTATTTTATATTTTGTTAAGTTGACATTTTGTAAACTTGAAGGACAGTTTGAAACTTAGCTTCTCTATCGGCCTGCAGATGAACATTCTAAAATATTCTTTGTGTGTTTGTTTGTTTGTTTGTTTCTTTATTTATTTATTTCTTTGATCCTTTCACGTAAAAACCATCCACCGAGGAGAAATTCTGACTCTGCCATAAAATCTCAGCGATACACCCTCTATTAAGCGATGCCAACTTAGCAAAATAAACAAAAACAACAAAAAAACGATGCATTTGACCGAACAGATTCTATCTATCTCTATCTCTCTCCCTCTCTCTCTCTCTCTCTATATATATATATATATACATATATATATATATATATATATATTCAGACATTTTTTATGTTCATACATTATTTTTATAGATACAAGTATTTAAGTAAATACTCTGTATATAATAAACATTATTAAGCAACATTTACCGGCCTGAATGCCGGAGAAATTTTCACAGACAATATTCGTCCTCCGACATTTTGACTGAAAATTTCTCGGACATTCAAGCCGGTAAATGTTGTTCAATACTGTTTATTATAAACAGAGCATTTACTTAAATATTTGTATCTATAAAAAGAATGTTAAACATAAAATTGTCTTAAAATAATTGTCGTACTTTGTCCATTTCTTAATGTATGACGTCATTTGTTTACATTTGATACGCCATGAGCAAATATCAATGTACGAGAGAGATTCATAGAAGATTGAAGTTTAAATACAGTAAACGTTGCTAACCGAACGTTCTTCAGTGGCTAAATCGGTTAAAGGGAATCAAATTAAATGACGGTTCTGTATAGGATGCAGGTTCGAATCCTCTTGGAGGACGAATATTTCCTGTGAAAATTTCTCGGACATTCAGGCTGGTAAATGTCGGTTAATACTGTTTATTATAAAACAGAGCATTTACTTAAATATTTGGGAATGGTCTGTGATATATATATATATATATAGCCGCACTGATGAGCTGTGATACAGCGAAACAGTCTGTCTGTGGATGACATTATATTAGCTCCTGAATTAAATTTAATTCTAGTTGAGCACTCTCGGACTGAGGTATGGGTTTGTAAACAGTGACTATTATAGCTATATAGCGAGACTCTTCGCAAGCCGAATTGAGTCACTGTCGGTCACTGGGCGTGTTTCCTAAAAAATACGCTAAAAAAATCCACCTTCGTCCCGACCGTGCGCCGACAGCTTAGTGGTAGAATATTCGCCTGATACCAATTCAGTCGGGTTTCGATCCTAGCTAGAGGCAACCGGATGTCTAGCCGCACTGATGAGCTGTGATACAGCGAAACAGTCTGTCTGTGGATGACATTATATATATATATATATATATATATATATATATATATATATATATATATATATATATATATATATATATATATATATGTGTGTGTATACACGTACCGTAGTTGTTTAACTTTTTACACTTTTCCCCACCTTCCTAATGCTCAAAATAAAATAAATTGCTGGGATTAATAATAGTCTTGTTTCCCCTTCGTTTCTTTACTTAATATGAGACAAGGTTACTATAAACTAAGTTAAAAACTTAATAGTGAATTGACCTTTCCTTAACACCACCAATGAATTTATGACCCTGAATCTCATGTGCGTTTAGCTTAAAAACATACTTCGAAATAATCTGCCTTCTGTTTGAGATCTTATTTATTTCTATTGTTTCAATTATATTTTGTATTTTTCATAGGGTTTCTGATGGGTGAGCTTACAAATATTTATAGGGTGACTATGAAGATGTGCTAGAGCTGCGAAATCTTGCATGCGTGAATTTTGACTATTCTTACTAACTGCGTTGTTTCTTTCCAGATACGAGAATGGGATGAAGGATCCATATGCTGACAATGATGGAGATTTTTCTACAACATTGAAATCTTGCATGAATTCATTACAATACCTCTTATTAATAACTGCATTGTTTCTTTTCGGGTATGAGGGCGGACTGAAATATTCATTGATTGACTATAAATTAGTGATTCTAGGGCTGTGAAAACTTGCATGTATTAATTTCAAATTTTCTTGTTAATAACGGCGTTGTTTCTTTCCATGTACGAAACTGAACTGAAATGTTCATAGCTTGACTTCGCATGCGTGATGCTAAGGCTGTGGAATATTGCATGGGGTAATTTAAACTATTCTTATGCATAACTGCTTCGATTCTTTCCAGATAAATTAACTGTAATGACAAAAGTACACAGGTGTAGACTTTAAGAAAGTTTTATTCGACTGAGAATACAAGGTTCGCATATAGTGTCCTTTTGTAGTCCCAGTAAACAGAAATAGTTCTCTCAAAGAAGAAAGTAACAGCATAAGGGGGACTACTCTTGATTATTCATAACATTAATATCTGAATATGAAAAAGAAAAAGACTTCAGATGTAATATCTCTTGAAGATAGACAAAATTTGGAATTGTGTTATTATCAAGTACCAGTATTATAAGGGGTTAGCTGCAAAGTTAATTCATGTTCACATGGTTGTTAGATTAGAGGATGAAGCTCCGGCTCTATTAACAGTGCAAATGGGAGCAGCTGAATTTAGGCGGGGAAGGAGGAGTCTTGAAGTTGGCCCATGAACTGGATATCCTGCGACTGCCATGACCGAATAAAACGTTAATCGATTTCATCACATAGTGATGGATGACAGGCCGTTGACAAGGAGCACGGACTATTTGGCAGAAAATGATTTGGTTAACAGTCGCATAATATCGGGGTTGCTGCAGTGCCATGTCACGCGAAAAAGATGCCATAATTATAGTAAGATTTACACCGAGAGAGAGAAAAAAAAACAATCGTAGGTAATGACATTGAATACATACACGCGCATGTCACCGATGAGATAACGAATACATTCATACTACACGTTGGTACTCTCCTTAGGCACGTGAGAATAAATAGATTTGAAGCTTAACACGTCAAGTGAATCTTAACTTGAAATCAACGTCCATAAAAATTGCTGACAACTTGACGGGATACTAACAAATTTAAAACTCTATGACTGAAATAGTAGATAGCAATAATTACAATGATGACAAAATATTAGGCTGGCCAGAAAGTCCTCACTCACTTAGGAAGCGGAAGGAAAACAACAATATTTTATGGAGCAACACCAACATTTATTCTTCAAAATAAAGTTCATCATATTCGGCGATCTATTGCCAGTGATCAGCCAGTATCCGAATCTCTTCCACATACCAGTCCGCTGGCTTTAAATGAAAAAAAAAATGCAAAGAAGCTTTAACTTCATCAAAAGTGTTTAATCGCTGCTCGCGGAGCAAGTGTACTATTCATCGGAATAAGGCAATAGATACACGCGGCAGCATCGGGACTGAATAGTGGATGTGGAAAAATCTTAACACCGTCTATATGTTTGAACTTCTTAGTAAAGCTCGCACTGTGTGGCCTCAGATTGTCTTGCTGAAACAAAGATGGACATCAATTGACTAAAGCAGGATACTCCTACCGTTTGTCGTACACGCGGTCTAGCTGCTGGAAATACAGTTTAGCGTTCATGGCGCGACCGTGTGAAACAAGCTCGAAATGCAATACCAATACTCCTTGGAAATTCTACCAGACAGAGGGCAAGAATTGTTGTTTTCTTTCCGCCTCCTGACTCAGGACTTTCTGACCAAACTAGTGGATGCGAAGTTTCATATTATTTTCTTCTTTTTATGCGTCATGTTCATTCAGGACATGGGCGATCATGGCTCTCCACCTCCTTCTAACCCTTGTAGCTCTCAGCAAGTTCATTCACTCTCCTCCCTCAACCAGACCACGTTTCTGTAATTTACCTGCTCAAGCTCGTCAGGTATGTCACGCGCTGCTTTCCCTTGTCTCTCTTTCCCTCTATTTGACCCGTGAGTATCAGGTTCTCCACGCCCTCCTTTCTTCATTATGTGTCCCTGAAACTTCAGCCTCCTCTTTTTGATGTTAAGTATAAGCCTTGTCCTTGTTTTTAAAGTCTCTAAGACCTCATCGTTGCTCTTATGCTCGGTCCAAGATGTCCTTAGCATCCTTCTTTAGTACCACATCTCCTTTGCCTCGATCATTCATCTTTGAGGAAATCATCCAACATTCCCTACCGTAAAAAAGATCACTTCAGTATTCTTTTCTTTGTTACCAAAGAAATCCTGCTCAGACCCTTCCCAATCCTGAATATTTATTTTCATCCAGGCTAATCACTTATTGTATCGAGCCATACAACCTTTACATGCAGGTTCATAAATCTAACATTATTCTGTCCAATGAATACTCCTGTCAAATCTAGTCTGGTGTCCAGCTATTAGTTTGGTGCAAAAATAATGACGTAATAATGTCGTTTTTTGACGTATTTTTAACGTCAAAAAACGACATTATTACGTCATTATTTTTTGCACCAACCTAACACCAAGATTCTCGACAAAATCCTCATGGAGGGCCTGTAGTGCTATCGGTGATGATTCGGCATATCGTCTTCAATTTCATTCACACCGCCTGAGTGGCTTCCCTCTTTCGTTTCTATAAATCTTTTCCTGATGCTGCATCTCTCCTCCTTGGTACTTCGACCGCATGAATTTAAGGTATCACTTTTTTATTGTGGAAATAAGTGCATGTAACTGTAAGTTCTATTCTAAGCGTTTCTTCTCTCACACTTCTCGCTCGTGAAAATATCTTCCGGTTTTAGCTTGCATGCGACCCATAATTATTTAAAAGTTTAGATGCAATGTCAATCGTCATTTCATCTATTTCGCTCTCACTAACCCCGTGTGTTTTATTAGTATTGTCGACTTGCTTGAGGTGAAATGATTAAAAAACTTAACCCATTATACATTATTGAGTATAATTGTTCATATTTGCTGGAAAATACAAAATTTTGTGCGGGGGGTGGGTGAGAATGACTGTACATTTATTAATTTTTTGTTTATTAGACATCATATATACACACGCACAAACACCCATCTACCCAAATATATTAGGTTGGTGCAAAAATAATGACGTAATAATGTCGTTTTTTGCGGTATTTTTAACGTCAAAAACGACATCATTACGTCATTATTTTTGCACCAACCTAATATTAGGTTTGTGCAAAAATAATGACGTTTTTGACGTTAAAAAATACATCAAAACGTCATTATTTTTGCACCAACCTTATATATATATATATATATATATATATATATATATATATATATATATATATAAATAAACAATTTTGTACCCAGCAGTTTATATAGTTTTAAAAATTGAGGAACGCATGCATTTAAAGGGAAATTTTCGAACAACATTTCTTCAGAAAAATTCGGTGGAATGAGAATAATGAAAACGGCGTAAAAAAGATTGTAAAAGTTAGACACGGGTGTCGGGTGCTGGGGTCAATAAGGCGTCAGCGCTAAAACAAATTTATTACAAACAAATCAGTCTAAATAAGTCCGCAGGTGAGTGTAAAAAAAAACATAAAGATATTTACTCACGACACAGCACTGAGATTCAAAGAACGACGAAAGTTATCTTTCTGCCTAAACAAAATCGGACGACGAAACTTGATGTAACGAAGTTCTGAGATCTGTAAATGTTTAAATGCCCAAACCTTGTGCAGCATCCTAAACACTACGTCAATATATTCAGAAGTACAACCCGGGCTATTAATCACAAAGTCTAATCGCTGACTCACAAAAGAACTGATTCAAGTCTTTGTATTAGGTTGGTGCAAATATAATGACGTAATAATGTCGTTTTTTGACGTATTTTTTACGTCAAAAAACGACATTATTACGTCATTATTTTTGCACCAACCTAATAACTCCACCCTCTCTCACTCTAGATATCATATATATATATATATATATATATATATATATATATATATATATATATATATATATATATGACGTCATATATTACGAAATGGACAAAGTCCGACAATTTATTTATTAAAGACATTTTTATGTTTAACGTTCTTTTTATAGATACAAGTATTTAAGTAAATGCTCTTTTTATAATAAACAGTATTAAATGACATTTACCGGCCTGTATGTCCGAGAAACTTTCATAGAAAATATCCTGTCAAAGAACGAATATTTTCTATGAAAATTTCTCGGACATTCAGGCCGGTAAATGTTATTTAATACTGTTTATTATAAAAAGAGCATTTACTTAAATACTTGTATCTATAAAAAGAACGTTAAACATAAAAATGTCTTTAATAAATATATATATATATATATATATATATATATATATATATATATATATGGATGGATGGATGGGGGGAGGGAATAAGATTAGGAAAAACAACTAATATTTATATGTTTTTGTATGTATTTATACGTAATATTTATAATAAAATTATTTTTACAGAGAAATGTGTTTTTTACCAACCTGCCTACATATATATATATATATATATATATATATATATATATATATATATATATATATGAAAAAATATAGTTTTATGGTGTGCTATATTTATGGGGTAAAGTGCTCAATAACAGAGATAGAGCTTATGTAAATAAAAAAAATAAAAGTGAATATTGAAGTCAACACTCAGAGGCGACAGACTGTTTCATGATGGACGCCTATATAGATTACACAAGTCGGTGCAAATATTTACACTGTCATGAATCTTTGAATACTAGATTTGATCTTCTTTTTTTCAGTCATATTACTTGAGTCGTAAAGTATTCCTATATATCTACGGTAATATGTTGTAAAAAGTAAAGATGTGATAATGATGGACATTCCTGCCCAAATTATTTGTTCCTAACTCCCAAGCCAACGATCTGATAATTGTCCATCCCAAAACTCTATAACGAAACGTGAAGAATAAACTAGTGCACTGCCCCACTGAATGGCCGATGTTTGTAAAGACCTTCGAGAGAGTTGTAAAAATAACAAATGAAAAGCAGTGGCCAAACATGCGTAAGAATTTTTTAAAGCCTAATTGTACCACCAAAGTAGAAATGGGCTTGCTGGTGACAAACCTATCCAGACATTTACCTTTGGGCTTAAGTGGCATTTGCCAATTATTTTAGTATGGGGTGAAATGTCCTCCTCCAAAACATTTCTAATAATGTTTGATTTGTTAATTAAAAAAAGAAAATATTACTTGTATTTTTTTTATTTCAGTGTAGTTATGATATATATATATATATATATATATATATATATATATATATATATATATATATATATATATATATATTTATACACACACACACACATATATATATATATATATATATGTATATATATATATATATATATATATATATGTATGTATGAAAGTGTATTTATATATATATGAACAATAATGATAGATACATAGATATAAAGTGACAATACCAGAAAATCTCTCTCACACACACACATATATATATATATATATATATGTGTGTGTATGTATATGAAATATGTTGCTCAATTTAATTTATATTCGAATAAATCATTCATAAATTAGTAAATTACTAAAGTTAATAACCATATTTTGCCATTTTATATCATTCATTTTATTAATTTTTTTCTGTATGAATGATTCATTTTGATATATATATATATATATATATATATATATATATATATATATTGAAAATTTATATATGGTCAATAT
>OZ010597.1:55734992-55772492 GCA_963932145.1 Acanthosepion lycidas | reverse complement strand
AATTTTAACGTTTATTACAAAAGAAGACCGTCCTTTTCTCCCCCTTTCCCCATTTTGTCTGTCTACCCCATTTTGGCCGTGTGCCCCATTTTGACCGTGTACCCCATTTTGTAAATAAATTTACAAATAAATATTGATCTGTGTTATGGATTTGAAAGAGTGTGTGTTTGAGTGAGTGCATGAAATGAAAGAATTTTTTTTTTTTATCATTATTAAAGCCTCGCATTGATTCCGTCCAGTTAACTGATGTTTCTGTCACTTTTAAGGATTGTGTTTTTTTTTTTATTACTAACTTTATTTTGTTTGCTTTCTTGTAATAGTTTTGTTTTCATACAGATTAGATTTTAAATTGTTGTTTTATTCTCCGCCCCACAGACAATGAACTGTACATCTGGTGACTAGATAAGACTTCATGGAGATTCTGAGATATTATGGTGGATTAAGTAAGAATGGTAAGAATGTGTTGTTTTGGTGTAAAGAATATTGTTGTATGTTTGGGTCTGTGTTTGTGACTAGCGAAACTTTACGTTAAGACAGAAGAAAATCGTCCTTCTCCCTTTTGGCCTTGTGCCATATTTTTGTATATAAGTGGAATAAATATCTCTCTTTCATATGGACTTTATTTTTATTTTATTTTTTTTTGCCGTGACTTTATTTTTAAATTTAAACTCAGTACTAGACTGGCATCAAGATCTCTTCAGTTCATTGTTGAGCTGGCTAGATTAGCCGTAAATTCTAACAGTCTCTTTTCTTCGACGTCTCGTTTGCGGAAATACCTTCCGTCTCCATGCTTTTTCTGCCAACATTAATCTGCAAAAATTTAAATGCAATGCTCATCACTAGCTACCGTTCGCCTGATTACTCTTTCCTCTTCCTGCTCATTATTAATGTTTCTGTTCCTAATTCTTCCACGCCCACTAAAACCTTGTGGCTTAGTTGCTTTTCTGATCGGGGTGAAATCGATTAAAAAGAATATAGTGAGACTGATGGATTTGTTCTTGCTGAAATGAGCCGGTTTATAACGCAACTACTAAGCTAATATCTTGCATAATAATAAAGGCACCAAAAGCAGCTTCACTGACCAATAGATTGAAGCTGTAGATCACCTTATCTCTGGATGTTGAACACCTACACCCACTCAATAGATTAAGCGCCATGACAGGGTAAGTCAATAACTGCAGTGGAAGATCTGTCATCACTACGGAATGAAATAAAAAAAACACCTGCAAACTGTTATGAAGATCATCCTGAATCTTTAGTTGTGGGAGATGATGTTACCATCCTCTGGGAATTTTTTATCAACCCACATCGAACAAAAAAAACAAAGACAAAAATAAAATAAGTTGGCATGAGCGTACCATATTATAAAAATACATCTACAAAGTATTTGATGAACTAAGAAACAACAAAGACCTGGTAATGGAAATAGAAAAAAATGTGGCATTTAAAAACTAAATATTTTTATGTTGATGGTTGGAACAGAGAAAGCCCCTACTGCACCATCTCTCCAAGAAATCCGCCAAAATTGTTCCAACAATCACAGTACATACGCTGCAAAGAATTTTGTTCATTTAAGTTTGTTTTTTAACTTTTTTTTTTCGTTTAATTTAAGTGACTGAAGTCTAGATTTCAGTTCAGAATCGATTAGATTACAGATTTCTTTAAAGTTTTCAATCTTCTCGAGAGAGATATAAGAGCGCCAGACCAGATATGGCAGCAACATTCAATGAACTGGCGAATAGTATAGTTATAAATGTATAAGATTGATTCTGGCACGACAAAATATCTGGCACAATACATAAACCAACTTTCCTAGGGGTTGACCTAGCAATTCATTTAATATAACTACCCCCGCCACTTCATATCAGTGGAAACTTTTCCTTTCAGAATACAAAAATTGCAATATATCATTTTCTGCGCAGCGGCGGAAAGTGCCTGCTGTCTGGTGCATTGCAACGGGACAGAGAGACATTTAAATTATACCCGCTGTATCGAAGCTTCACCCTCATAATTTCAATAATAATGATAATAATAATCTAAATACTGAGCTAAACTAAAAAAACAGAATATCAGCCATAAATACATTGGCTGTGCCTGTGGTGCAATACAGCTTTAATGTCCTAAACTGGACCTTAGCTGAAATTAAACGAATGGGCGCCAAAAGGAGAAAGCTTCTCACTTGCTACTGCATGCATCATCCCAAAGCTGATGTTGATCGTCTGTATGTGCCCAGATCCGAAGGTGGCAGAGGATTAGTTAAACTAGAACTGTCCTACAAAACTACAACAATTGGACTCCAAAGATACTTGGAAACTACAGAAGACTGGATAATGGTAAGCGTCAAGGAACATGAAAGTAGTAATAAAAGAAGCCAACAAATTCAAAATGGAGTTTCAAATGGGCGTAGAGATGCAGGTACAGCACAATACACCGGCTGAAACTGCAAAATACTTTAAAAAGACAGCAAAGACGAATGCAACCGACCAGATACAAAAGCGATGACAAGATAAACCGCTTCATGGCCAATACTCTGCAGGTACGAAACAAGCTGACGTAGACAAATCCCGTACCCATCAGTGGTTACGTAGTACAGGGTTGAAAGTTGAAACTGATGGTTTTATCCTTCCTGCACAAGACCAATGCTTGCTAACTAGGAATTATCAAGCACATATACTAAAAGAGTGTGTCAGCCCAAAATGCTGATTCTGTGATAAATATTCAGAAACGATTGATCATCTTGTATCAGGTTGCACGATATTGGCACCCACTGAATATAAAACCCGGCATGACAGAGTGGGCCAATATCTGCACTGGAAAATCTGCAACTTCTACGGGAAGGAAACTGAAAGAAAATGGTATGAACAACACCCAGACCCGGTTACGGAGATAGGACCTGTTACAATTCTATGGGACTACACAATCCACACTGACAGAACAATCAAGGCCAACCGAACAGATATTGTTATTAAAGACCACAAACAAAAAAAAATGCCTCCTTATTGATATGGCAGTCCCTGCTGACTGCAATGTATCTTTGAAGATATTCAAAAAGCTGTCAAAACACAAGGACCTTGAAATAGAAATCTCAAAAATGTGGCATATGGGAACATCAACAATCCCTGTTGTAGTTGGAGCCCTAGGACTGGTTGGGAAAGATTGCAGTATACTAAATGAAGGGATTCCTGGAAGTCAATGCCTCAAGGAGATACAGAAAATTGTTCTGCCAAGTACAGCCCACACTTTACGAAGGGCTTTATCTATGTAATATTTTTTTTTTTTTGTCAGTGGAAAGTGCTATGATGTCATTTCTAACCTTAGGTCCCTGGGCGGGACCCGGAAAGAAATGTGTAAATGCCAGATATCAAAGAAGAAGATGATGATGATATAATGTAATATGCATACACCTGTGTTCCTCCTCACTGGAATATGATTGGCTGGTGTCCGTCATAAATACAGACGGACGTTTAGGTACGACAGAGTCAGGAGCCTTACTCATTAACGACGCCCATTGGACTACGCCATTTATCTACACTTCTTACCTACGACTACGACGCGTACCAGTCGATTACTGCTACCATATTCTACTTGGTTATAGTAGACAAAACCACTTAGATACTTCGTTCAAACATATCCCTTTCTGGGACATATCAAATAATAATAATAATAATAATAATAATAATAATAATAATAATAATAATAATAATAATAACCTATAATGAAGCAAGAGTAAGCATCATAAACAGTATAAGAATTAGCCGCTTTATTAATTGCTACCATTATTGGAAGTTGTGTAAAAATACGGGTTTATCTGTAATGAAAAGGTTTATGAACATGAGGCCACGAAGAAGAAAGCGCTAGAGAATAGTGAAGTGAAAATCATGTGCGATTCTTCGATACAGAAAATGAAAATAAACCGGATTTAATCCTGATGGACAAACAGAAAAAGACTTAATACCTAATATAAATTTCTAGTCAATTTCACATGGGAATTGAACACAAAGAAAAGATCAACTTCTTCTTCTTTTCTATGTGCTATGTCCCTTCAATCATGGCTCTCCACAATTTCCTGTCTTTTGTAACTCTTAATAAATATTGTCTTTTTGTTATCTCTTTTAAAGCCGGTTCTACCATTCATTTACTCATGCTTGTTCTTCTAATTTCAAGACGTAGGTGATTATGGCTCTCCACAATGTCTTTTGCAGCTCTTAATATTTTTTTTCTTTTTGTTATCACTCCTAAACCTTCTTCCACCATCTATTTACACAAGCTAATTCTTCAGGAGGTGAACGAACATGGATCTCTTCAATTTCTTATACTTTGTAGCTCTTAATAAATTTTGTCTTTTAGTTATCTTTCCTAAAAACGGTCTTACTATCGATTTAGTTATGCTTGTTGTTCTTTTATATACTGTGTCACTTCAAGACGTAGGTGATCATGGCTCTCCACAATTTCCTGTCTTTCCTAGGTCTTAATAAATTTTGACTTCCACCATCCATTTAATCATGCTTCTTCTTCTTCTTCTTCTTCTTCTTCTTCTTCTTCTAAATAACGTGTCCCTTCAGGACAATGGCGATTATGGATCTCCGCAGTTTCATGTGTTTTATAGCTC
The DNA here is from genome assembly GCA_963932145.1 of Acanthosepion lycidas. Taxonomy (NCBI): domain Eukaryota; kingdom Metazoa; phylum Mollusca; class Cephalopoda; order Sepiida; family Sepiidae; genus Acanthosepion; species Acanthosepion lycidas. The sequence continues at coordinate 55,767,883 of OZ010597.1, read as the reverse complement.
TTAATATATTTCATCATTTTACTATCTCTCCTAAACTTTGGACCCCCGCCCATTTACTGAAGCTCGCTGGGTAAGTTATGCTTTGTTTTCCTATCTCCCTCTTGCCCGAAATATGCCTTGTGAGTATTAAATTTTCCAAGCCCTCTTTCCTCATCATGTACCCTAGTCATTTCAACTATCTCTTTCTGGTGTCAAGCATAATTTTCCCTTTCGTTTCCATTTTTTCTAATATTTCGCGTTGCTCAGATATTTAATCCATGGTATTCTCACCATCCTTCTGAATAGTGATTTTCTAAGCACATCTTAGATGTGGCACAAGGCCGAAAGTATGGAGCACCCAGCGAGGCTCGAACTCACTACTCAGTCGAAAAGCTTGCTAACCATTACACCACGCCGACGTGCCCCACCATCCTTCTGAATAATCAGATTTCTAGAGCTTCGAATCTCTTCTTCATTTGTAAGGAGATTGTCCAGAATACACTTCCTTATAAGAGCGCTGATTCTACGTAACCGTTCAGTTCTCTTTTCTTTGTTTCTAACAGAATTTATCCTGTTTCTTAATACTTTGCTTAGCTTTTGGAAAGTACCATTTGCTATCTCAAACATCTTCGGATATCAGTGTTGCACTTTCCGTTTTCTTTTTAAAATAATTTCCTTGTAATTAAATTGTTTTATTTATGTATCCTTCTATAGGTCCACATCTCTGTTGCTCTAATCTCGCCTTCATTTTGTGGAGATTTTCCAGCATCCTCTGCCATATGGGAGGATTGATACTACGTAAGAGTCTAGTACTTTTTTTCTGTGTATCTAACGGAATTTATCCTATTTCTTAATACTTTGCTTAGCTTTTGGAAGTTATCTTATTTTCTTATTTCCATTTTAAATATTTATATTAATACGAAGCCGTAAAGTTATTAGGAAATATCCCTTACAGGCAAATGATATTGAAATTGGTATTCTATGCCTAGAGATATTCTAGTAGAATAACACGATAAATGCAGATATATTAATGCCGTTATTACAATGCCCTATAATATATATATATATATATATATATATATATATATATATATATATATATATATATAAACATAAATACTGAAACACGATCAAGTTATTCACTACTTTCAACCCTGGCCTAGCAAGAACCTGAAAACATTCTCATCATTAAAACTAACGTCTCCCAAAAAGAAATATCACACTTTTGAAAAAGGATTTCACAGGCTCAGTTGATATTGTTTTCTTTTTACAATGATATTCAACAAGGAGAACTTTGAATATAGAAAACTGAGTAAGAGCGTTCTGAGATCTTGTATAGTTTATTGTATTCGTTTTCCGCAAAGTATGCATTGTCCTACACTGTTCATTACCACTATGATCAAATCCGCATAGGCTAGTCTTTTGTCTCTAAGATCTGATTTTCGGGACTCTTCAAGTTCAAACAAACCAACTGAACTGTACAGATATTTAGCAGATGTAGACCTAACATAAGGCACTTATAATGTCACCTACCACCGGACTAATGTATTGGTTTACTTGGGAATCATTTTCTTCTTCTTTTTCCCTACTGAACCCGACCTTTACAATACGACTGTAGTTTAACCCACCCACGTTTTTTTTTTTGTTGTTCTTTGCCTAATTTCTTTTTCCCTGTGTAGTTGTGGTTATTCACGGGTTTGTTAATGAAATTATTTTTAATGAAATTATTTTTTCCGTGCTGCTTTAGAGCGATCACGGATCATCCTTTCTTTCATTTCTGTTCAAGTCGTTGGAAGATCGAGGGTGCCTAAAACTCGAGCCACGACTGGAGCCGGTCTTTCATGAGATTTAACGTTTTTTGCTCGCGCTAAGCAGTGAAGGTTTCGATCTCTTTACTATGTAGATAAGTTTCATTTTAGGCATTTCTTTCTCCTTCTTTTTTTTCAGTTTTGTTGTCATTATTCTAGGAGACTTTATCTGGATAAGAGTTTTAAGTTTTGGCAAGTGTTCCGTTCGTTTCACCAACCGTTTTTTGTTTTTCTTTAATACACTCACACGCACATACACGTACGCACACAAACGCATATGTATATATATATATATATATATATATATATATATATATATATATATATATATATATACTAATGTCAGTGTGTCACTGTCACATTTTTTCAGCTGTACTCCTAGAGTCTGTAGGCTAACATATCATATTTAAAAAAAAATAAGGCCGACTCCGTGAGCAAATTAAAAACATTCCGTGCCGGATCCCGACCCACAAATCATGAAATTCTGGATTCCCAAGTATTCGCTACCGCGATTTTTTGGATTCTGTCATCTTGGCTGATAAAAGCAATTAAAGGGAGACAACTCTCTAACTTTCAATAGCTCATGTTCAAATGACAAAATTACAGTGTTTCAAAATAAAATTGTCCGTGTTTTCAAATTTACTCCTAGAGCCCGTAGGCCAATATATATATGATTTTGGAATCAGACCGAGTCCGTGAGCAAATTAAAAGCGTTCCTGGCCGGATCCGGACACAAAACTTTGAAATTTTGGATTCCCAAGGTTTCATTACAGTGATTGCTTTTGGCGACTATTTTACGGGATTTTTTTTTTGCGACAATTTTTTTGTACGATAACAATTCTTATGACTTGGAACTAACTTTGGAAATAATTGAAATTAATTGCAAAATCCAGCGAAAGTCACCGATGAAATAAAAATGTTCTTTTACACGGAAATTAAAGACCTACATTCTTGAAACAGTCCTTAAATTATGTAGCAGCAGAAAAATTATTGTTGAACTTATTAAAAGTCAAGCCTAAAAATTAAAGCAATACTTCAATAAAGCGATCATTTTAAAGTTCTTGTGTAGATTATAGCAGCCAATGGCATCTGCTTCTCCCAACCTATTGTGATGAAGGCCTAATCAAGAGACTTCTGCTTTATATATATATATATATATATATATATATATATATATATATATATATATATATATATATATATATATGTGTGTGTGTGTGTGTATATATATATATATATATATATATATATATATATATATATATATATCATCAGACTTTACTTCCAAAGGTTCATTTTTTATTTCAACCTTTGGAAGTAAAGTCTGATGATCCAGAGCCCTGTTAAAGGGGTTGTGGTGACATAACTTATTACATGGAACCTTAAAGTGGTCTGTTTTTATTCAAACATATCTGCTCTGAATCTTACACTGAGCTCTCTGGATATCATCCTCCTTGGCTCTACCCATGCTGATAACCTAGTTTTGCATAAACTAACTAACTAACTAACTATATATATATATATATATATATATATATATATATATATATATATATATATATATATATATATATATATATAATTGTGTGTATGTGATAGAAATTATTAGGAGGATTTGAGATAATTATAATTAAGTAATTCATCGAGTCTATAAGAAACCTCAACAGAATGTAGAAAGCACTGGACGGCTGTTTCGTCCTGTTTTAACCTGTACAAGGCACTAACTGGGTTACAGTATAAGAGACACGCTTATGCAGATAAAGGAGAGAAGATAACGGTTAACCTTAGAATTGAACAGGTTAGCATTGTAGCGTACCTGAGACCTTAAGAGTGGGTTCCACAGACTCACAAAAGACAGAAAATTGAGCCACAACTGCCAACAACTTGAATGGATTTGGCCCATAGAAGAATAAGTTTTAAAGTGTTTTAAGTATACAGGATAATTTAAAGTAAATCCCTATTTTATATATGTTAGGCACTGCTAAAATGGGAGTTACTTTTCAATCACCCTGTAGATATTTATTTTTAGATATATTTGTTCTGTATCTCCTCTTTTCTGTTGTGTGGCGATTTCTCTACAACAAATTAAACCTCAAGCCAGCGTTCAGAGTTCAATCCGCTCATCAGTACGCACTTTGTTATTTATATTTCCTCGTCTAATTTTCGTTCTTCTATTTGTAAAGTAATTTTCTAAGTGTGGCTTAATTGTTGCACAAGGCTGAAAGTATGGAGAATCCAGTGAGGATCAAACTTCCTATAAAGTCGTAACTGATCTAGCGAAACCAGCTTGTTAACCATTAAAATACGTCGAGGTGCCCGATTCTTCCGTAATTGTTCCGTTGAAAAGAGATGGGCACCAAATACCAGTTCTTATTAGTACTTTAGTGAATGTGTCTTCTTCTGTGTGCTACATCTCTTCCGGACAGGCAATCATGACTCTCCACATTTCCTATCCCGTGCATCACTGAAAAGTTTTCTGCCTTTGTTAAGCCATCTAACCACACAATCCTGTCAGGCTCACGCCCTTTCCCTATCTCCCCTTCCTTCATATGCCTCTTGAGTGATAAATTTTCTAAACCCTTTTTCCTCATTATAGGACCAAGTAATTTCATCTGTCTTTTCCCGATTCTGGGTATAATTATTCTGCCTGCGTCTATTTTCTTTAAGTATTCCTCGTTGACTATACGCTCCGTCCATAGAATTCTGAGTATCCTTCTGTAGAACAACATTTCTGCTACTTCTAGATTTTCTCCGTGAAGAAATTGTCAAACATTCACTGCCACATCAGAGTATAGATTTCACATAGCAACCCAGTACTCTCTTCGTTTTTCAATCAATCAAATTCTGTCTAATTATTAGACGAGATTTTCTAAGGTTGTGTTGCAGCGGTTCTGCAATCTTTACGGTGTACGTTTGATTTATTTTGTTTTGAACGACTCCTTATGGGTTATTTAATACCGAAAGTTAATTTTTTGAGAGCTGTGAAGTAATAAAAAATTGATATATGTTATTCAGTTTTCACAAATAATACATGATAGGTGATACTCAGCATTTGTGCACATACATGTTTGTGTAAAGTGAATTTCTAGAGACGGTAAAATGCGTGATTTATATTGTAGTCTTATTGAAGTTATATTTTGGAATACAGTTTGATTTCTTTAAGAAATTGTTAGATATTATATGAATTAATGTCATGAAAGAGTTCTTTCATATTGGTTGATATGTTGGTCGATTGGCTTGGTGGGACATCAACACATCTGTGAGTTATTTAATGCAGAAAACTATGGTTTATTTAATGCCGAAGTCTATGTGTTATTTAATCCCGAAAACTATGAGTTCTTTTACTGTCGAAATCTAATTATTTTGAATACAATTTTATGGATTCAGCTATATTTTGAACAAACTTGTTTGCCTTTAACTAGAGCTAAAATATATTGTTGGTCATTTTTGCTATAAAATGTTTTGTTGGTAATTGTACTAAAACAGGTATTGGTCATTTTTTTTTATAGATAAAAATGTGTTTCTAGTATTTTTCTTATAAAAAATATACTTTTTATACTTAGATAATATTTTGTATTTGTTTGGGGGTTCACTATTTGACCATAGTTGGGCCCTAGCAGATGCTACGTCAGCGGATCAGGCTGGACTTTGAACAACAGGGAATTAAGTGATGTTTTCACGCTGCTAGAAACCTCCAATCTCCCGATCAGAAGCCTTGCTGCCGGATTTAGTTTATCGTTATACCAATGATAAGATAAATTTTGAGCAACAAGGTTTCATCAGATTTGCGTTAATATCGGTAATATATCAGCCGAGATGAAACTATTTATCAGATTCCAGCTAAAATTCTTGTTTTAACTGTTTAGCATTTATTAATTCTAAACCGTGAACGTTTATGATAGATTCAGGGTATGTGCCGTCTTTGCTTTCATTCAAATTCCAGATCCTAGTTTCTGTTTTCGGATGTTTTTTTTTCTTGAGTATTATTTCTTGGAATATTTGGTGCGGAATAACATAATTCCCCCACCTGATTGTCTTAAGAATTTAACGAACACAGAATTTCGTTTCTGATTGAATATAACACATGATTAATTAAACCGTTCGAATTTATATGCAAACATATCAAACGAATCAATTTGAATTGATGGGAGTGTTACAATTATTTATTAAAGTCAATTATATACGAAGCAAGGGGCTCTAATATTTCACCTATCCCGATAAATGGATGTTCCCTCAGGAAGCGCCTATTCTGAATTAAACTCAGTCCAGACGTCAACTGAAACTCTTACATACGATCTGTTGTCCAAAAGCGTCTATGGGTTCTTTTGGTGACAAATTATTTTCCACTTTACAACCCCTTTCTCCTATACGAAATGTCACAAGCTTCTCGCTGCTCCTTTGCTATGTCCATGGAAAATGCCCACAGGAAATACATTCTTTAGTCCCAGCAGTTATAACCTTAAGACCCGGCATGCTAAGCACACTTTATCAAGCCACCCTTTCGAATTCCATTGGAAAGATGTAAGTTCTACTCTAACAGCTTCCCACGGACCGCCGCTTCGTGGAACCGACTTCAAGGAAGATACATACCAGATAACTACAATCTTACTCTGTTGAAGTCTAGCGTTAACCGTTATCTTCCCGACATATCCCCATAATATGTGCCTTTTACTCTGTAACAATCTACCTCGAGTAGTTCTTGGGCCTTCTACACGGTCGACATCATTGTAAAAAAGAAAGGAAGAAAAAGGACTCAGCTGAAAAGTAATATTATTTGCTGATATAATTTCCATTTTTTCGATGATATCAAATAGTCTAGAGCAGGGGTTCTTAAACTTCTGAGATTCCAGAACTCCACTGGATTGTCCAATATGGTCCCATACCGCCTTCACTTGACTGACGAAATAATTATCACCAATCCTATTATTTGCCAGTATGTCTTCCAATTATATCAATGGCTTGAATTTACTGTACTTTAGATATGGCTTGCTAGGAATAGAACATGAAAAAAAATCTATAAGAATTGATAACTTTATTATAATTTTTCACTGAAAGCAAAATATAGTTATAATTCAGTTTTATTATACAAGAAAAAGGAAGAGAAAATAAATATGAAAGTTTTTTTTTAGTATCTCGACTACATAAAACAGACTTTTACTAATCTAGTGAGATATTTGCTGTTGTTTTTGTGCAATCAAAGTATGGAATCGTAGTACAGTTACTGACAAAGATACTCTCATGTCATCTGACACATCAATTAGATTTCTCCACTTTGATTTCAGAATTAATTTCCATTGCTCGTTACCAAATTGCACAGTATGTTTCTGTTACATCTCGTTCTGTCTCACAGGTGAAGCCAAAACTTGCATATGTATCATTCCACTTCCTTTTACTTTTTTTTTTTTTTTTTTTGACAGACGACATTTTGCACCAAATCTGTGAAAAGAAAAATGAAAAACTGTCAAACACAACAAAGAGAGGGACTACCAGTACCCGGAAATCGAGTCCCATACCCCCAGCATTTGGTTAAGAACCAATGGTCTAGAGTTCACAGAAAACAGTAAATGTAGATACGCTAGATGAGTGTCAGCTTCATCGACGGTCGACATTTTCCCCCAAAGTTAAAAGAGGTCTATCGGTCTCATGAAGGCGTCTTTTGGGGAAATTTCAATAGGGTTAAGATCTCGCGAAAACACTAGCCACACCAAAAGTCAGTTATTTTAAAAACCTGACATTGATGAATATTCAAGAGCGTGCAAGATTTTCTAATCCGTTTTTCTCTGGTGATTCATAATCTAAAGTTTCATAGGTGGGTAATTGATGGACGAGTGGTCCGAAAACACAGAGGTCAACGGCACCGTGCATTGTCTCAGTTTTTTGTTTGTTCGACTCATTATACTAAACCCGAAGTGTCTATTATTTTCTGTTTGGGCTTGAAGAAGTTCCTTTCTTCGAGACGACATGCGAGGTAGATTTTTACTTACTTGTCGCCATTAAGTAGGTATGGTGTAGTAATGGATAGCGGCTCTGATTGTGGAACCGTATGAATCCTATTCTACCCCCTCCAGCTATGGGTAAATAGCAGGATAGCCTTCGGCGGCAACCGGTCTAAGAGAAGGTAACTCTGAATTCAAAACCGAACTGGGGAAGGTTGGGATCTTCAGGCTATTTTACCCAAGCACCACTGGAGTACCACATATACTACAGCTGCTATACATATAGTGCCATTGCTGGGTTACAAGATTCGCGCACTTCTAGCCTAAAGAGGCAGGGCCTTCTCTTTTCCAATGCTGTAGGGCCCAGTATTCTATTTACCCATAAATGGGGTGAGTGATGGATTCATAAATGTCCCAAGAGTTTTAGCATGTACGTGAATGCAATTAAATCGACTGGGATTCGAACTTGGCTCTCCAGTTCCGCAATTCGACCTCCTATCGATTACTCCACCGATCTTCCGTCTCTAATAAGTGCAGGACCTAATCTCGCCCTCTTCTAACTACATGCTACTATCACTACAGATATCAACTTTTCTACGCTCCCGAGCGAGGTTCAACTTTTTACCAATGAGGAGAGTCTGAAAATCGGACCCCCACCCCGCTCACCTCCTTGAAACTGAAAACCATTTCTGTGACATTCTGTCGGTAATAAAGTCATCTCTGTACGCATCTCTTGAGAAGGATTGGCAGCTTTTTGATCTCGTTTGACAGCAAACCGTAGATGTCGAGCATGGTCATTCTTGGCTACTTGGCGTTCTAATACAAAGTGGGGTTTAATCTGAAATACAATTTCACTAACATTAGACAACAGTTTCTTGGGATGACTAGAGTTAATAATAAATAAGGAATGGTAAGGAAGATATATGTAACCACTTCATACTAAAATTACGCGTAGCAAACAGGATCGAACTCAAGAATTATTATTCAAATTACTGGCGCATCAGAAGCGACAATTACCAGAGTATTTGATAACTTAAAAAAAAACAACTCAAATTTTCAACCTTTCTTTGTTTCTATTACGTTGGTGCAAAAATAATGACGTAATAATAAAGTTTTTTGAAGTATTCTTTAACTTCTATGAGATTGAGACATCGTGATTTCTCCGGCTTACATTTTCCGATAATATGAAGCGGAAAGATTATATTGAATCGATTGCTAGGTCTGCTGCTAGAAAAGTTGTTTCAATGGGTCGATCTAGAAAAATACGCCAGAATAGATCTAACGCATTTATATGTCTACCATTCGACCGTATATTGAATATTGCTGTCGCATTCCGCCTGGTTCTTCTGCTATTATATTTAGAGATTCTTGATAAAATCCAAAGAATAATCTGCCATATTTTCCGTCCTGACATGGCAGCTTGGCTTCACTCTCTTTCGCATCACTATAACGTAGATTTCCTCTGTATTTTCTATAAATACTTTCAGAAATTGTTCTGATGAGTTTTACTCTTTGGTACCCCGAGCGCTTGGGTATACAAGGTGCAGCTAACTTGGATGTGCGTATGGTGACATGGATAATGACTAGGAACTGTTAATCAGGGTTAATTGTTAATTTTTACTAGATCGGCAGTTCTCTCTCATTATTTTACAGCTAAAATAGCTAGATGCATCCGCAAGTTCTATGCTAACAGTTTCTTTGCTCGCACTCCACGCATTTAGAAATTGTAATTCTTGCTTTCTAGTCGACTTTTATCTTTAAAAAAAAGGGGGGGGGGCAATGTCAATCGTTATATTCTGTCTTCGTAATCTATGTTCTTTTATTGTTCTCTCTACGAAATATTTTTTTTTCTCTTATTATTTCACACTCAGTAAAACCTTGCGGCTTAGCGGCTTTATTTCCTTGCTTGGGGTGAAATGATTAAAAGAATGTTATTTATTTAGTCTAAATTATAACTTTTATATACGTTTGAAAGATTTTTTTGTAAAGGTATACAGGATGCAATGTGTAAATTGTCGCCGTTTTATAATTTTAATTTTGCGCATGCGTGTTGTTTATTTTTTATTTTACCGACTTCACTGTATAGTAGAGTCAGTAGGGCACCGTGATAAAAAGAGTACATCACGCTGCCATAAATCTGGAAGCGCTATTCTGCACTGCTTGGCATTTGCACCAGAAGCTCCGCTACGAACATCTCAGAGTGATGCGGTGTCAATCTGAGGAGAGAGCAAAGTATTCGGAAAGAGTTGGATGAGTCCAATGCCGATTATGAAAGGTAGGGCAGCTTTCCAAACACACTATGATCGTTCTGATATGAAAAGAACTGCCTAATTTGTTGGTGAAGACCTCAGATTCAACAGGGAGGCTTTAATTAAGTGCCTTAAGGAGGTAGTGCTGAACTGGGTCAGGAGGCTGGCTGCTGAATGATCCTATGTCTGGTAACGGGACTTTGCACTATGCCATACAAACAGGCGAGCCCAGTCATGGCAAGTACTGCGACCATATCACCCATACATCTAGTTACCGAGTGAGTTCGATCCTCACTGGGTACCCCATACTTTTGGCCTTGTGCCACATCTGAGCTACGCTTGGATAATCGCTACATCTAGTCACCGACTTCCCAAGACTGTAAAGTACTCGATTATTATGTGTAGAACACAGTTGATAATGAGACTAAGAAAACTCCATGTAAAACAAAAGATGAACTGAATGCATGGATTATAGCAGCAATCGTCAACTTAAACATTAGACCTTCCAGAAAAGTCGCATGAGATTCTGATGTTGTCTGGAAGTTATAGTTGAAACCAATGACGATTTTATGGATTAAATTTACTCTTTAATAACACAAAGTATTTTCCTGTAATTTTGGTAAATATATCTGCTAAAATGATATTTTAGGGTTATTTTTATTTTTGCGAAATTCTTTCGACAACTCATCCATCGTAGCATATCATATACATTATATGTACATATCATTTTATATAATGATATGTATATAAAAAAAAAGCCCTAAACTGTCACTAATTGTACATATCATTATACGTGTTTAAGGATAACATCTTATTTATCAAGATATGTTGAAAATTACACGAGTCCTTCGTTTGCCAAGTTTTTTTTTTATTTTGTTTAATTTTTTCTTTTGTCTTGTTTTTAACTTTTTACATACATCTTTCTTTCTTTCTTTCTTTCTTATATTTCGTGATCCTTACTTGAGTTTGTCGTTTTTATTAGGTTGGTGCAAAAATAATGACGTAATCATGTCGTTTTTTGACGTTAAAAAATACGTCAAAAAACGATATTATAACGTCATTATTTTTGCACCAACCTAGTACTCCATTCTTCCTTTCTTTTTTTTCTTTCTTTCTTTTTCACCTTCTTTCTTTAGTTTTTTTTCCTTTTCTTCTCTACTGCCTGTTCTTTTTTTTTTTTTTTTCGTACCGTTTCGCTTACTTTCTTCGGTTTCCTTATTTGGGATTGTCGTTTCTTTCTTATTTTTTGTTTTCCTTACTTGGGTTTGAGGTTTTTCTTCCTTTCTTACGTTCTTTATATCTCTGTTTCTTTCTTATATTTTGTGTTTCTTATTTGAGTTTGTCATTTTTTTCCTTCCTTTTTTTTTTCTTTCCATCTTTTTTTTTTCTTTTTTCCTTTGTTTTTTTTTTGTGTTCTGCTCTATTGACTTTTCTTTCTTTTCATATCGTTTCTATTTCTTTGTTTCATCGTTTTCTTTATTTGGACCTGTCGTTTCTCTTCTTATTTTTCGTTTCCCTTATATGGGTTTGTCGTTTCGTTCTTTCTTTTTCTTATTTTTCGTGTCCCTTACTCGATTTACTCATCTTTTTCTTTGTTTCTTTCTTTTTTATTTTCCGTTTTTTCGTATGTCTTGGATATTTTTTTTATTTTCATTTTATTTTTTCATTCTTTCATATTTTTTTTTCATTGTTCTTGCCTAAATACTGATTTTTTTTTCGATTTTTTTCTTCTTTAAATATTCTTACATTTATTTTCTCTAGTTTGCTTTACTTCCGCTTCCTTATTTTCTTTTTGCTCCATTATATCTTTATTCTTCTTTCATTCTGTATTTCTTTCGTTCTTTCTTTCTTTTAATTTTTTCTTTCATTTTTTTTTTCTTTCTGTCTTTGTATATTACTTCGTTTTTCATTATTTTTCTTCCTCCCCTTCGTTCTTTCTTTTCAATTTCCATCTGTTTTTTTTTTTTTCATTTCATATCTCCTGTTGTCATCCATGTTTCATTGCTTTCTCTTTTTCACTTAATTCTCTTAATTCCTCTTTTTCCTGTATCCCTTTATCTCTCTTGGTTGGGTTACTTTTTCTTCCTGCTCTTTATCTTTCTCCATTCTTATTATTTTTCTTGCTTCTTGTCTTTTTATCAAATCCAATTCAGTATTTTCATCTTTTTTGTTTGTTTTCTAACGTTATGGCATCAATAGGCCATAATTCACTGGAATATGCAACGATAGGCAATCAGGCAAAATCTTTGAGCATAATATCAAAATTTGAATATTTTCATTTTCGACCAAAACCTCAGCATAAACCAATTAAAAACATGCATTAATTTCTGTTTCTGCTATCGGTTATCATGTTACAAATGGCGGGCGAAAATACTTTGTTTTACAAATTGCAAAACATTACAAAATAACAGGTAAAAAACATCCCAAATTAATCAAACTATTCCTCCAGCACCCCCTTTATTCTGGATTATGCAAAACTTGCAGAGAAGAGAAATATATAAACATTGTTCTCATTGTAAGTATCTGATTGTATGATGAAGAAATCGCTGCTAAAATGTGATGGGCGAAGATAGAAAATGAAGAAAGGGCTATTTATCGATATAAATATATAAGTTGGATTGTATGGCGGTGTTGTTATAGGCTCCAATGCATAATACCTGCAAAAATTTTGAAACACACTCAAAGTAAATTGCGTACTATTATCAGATATAGTATCTGGAACTATCTATGTTTTTCACATCATCTATCTATCTATCTATCTATCTATCTATCTATCTATCTCTATATATATATATCGTTGTCACGTCATATCTATCAATCTATCTTTGTTTCTTCATATCTCTCTATCTCTCTATCTATCTATGTGTATTCACATCTATCTATCTATCTATCTATATGTCTGTCTCTCTCTCTCACTCTCTCTCTCTCTATATATATATATACATATATATAGTTATTTATTCATATCTATCAATCTATCTTTGTTTCTTCATAATTATCTATCTTTCGTATCAATCTATGTTTTTTCATATCTATCTTCTTTGTTTCTTCATATCAATCTATGTGTATTCATATCTATCTATCTGTCTGTCTGTCTGTCTCTCTCTCTCTCTCTCTCTCTTTCTATATATATATATATATATATATATAGTTGTTTCTTCATATCTATCAATGTATCTTTGTTTCTTCATATCTATCGATCTATCTTTCGTATCAATCTATGTTTCGTCATATCTATCTTTGTTTCTTTATATCTATCTATATATCTATCTATCTAAGTCGGTTCTTAAGCTTACTTTGAAGTATATTTGTATATGTCAATTATTTTCAGATAGAATGTATCTGAAAAAGAAACAACATGAATTCAAAGACAGGAGAAACTATACTTAGCCGATGGGTTTCGTCCTATGAGTGAATTATCCGGTCAAATCTAATGATGTATTCTTTGCACGTGTTTATATACAAGAGCAAAGATATCATTCCTTTATCGAGACTTTTTTTTAATTTGAGAACATTCATGAATATGCATCAGGTGCTTCAATAGTCTGCTAAAACATTTGGAAGTCACAAAGTGTCATAAAACAAAGTATGGTAAGAAAAAAGTTAGTTAGTAATATTCAAATTTTTTTTTTTAAATAAATGAATATTGTTTAGTCGCTTACTTTTGTCTTACAAGATTTTGCATTGCAGCAATTTTTGCCCTACAGAAGTTCTGAGTAAGATCTTGACGTTCTCAAATTCAAACGCCTTGATAAACCAATGCCATCATAGCTTTTGTATATAAACACGTGCAACAAAATGAATCCCACATTTGCCGTGATAAAACCCTCGGAGGACGAAACGCTTCAGCTAAGGATAGATTTTCACCTTGTTTATATATATATATATATATATATATATATATATATATATATATATATATATATATATATATATTACAATAGATCATTCATACATTATTAAGTTGCATTAACGTATGAACCACTCGATAAACGTTATGATCTTTGTTTTTAATAACTAAAAGCTGTATAAGGTTATTTTTTTAATCTGCTGGTACTTTCAACTGTATCAGCGACGAAAGATTAAATTGAACTGCACCACATATTTGATGTATATATATATATATATATATATATATATATATATATATATATATATATATATATATATATATATATATGTATGTATGTATGTATGTATGTATGTATATATGCATAATTCTTTTATCTATCTCCATTCGTAATATATCCGTCCGTGATATATTTATCTATTCATACACTATCTATCTATTGCAGTCAGTTCGTATCTTTCTATCGGATCGTGTTCATATATCAATCTATGTAAGTTTCTTTATATATGTCTATGGATTTCAGTTTGTTCCTATCTATCAATTTACATATATTGAAGTCTATTCATATATATATATATATATATATATATATATATATATATATATATATATATATATATATATATATATGAATATACTTCAATATATGTCTATATATATATATATATATATATATATATATATATATATATATGTGTGTGTGTGTGTGTGTATGCTATCCTACATTGATTAAACAACTCGGAGTTTCATGCTGTTTGCAATCCTCAGGTCTGTAATTTAAAGTTGAGCACTGCTCTTACGCTATGTATGTATTTGTATACTTATGCTTACTTGTACATTTACCTATAACTATCCATTTGATTAAAAATATATTAATTTTAAGTAAGTCTATTCGTAATTTATCTGGCATATGTCTATTCATACCTTATCTATCTATCTATCTATCTATCTCTCTATCTACTTCTTTCGTATCTATCCCATTCTTTCTTATCTATCTATCTATCTATCTATCTATCTATCTATCTATCTATCTATCTCCATCGGTTACACACACGTATATAAACAGGTCTTAATGGATACATTGTTGTCTAAATTATGCAAAAATGAAATCTCATCAGTGGTATTTATTCTGGACGGTCGCCTTGCTTAACTTGGTGAATGCTGCGATAATCCTTGCCTTCAGTTCATGTTTTGTGTAACAAGGAGTTTTATTAGTCTTTCGCTCAACTGTTCCGCACACATAATAATCAAAGGTGTTGCAGTCCGAGCAGTTATCAGAAATTGTCTGATAGCTACGTCTGCGTAATCCTTGCTTTGTAGTATGGTGTAGAGTTCTGTTGCCAGTAATAGATTCCTCCAGTAGCCACCCACATGAACCATGGCAACCCTACCTCCTCAATACATCTGATGTCGACCTCCGTGTTGAGAGAGTGTTTTCCGAGCTTCTGTACCCTCGTGTTATCTATCAAACGCTTCCAACACTTTCCGAGTCCTAGATGAGAAAGAATGGGATGGATACAAAAGAAGTAGATAGATAGATAGATAGATAGATAGATAGATAGATAGATAGAAAGATAGATAGATAGATAGATAGATAGATAGATAGATAGATACAGAAGAATGAGATAGATACGAAAGAATGAGATAGATAGATAGATAGATAGATAGATAGATAGATAAGAAAGAATGGGATGGATACAAAAGAAGTAGATAGATAGATAGATAGATAGATAGATAGATAGATAGATAGATAAGAAAGAATGGGATGGATACAAAAGAAGTAGATAGATAGATAGATAGATAGATAGATAAGAAAGAATGGGATGGATACAAAAGAAGTAGATAGATAGATAGATAGATAGATAGATAGATAGATAGATAGATAAAGAAAGAATAGGATGGATACAAAAGAAGTAGATAGATAGATAGATAGATAGATAAGAAAGAATGGGATGGATACAAAAGAAGTAGATAGATAGATAGATAGATAGATAAAGAAAGAATAGGATGGATACAAAAGAAGTAGATAGATAGATAGATAGATAGATAGATAGATAGATAGATAGATAGATACAGAAGAATGAGATAGATACGAAAGAATGAGATAGATAGATAGATAGATAGATAGATAGATAGATAGATAGATAGATAAATAGAAAGAAAGAAATGGAACAGATTGGGATAGATAGATAGATAGATAGATAGATAGATAGATAGATAGATAGATAGATAGATCGATAGATAGATAGATAGATAGATGTGGACCTGCTTGGGTAGATAGATAGAAACACTATCTATATATTCGAAAATACAAACCAAGTTAAACAAACACTAAAAATGCACATTTACCAATGACTATCCACACATGCATACTAATGGAATCATTATTATTTTTACTATTATTTTTTCATCATTATTAAGTCTATAAAGCGCTATCCCTACCCCACAACACAGATGCTCAATTAATGATTCTTGAGGAACTGGCTAGTTACATTTTTATATACCTTATATACTCATGTAACGCGCGATCTCCTGAATCGTGCGACTCCCCCCAGTTTTTCACTTATAAAAAAAACAGATTTTATCATGTATCTCGTGTATCATGTGACTTCCTTTTATGAGAGACAAAATTACATTTGACTATCCTTTTTTCTTCAATCTTTTCATCCAATGTTCTAATTGCATAAGTTAAGCGAATGATAAAAGTATCGTTACTAAAGCTATACTCCTTGTGAACAAGAAAAAGCTAAACATTTTATAAACGTAAGCAATGGAGAAGATGCATATTCGCTATGCTTATTATTTTATAATACGATGTGAATATTACATGTTTATTATTGGATCCATTTAAATAAAACATCAGATTTATCAAAATCATGTTTATTTTACATCTACCTGTACTTTTAGAATAGAGTAAATGGATATATAGTTTGGTCAACGGTGTAGCCAGAACCAGCAATACATATGATAAACTTATATTAATATCTCGTGTATGACGCGACCCCCTTAAAATTAGCTTCAAAATAATCTTCAAAAGTTTCAAGATACTCGAGTGTATACAGTACACATAGACACTCATGTACAATTCGTGTCGATTTTGCTTTCATCATCTTTATTATTATTTTTTTTTCGTGATGTCATATTATCATCCACATTCCAACAAATTCGGAAATACTAAAACTATATCTATGCACACACCCAGAGACACACATACATACACATTTAATCAATGTACTTTGAACTTTTGATATTGCAACTATGGTCCAATAACATGAATCCCCGACACGTCATCTACTTTGTCGCCCTGAACTACTTAACATTTATCAAGTTCTACTTAGCACATTGTTTTCATTAGCCACGCTCACTGAACGATGACACTCCCAATTTTTGACAATAAATTATTATGATCATTATTTTTTGGCGCCAAAATCACGTAATCTTAATCAACCAGTCAGATCGTAGATTAAATTTAATATTTCCAATAAGCAAACTGCATTGTGGCATTTCAAAGCGAATTTAAATTGATCGGAATAATTTTTAATGATTATCATTAAAACTGACAAAATCGTCCATATTGACAAATTTTCAACTTAAAATAATTTTCTTTATTATAAAATCTTTAAAAAATAATTCATCATTTTCTGAAAGCTTACTTGACAACAGTTAGCTGAGTTGAAATTTAATAAATCGAAATTGAAACAAATGTTACTTACATTTATTCTAAAATATCACAGAACAGCATTTTCTAACACAGACGCTGGTGTTTATATGAGATGTTGACGCATTTATCGACAGACTGAAGTTTGCGACATTTATCTAATGAGGACTTAATTTCATTAATATTACATGGTGAATATAGCATAAACGCCATTTTATACAGTTTTTAACCCTCCAGTAATAAAGAAAAAAAAATCTTGTGCATTGTAATATTTTATTGAATTTTAGGTACATTTTTAGTCTTATTTAAGAAAACGCTTGTTACGGAAATGTTAGAAAGTTACCAACAATTTTATGATTATCTCTTTTATTTTCTTATATGCATCCATCCTTAAAAAAAAAACTGGCTTTAGCTAGATCCAGTGACAGAACCCAAACAGTGTGAGTTCAATACCCGGTTAAGGCAGTAGAGAACTTGGAGAGGGGATTAACTGGTGATAACTGATAACTGACATCCATTAGACATGGCACGTGGAACTAGAACAGTCTAACCCAGCGGGCAAAATAAAGGGTTAAGTTCGACATTCCAACCACCTGAAGAATCTTTAGATAAAATGGAAACAAGGAAAAGGAAGAGACGGTTGGAGTGTCTAGGGCATATATAATGAGGAAAGAAGGCTTGCGGAATCTGATACTCCCAGGGCTGATTAAAGCTAAGATGGTCAGAGAAAAACAAATCATAACTTCTCGGGCTTGAGTAAATAAATGGCGGAACAAGTTTTAAGAGAAATAACAGAAAGACAAAATTTATTAAGAGCCACAACGGATAGGCAATTTTGGAGAACCATTTTTGCCACGTCCTGAAAGGATACGGCGCATAAACTAACTTAACCACTAAGCCATGTGTCTTTGAGGACACATGGCACAGTGGCGTTAGTTAGATCCAGTGACAGAACCCAAAGAGTGTGAGTTCAATACCTGGATAAGGTAGATGGAGAACTTCTAGAGGTTAATTAACAAGAGATAACTGATAACTGACATCCATTAAAAATGGCACGTGGAACTAGAACAGTCTACCCAAGTGAGCGAAATAAAGGATTCAGTTCGACATTCCAACCACCTGAAGAAGGCCGGAGTGTACAACGGCTGAAACCTTGTTATAAATATGGCGACAAAGATGAGGACAATATTCCAAATAATGTAAGTAGTGTTAAATACATATTTTCACCGAATGTACAGGAGTTTTAATCCTCCAGTAATCAGTCAAGTGTACGGCAGTTAAGAAATTCTTTTCTGATACAGGAAGAAAAAAGAAAGAAAGAGGAAATAATATTATTGCCTCGATTGAATAGACAAGAAGACAACTTCCATCAAGAAACAGTCGAGAAGAACTAGGGGAAAACATATTTTCGCAAACATTACGCTCTTTCCCGTGCCGGAAAATGTTTATCAAATTAACCAGAAATTAAATATGCTGATATATTTTATCAATGAACTAAATCAGAAACCTGTGTTCAACATGAACAACATGCGTCGCTGATTGTTCATTGACTTTCATTTTTTTTTTTTTTTTTGGTGTTTGATATTTACTTCATTATTCAATGAGCTATTGATCAATATTTTGAGCCTCAAGTGCCTGGGAGTATCAATCATAAACATACATATCGGATATGCGAGGTCTGATCAAAAAGGGACTTGCGCTATTAAAAGAGAACTACAGCACATAAAAGATTGGCATTTAATCTCCTTCGAAGTAGTCAGCTTCTGAAGCCACACACATTCCCCAGTGCCGCCTCAGTTGATGGGAAGTTTGGTATAGTCGCATGGCATTCTCTTGGATACTTCGACGTCTTGAAAACTTGTTTCCTTCCCGATAGATAGATAGATAGATAGATAGATAGATAGATAGATAGATAGATAGATAGATAGATAGATATGAAGAAACAGACATATATATGAAGAAACAATGATGGATAGATATGAAAAACGTAGTTAGATACTTAGATATGAAGATAGATAGATAGATAGATAGATAGATATGAAGAAACAAACATATATATGAAAAAACAATGATAGATAGATATGAAAAACGTAGTTAGATACTTAGATATGAAGAAATATATATATATATATAGATAGATAGATAAATAGATAGATAGATATGAAGAAACATATATATATGAATAAAAAAAATGATAGATATTTAAAACATAGATAGATACTTAAATAGATATGAAGAAACATAGATAGATAGATAGATAGATAGATAGATAGATAGATAGATATGAATAAAAATAGATATGAAGAAACAAAAATGATAAATATGAAGGAATAGATAAATAGATATACAGACAGACAGATAGATAGATAAATAGATATGAAGAAAAAAAAATGATAGATATCAAGAAAGATATATAGATAGATAGATAGATAGATAGATAGATATGAAGAAACAAAAATGATAGATATGAAGAAACAGATAAATAGATAGACAGATAGATTGATAGATAGCAACAGACTGAGATAGGGGCTTTCAAGAAACCGGATAGATAGTAGATGCAAGATGTAACAACTTTTAAGAATTTATAGACTGACTCTTAAAGCTAATACTGCATTGAATATGTCACCAGTAGAATTAATGTTTGTCAGAAAAATTAAATCGGTGTTTGAGAAATTAGTACCTTGAAGAAAAATAAAATGTTGGTATCGTAAGAAATCTAATATGAAATCTTACAAAGCAGGAGACTGAGTATTCTTCAGGGTTTATAAGGCAGGGATGTAAGGCTGTGAAGATGGTGAAATCATACATTGCATTGGTAGAATGGTGTACATGATACAATGTCCAAACTGGCGCCATTTACATTCAATTAAACCAAGATATACTAAAGATTTATAAAACAACGAAGAGATTTGTCTGTGGAAGCAATATATGATACTTTAAACTTGTCCACACGAATTATAACTACTTGAACATACCGTGTTAGTAAAAGGAAAATATCTCCAAGGGAAGTGTTGGACGTGAAACCCCAAAAGAAGGAAATACCGTATATGTACGCGTATCATGCGATTTTGAAGACCTAAATTAATTTTAAGAGAGTCACATCATATTACAAGCGTTGCATGATAAGAGAGAATATACTGTAGGTATGCAATGGAGAAAGCTATCCTTAAAAGGTAGGTGTTGTGTAAAAACACGACATACCTTCGCTGCACTAAAGATTGGAACGTGGAATCTTCCATTGATAATGACAGAAGTTGCAATGTAGTCGCACAATTATAATATTAATCCACGTGATTAAACAGTTCCATTGTAGCTACTGCTACGCTTTCCACGCCCACAATGTATTCGTCTGCGATTGGCTAGTAAATTGATACTGCCATTCCATGAAACAATTTAGCAATCGCAGTCACCACTTTGAATTTTTTTTCTGCCATGAACTTGCTCACATGTTTCTTTGTTACAAAATCAGTGATTGGTTGAATTTTAACCAATCAAATATTTTTGTGCTAAATCAACTTTCCTGCTTTTTCGCTTGGAGCCTACTGGTGGTCTTAAAAGAAGCAATATTTTCCACAACCGTCAGTAAAGTTCAGCCATTTACGCCTGTCTACACAAATCCACTACTTTACTCACAACGCGCACACAGACGCAGATTTTTGTATCACATTATACATATTCTTCCTCTCTGTGACTAAGCCTAGTTCATGAACCAGAACTCTTTATTTACTCAAAACAACACACTTCGTAATTAACTATAATCTATTCTAACACCAGACTCTATTCAACATAGAATCCTGAACATTCTTATTCAAGAGAAATTCTTTTGAACATTCAATCTTAATCAGAATACACTTGAAAGCAAGTAACTTTTTCTCCCTTAATTACTACACACCATTGCATAATTGTTTTGTATGTTATTGCTTCAATATATATTTTATTGTTGATGCACACTTGGAGTCTCGCTGTTTTCACTTGAATCATTAAATGTATAATAGAACACGCAATTACATTTGATAACCTCAAGGCATAAACCCAAGCAGCATTTACACCATCACTAATCTTGCATTAGATGGTTTTCACTTGCATATTATTAAGCCCAACTTCGAGTTGATATGAGAATTATAACACAAACCTATATTCTGGACAATATATGAACGAACAAGAATCGATTATTGAATGAAATACATATTTTTTTATCTTGTATCAGGTTGCACGGTGTTAGCAACCACTAAATATAAAACTCGATATAATCGACTGGGCCAATATCTGCACTGGAACAACTGCAACCATTACGGGAAGGAAACGCAAGAAACTGAACACCACCCAGACTAGGTTACAGAGATAAAAACTGTAACAAATTTATGGAACTTCTACAGACAGACAAAAGAATCAAAACTAATCGCCCAGAAACCCTGATCAGTATCTATCTATATTTCTGAGATGAGGTATTATATACACTATTTACAATATTCAGACTATTGTCCTCATCTTTGTCGACATATTTATTACAACGTTTCGGCCGCTTTACGCTCCGGTCGTCTTCAGGTGTTTGGAATGTCGAACTGAACCCTTTGTTTTGCTCACTGGGATAAACTGTTGTAGTTCAACGTGCGATGTTTAATGGATGTCAGTTATCAGTTATCTCCAGTTAATTCCCCCTCTCCAAGTTCTCCACTGCCTTAACCGGGTATTGAACTCACACTTTTTGGATCTTATCATTGTAACTAAAGCCTTTATCCACTGTGCCATTTGTCCTTGAAGATAAATACTGATCAATGAACACAAGAACAAAATTTGCTTTTTTATTGACATGACAATCCCTGTAGATGATATAGTATCTTTAAAGATCTTCAAACACCATGAAAATACAAGGATCTTGATGTGACAATCTCAATAATCCCATTTGTATTAGGTTGGTGCAAAAATAATATCGTTTTTTGACGTTAAAAAATACGTCAAAAAACGATATTATTTTTGCACCAGCCTAATAGTTAGAGCCATAAGATTGAGTGGAAAAGGTTCAGATAGACTTCCTGAAGGGATCTTGGTAGTCCATACCTTAAAGAAATTCAAAAATTGCACAGCTCACACATTACGAAAAGCTCTATCTATATAATATGTGTGATCTTATTTTTTTTTTCTGTTTTATAAAAACGATCAATGGAAAATATCACTAACACGTTTTGGTCTTACGTCACTGGTTTGGACCCGAAAGAAAATGTGTATACAACAGGAACCAAAGGAAATAATAATAATAATAATAATAATAATAATAATAATAATAATAATAATAATAATCTCCTTCTCAGAATTGTTGTTTTTGTCATTTTCCGAAACAGCCGCCTGATGACAGTCGAGTTCATTATTTCACACATAGAACAGTTCATGCGAGGGTCCTTAGCCATTAATTTTGGTCCTATTTTCCTCGTTATCAGATGAATTTGTATTTGACAGTTTAATCATTAATATGCTATGCTTTTTCTGGACTCTAAGAAAGGAAATTATTATTTGCCGTCGTCATCATCATCATCGTCTTCTCCTTCTTCTCTTCTTCCTCTTCCTCCTCCTCTGCTTACTTCTTATTATTCTTTTCATCATCATGATCATTATTATTATTATTATTATTATTATTATTATTATTATTTGTTTATTGCTGCATAAAGAAAAGAAATAAAAATATTAAGTCATTAATCGGGAAAACGTTTAACGCGAATGAAGGTACGTGTTGGTCCTTAGAATTACAAACGCTACCAAAGAAAATTGTTTTCTGACTAGCAAAGCAAGTGAGCACAGCACGAAGGCTCACTGCAGTAACAAAGTGCTGTCAAAATAACCTTGCAAATAACAGATTCCTATTCTGAAATGGCCTCATTGCAAAAGGGATACCTGCTCAGAAAGCCATATGTAATATGGAAGATATTGAATACTTCCATCAGCATAGCTGATGCTGTCCTGAAGGAAATCAACTCGTTGTGACTTCTCGGGCTAACGCGCTCTGCAGACATGAAGTGGAAAGACTGTTGTGTCCATTGCTAGGTCGGCTGCAAAGAAAGTCGAGTCACTATGTCGGGCGTGACAATGATTTTTTTTCCAGACTCTATCTTACATATATGTAAGTCTATCATTTGTCAATGCTTAGAATATTAACATATAGTCACATATAGTCCAATGACCCTGCTATATATTTAGGGCAACTTGATAAGATCCAAAGAAGAATCTGCCATATTATTGGTCCTGACGTAGTGGCTCAGCTCCAGTCTCTTACCCACTGCATCTTTATTTCTTTTCTATAAATATATTCATGGTAATTTTTCGAAGTAGGTTTTCGTTCTGCTACCTGGAGTTCATAAAATTAAGCGAAGTAATAGACTGGTGCCTAGATCTCATCAATTTACAGTTAAGAGGACTAGATTTAACCGTAAATTTTATGCTAACTGTAACAGCTGACGCGATTCATTCTTTGATCGACTTTATCAAGAAAACTTAAAGCATATATAGTACTGTGTTGCAAAAAAAAAAATTCTTATGTTCCTTGCTAAATTCCACGAGAGCATGAAATATGTCGATTACATCAAGTCTATTCATATATATTTAAAACCCAGTAAATTTAAAAATAAGTTACTCCAAAATTCGCTTGATGATGAAATGGAACTAATGTATTTAATTTAATTACAAAATTAAATTCTAAGCTTTTAGCTTCCATTTTTGAAACATGGTTAGAACTGTGTAGAGAAAACATATTTTAAATCAGTTAATTTATAATATTAATGCTATGTAAATTTACATTGAGCACTATTTTGTAAAAATAAAAATACCTATAAGAACACCGGATTATATATCTTACTGTCCTTTCTTTATATATATATATATATATACATACATATATATATATATATATATATATATATATATATATATATATATATATATATATATACATAAAATTATATAAAATGATATATTCGTATATATATATATATATGTGTGTGTGTGTGTGTGTGCTTGTATATATATATATATATATATATATATATATATATATATACATATATATATATATATATATATATATATATATATATATATATATATATATTCAAGCAAAGTACACTATATATATATTTAAGATTTCATAGGTATATGGTTATATATATATATATATATATATATATATATATATATATAATTTGAATGTTCTTTTTAGTGGATACTCGTATTTGAGTAGACGTTCCGTTTATTTATTAATCAGTATATTTATTTTGTCTAACAGTCTGCATGTTCGAGAAATCTTATGAGAGAAGTATATACGCTTTCCTGCAGGATAGCACGTATTTTCTTTAATAAGACTATGCAATGAGTTACCCTCTATTTTTTAGCGTCAGTCTTGCCGTTGGCAGAAAAAAATTATATCTAAGAGGACTAAAAGCGAACAATTTTGATTTGGAGGCATTAAAATTCACAATACATTTCTCCGCTCAGTTAGTAACCGACTGAAAAATTCATTTTCAAGACCAACTGCCCCATGCTTTTATCGGATCTATCAGATTTACAGGGGGGAAATTACGGGTGATTCATCTCCACGGAAATTGCTTGTCAACATCTAAATTCTAATTAAAAATAATTTCTTATATAAAAAATGTCAAGAAGAACTGTAAGTCTAAATTTCGGGACGTTTTGAGGTGTCTGATATAAGTGGAAGAGCGTAGTAGTGGAAAGTAAAACTGTCAGGATAGGGAGACTATATAACTATTAAAACTTGATTTGAAATCGTTAAGATTTTAATTTTCAGGGAAGCAGCAACGTTTCATTTAATTCTTTGAACATCTTAGCTGACAGGAAATCAAGAAGAAACTAATGTCGATAGAACTTTCGGTTACCTCTAGCAATTTCGACACTAAAATTTACAGCCAATCTAGTACTAAAATCTAGTATTAGGTTGGTGCAAAAATAATGTCGTTTTATCACATAGTAACATATGTGAGAAAACGACATTATTTTTGCCCCAACCCAAAACTAGCATAAAAATGGAAACTTCATGAGAACAATTACTATGCAAATATTTAATGTATATACTCACGTTGATAAAACTATATATCCATTTAATGTAGTTAAATTGGCTTCAAAATGAGGTCTTCAACGGCCACACGATACGAGAGTATATACGGTATGAAAAAAGCACTGAGAATCTACATTACAGCCGTGGGAAAGTGATTGAATCCTTGTTACCAGGACATGACCAATGAAATTCTTAGTTCTTTGGAATTTTTAAAGAATCTATAGACTGATAGTAGAAGAACCAGACCAGAAGTAGCACCAATATTCGATAGACCGGGGTTCTCATTCAGGAGGGAGTTTAACCGCTACGGGGAAATTCAAGGTTTCAAGGAGGAAAGACATTATATTTTTCTTGCTTTTTTTTTTTATTGACAGGTTTTGGAGCACATCTAGCCTGTAAAAACCAACTCCTCTATAAAAAAAATAATCCATGCAAATATATATGTACCAATATGTAAATGGTTTAAGATTTTCTATAATATTTGCATATTTTTGTGAAATGCTACATTTGAGTCGAACAATCTCTGAAAGAGAGGATGACATTCTAACATATGGTGGAAAGGAAGCGTCGGGCAAATGAGGTTGAGAACAACTCATAGACAGATGAATTGTAGATAGAATCCAGTGCCAAAACATTGCCTAACACCATACAGTGAACAAATTTTCTATAGCAGCAGTATGTTATTAGGTTGGATGCAAAAATAATGTCGGTTTTTGACGTATTTTTAACGTCAAAAACCGACATTATTTTTGTACCAACAGAATACATCTACATCCCACTGAAAAACTTTAGACCAATGGAGGTTAGCATCAGTCATGTTGATGTCAGATAAAATAAACAGATGCCAGAGATGATTAAATGTGAAAAGTTTTATTTTCGTCTAGAAGACATTTCTTGACTTGAAGTTCATTTTGAAGACCAGCTGCCAATTTGTTTTCGTTGGACCTATCAGATAGACAGGGTGGTCCGAAAGTCTTGTCACTCGATACCAAAAAGCAATGAGAACAAGTATTACAGTAATACGAGGAACATGTACTGGAATCACTTTATTCACTTTCATTAACGCTGTCAGACTCCGAGTAGATCTGTATGAACGGCATCATTTTCGCGGCGCACAATGATACGGCGCCATTTGTGGTATTTTAGGTATTTGTTCTTTGTTGATTGTTGCAAAGGAACTTCAAACGACGTCGTTCATCTGATCCTTATTCTGGTATCGTCCATACACTTGTAAGCAGCGTCGCTTCCAAATTGTAGGAGCTCGTATCAGCCATCTGAAATAGAAACTTATATTATATGGAGGTGACCTAGACTTTGAGACCACCCTGTACACAGAGGAAATGCGGATGATTTAACTCCATGGAAGTAGATTTTCATGGCATAACTGTAGACTGGTTGAACTAAAGAATTGAGATTCTCCATTTTTCTCACCCGTGTGAATGTTTTATAACTATCTGATATATACGTTTTTTTTTTTCTTTGCAGGAGTTCACATGTCAAGCGCAGCTCGATCGATTAAGTCTTTTCATTTCCTGGTGTGGGGTGGTCACTAAAATCGGTTTAATAGCGTATGTGTACTTGAAGGATACGATTCCATCCCTAATTTCAACACGCCGATGCACCTGACTTCACTGTAGGACACAGAATGCAGAGTCTATTTAACTTCATCTCTAACATATGTCGTTTAATAAAAAATCGAACAAATATTATTGGTCTATGTGCGAAGGGGATAAGGTATACTATCCGAGAATCATGCCAATAGTTGACAGAAATTTAACAAATAAATCGAATGTTTTCAAAATAACGAATGACCCTTTACAAAGTGTTATCTACTATTGCCCTCATATTTGTCCCAACGTTTTCTGTGGCTCCCTGTTGAAATATGAACTTGATACTTTATTTAATCTACGGGAATAAATGATTCTGGTTATACTGTTCATGTCTCGTGGTATGCCGTCTTGTTCATGTTGTAATACTGCTCAACCAGCCGTGTTTCCACGATGTATATAGAAAAAAATCCCACTAATTACATTAACGGCTATTATGCCATCAATTCCCGAAGCAACACTTTGATCCTTCAGAATCTTGTCCCGTGAGACTACTATAAATCTATAGCTTATAATTTTAAAGCTATTGCACGGTGGAGTAATGGATAGCGGCTCGGATTGAGGAATCGGAGAGCCGAGTTCGAATTCGAATTCCAGTCGAATCCATTACTTTCGCACGTGCTAATAACCTTAGGTAAATGGGACTTGTATGGCAAACTGGTCTAACGCAGAAAGAAAAGGCAACTCTCTGTGGGGGAAAAAACTGCCTCGTCAGTCATCAAATATCGAAAGATACTTGATCGCCTAAGCGTGTATCCCGTATGGCACATAACTAACTGACTGTTTATATGTTACAGTATACATAGTTTATTCCTAAATGACAAATTCTACCGTACAGGCCAGAACTCTGACGACCCCAAATTTGTGTCAGTATTTGGAAACGCATTGACATGGAATTCTCATAGCGATTGTTTTTTTTGTTTTTTTTTTATCAAATTTCAAAATAAAACCGAAGACTACTTCGACGGGAATAGAATACCGCAGCGTATCTGGCGTCAGAAGATTGAGACAAGATTAGTGATGACTAGTCGCTAGCAGATCTGTCTCCCATTCTCGCTCCCTTCAAGAAGGATGCCGCTACAGTGTACCCCACTGAAATAAATAAATGAGGAAATGTTACCTGAGCAAATTATCTAGTGTTCGTTCAGACTGCGATGATTTCTGGAGCCTGAGAACTTGCCGATATACGAAGAGATTGATTGATTGGGTTTTACGTCCAGTCAACGCTTGTAGCTTAATGACAACTGGAATATAATTTTGTTTTGTAAGAATGTCTTCATTTTTTGCTTTGATTTTTGGCGAGTTAATATTACATTAAGCTTCCTTTTTTTTTTCGAATAACAATAATTTCCCCAGATAAAAGTCATAGAATTAAACCAATAGCTGGGGAGATTAAATGAGTTCACACCTTTTCCAAAAGTATTATTTGACCGGAATTGAATTGAGCGAACCCAACTGTAATTCAAAACCGGCTCCCTGAATTCACATTTCTAGCTAGACGACGTGAAGCTACCGACGATTTGGTTTGGTTTATTCAACGGCATATCAACACTCTGTGGGTCATTTAATGCCATTAATTTTTTTTCTGGCAGGTTATTTTTTTTTTTTAGAATTAAAATCTATCGCTGGGAATTTTTAGACTTAAAAATGTATTTTCATACTTTCATATTGTTTTGCCCACAGTTTGGAGTTTCACAATATTGCACATACATGAAACATCCCCTAACAAGTGCTACCACTTGGGTCAGGGTTGACCAGGCAACAACACCAATTAACACTTTCACTGCTACTCATTTGCCCAGTGCCACACCCATCCGGCCAGCCATTTTTAAAGAAAATGCCAAATTTCAACCTACATATTTTATTACACAGAAAACTGGCACCGGTGTATTTTACAGCATTCCATTTTCCTGGATATACATGGGAATGACTTACCAGATCTGTAATGGGTATACACATGATATCTTTTGAAGCATTGGCCTTTATGATTTTACGATAGATGGCGCAACGGGACACTTATACCAGCGGAATGAAAAAAACGTAGGTTTCCGTACTTAGCCAGCTGGAGCAAAATAAGAAAAACGAAGATCTCCGTAGTTAGCAGCGGAAGTGTTAACAAGTGATTCCACACTCCGACAAATCTCCCGATCAGAGGCCTTGCTACCGGATGTAGTTTATCGTCATACACAGGACGAGCCACAGGAGATACAAAATATTATTTCACATATACCGGAGATAGAGAAGGATATTAGAAACACCCAATCTCTTCTGAGATTCTATAAAACATATCAACCTGAAATGGACGTGCCAAATATTAATGATGATAAAATGTGTTCTTGAATGACAGGAGTAAAATTAGTTCGAAAAGTGTTATTAACAGCCGGCCAGTGTTTATCCGCAGAATTAATTACCTAGCATCAAGCTTTGCATGTTTATCTCAGTCTCATTAAATGTCAGAAAGACATGCAAGATGGCCAGATATCAGGAAGAATGGAATAACAACATGCCAGAAGAATATTGTCCTCATTATTTAAGCGCTCCGGGACGATTCTTTACTTTCTCTAAAATTGCTTAGCACCCCAAAAGAAAGCATAATCATTGCTTTAAAGGTAGCAACCGATGTGAAGATTCTCCGGCCTTTAATAAGATATGGAGTTGGAAGAAAATTGGTTGGAACTCTAGAAATGCCAACCATAATAATGGGAACACGATAAACGAATTTCTTGGATGCAAACCAATCGAACGAGCAAAAACCAGAATCTGAAATTAAAGGAGTCTAAATATAAAATGTTTAATACGTTGGCTCCCACACGATCCATTGTGGTATAACTGCAAGGCCTACACGAATCGGCGGTGGGTCGTTTTCCAATTTCTATTCTATGGGGATTATTGAGAGTGGGATGCTATTATTGCTTATTTAAATATGGCTTATTTTTTTTTTTAATTTTATTTCGTTTTCCTTTTTATATTTCTGCTTTCTACTTTTTTTTAATTTTTAAATACACAAAACTGTAACATAGATTCGTGTTTCTTTGGGTTGTAAAATGGGCTTAGGTACCAAAAGACGCACAGGTGGGACGTGGGTACTAAATACTGCCTATGATATCCATGCTTCATATATGAAAAAGTGTTAAAACAAAACGGCTTTTACCAAAACTAATTAAAATATAGTGTTGGGACAACAAGGGGAATGGTGCTTGGAAGCTAACGTGTTAAGATGCAATATTTTTCACAGAAAATCATTATTGCATCCTTTCTAAAAAAAAAAATGAAAATATTAATTAATCCTGATGTATTTACATTATTCGGACTATTTACCTCGTCTTTGTCCCTATATTTATTACAACGTTTCGGCCGTTGTACGCTCCGGTCTTCTTCAGGTGGTTGGTATGTTGAATTGAACTCTTTATTTCACTCACTGCGGTAGACTGTTCTAATTCCACGTGCCATGTTTAATGGATGTCAGTTATCAGTTATCTCCCGTTAATTAACCTCTACAAGTTCTCCATCTGCCATATCCAGGTATTGAACACTTTGAGTGCTGTCACTAGATCTAACTAACGCCTTTATCCACTGTGTCATGTGTCATCAAGGACACATGGCACAGTGGATAAAGGGATGAGTTAGTTTATGTGCCGTATCCTTTCAGGACGTGGCAAAAATGGCTCTCCAAAATTGCCTATCCGTTGTGGCTCTTAATAAATTTTGTCTTCCTGTTATTTCTCTTAAACCTTGTTCCGTCATTTATTTACTCAAGCCCAAGAAGTTATGATTTGTTTTCCTCTGACCATCTTAGCTTCAATCAGCAGTGTGAGTATCAGATTTCGCAAGCTTTCTTTCCTTATTATATGTGCTCTAGACACTCCAACTGTCTCTTCCTGATGTTAAGTAGTTTTCCCTGTTTCCATTTTCTCTAAAGCTTCGTCGTCCGAAAATGAATTGAAAGTATATTATTTGAATTCGTTTACCAGAAGGATTCTGGTGCAATGGATACAGCTTCCATGCCAGGAATTCTTTAAATTAATTCACTCCAAACAAAGTGATAGTACCACTAAGAAAAAGATTGGGACGACTTTAGAAGGAACCGGAAATCAAATCCTAAACAGGGAACAATGGAAACGGATTATTCGATTCTGTCCAAAACGAATAAATCATCTTCTAGATTCACAGATAACTGAAATTATTGGTGTCTTTATGCTCCACGTTTTGGGGATTTTCACTTCAAAAGCCTTGAAGAGTTTTAATGATACATTACAGTCTGAAGGCCCTGTCATGTCACTAAGAAAGCACATTGGTTTTGTGGTCTTTCCTCATTCTGTCTAGGCGATTAGCTTCGATTGTATGTATGCGTGTATTGTAAAGTCCCATATCATTGTTACAGGTCCTATGTCTGTAACCGGGTCTGGGTGGTGTCTATACTAGTTTCTTACAGTTTCATTACCGTAAAAGTTACAGATTTTCTAGCAAAGATATTAGCCCATTCTATCGTGCCTTAGTTCTATATTTAGCCGGTGCTAACACCGTGCAAGTTGATAAAAGATGAGGAATTGTTCCTTGATATTTATAACAAAATCTACATTTCCGGTTACCACAATTATGCAGTAAGTGTACTTTGTAATTTCTAATTATCAAACATTGATCCTGTGCAGCAAGAACAAAACCTACGGTTTCAGCTTTTAACCCTGCACTATGTAACCACTGA
The DNA here is from genome assembly GCA_963932145.1 of Acanthosepion lycidas. Classification (NCBI taxonomy): domain Eukaryota; kingdom Metazoa; phylum Mollusca; class Cephalopoda; order Sepiida; family Sepiidae; genus Acanthosepion; species Acanthosepion lycidas. The sequence goes on along the minus strand of OZ010597.1, from coordinate 55,736,038 downwards.
TAGGTACGAGGTTTGTCTACGTCAGTTTGTTTGGAACGAGCAGATTATTGACCATTAAAAAGCATATTTTGCCATAGGATTTATTTTGCTTTTGTATTTCGCATTTGCTTTCTTTTTTGAGTTCTTTGCAGCCGCAATAGGTGTATTATAGTTTGTTTGTACTCCTACACGCGTTTGAGATTCCCATTTTGAATTTGTTGACATAATTTATCACTGAATAAAGTTTAATTCTTTCAGATTCTTTGACACAGATCATCATACAATCTTCTGTAGTTTCCCGGTATCTTTATAGAGCGATTGCCGTGGCTTTCGTAAGACAGTTCTAGTTGAACTAATCCTCTTCCTCTTTCGGATCTGGACACATACATACGATCAACATCAGCTTTAGGATGATGCAAGCGGTAGCAAGGGAAAGGTTTACTGTTTTGAAACCCATTTGCTCAATATCAGGAATGGTCCAATTAAGTGTATGAAATGTATTGCACCACAGGGAGAGCAAAAGTGATCATTGATGATATTCTGGTATTTAACATAAGGCGCACACGTCTATCGTATTCTTTTCTTTTTCTCCTTCATTTAGTTATGCTCTATTCCTCTGTTCAGGAAAGGGTATTGTCAATACTGTAAAATATTTGCTTCGTCTACCGCAGTGAGTGAAATAAAGGGTTCAATACAATTTTTTGTATTTCTTTAGGCATGGGCTTCCAGGAATCCCTTCAATGAGTCTAGTGGAATATTTTCCAAATCACTCCGAGGTCTCCCACTACAACAGGGATTGTTGATGTTCTAATGTACCACATTTTTGAGATTTCGATTTCAAGGTCATTGTATTTTCCTAGCTTTTTGAAAACATTGAAAGATACATTGCAGCCTGCAGGGACTGTCATATCAATAAAGAGGCAAATTTCTCGTTTGCAGTCTCTAATAACGATGTCTGGGCGATTAGGTTTGATTGTTCTGTGTGTATTGTAGTCCCATAAAATTGTTAAAGGTCCTATCTCCATAACTGGATCTGCGTGGTGTTCGTACCAATGTGTTTCAGTTTC
>OZ010597.1:55674992-55729992 GCA_963932145.1 Acanthosepion lycidas | reverse complement strand
TATATATATGTAAAGAAAGAACAGTAGGATATATAACCCGGTGTTCTTATTGATATTTTTATTTTTACAAAAATGGTGCTCAATATAAATTTACAGAGCATTAATATTATAAATTAACTGATTTAAAATATTTTTTTTCGCTACACAGTAATAAGGATGTTTCAAAAATGGAAGGTAACATTTTCTAATTTAATTTTGTAATTAAATTAAAAACATTAGTTCCATTTCATCCTCAAGCGAATTTGAGGATAAAATGCAACTAATGCTCTGAAACATGCACTTAGAGGCTGATGATTGCCGTGTACAGAACGGCTTGAATTAGACTATCTGTATGTTGAGGTAATTTTGTTTGCTGTAATATATATATATATATATATATATATATATATATATATATATATATATATATATATATATATATATAGGTGTCTCAAAGAATCAATCGTCAAAGAAAGATACAACAATAACAAAATATCCTTTAAAACATAAAATACAAAAATTGCACTACACTCAAAATACATATGGGGTCGAAAAGTGAATAATATAATTACAAAAATGGAATAGGAAATTATACAAAGAGCACACTGGAAACTATACCTAGAAGTGAAATTAGCAATAGTTACCTTTAAAAATTAAAGTTAACTATTAAACAAGATAAACGAAATAACGGGGAAATGCAGGCATTCAAATAAGTATGACTTTGTTACCTAAACACCAATATAATCAGATACCCACAAATATACATAATCACACCCAAATAAAAAGTAGATAAAAAATTATTCAGATGCTCAAACGGAAACACAAACACACAACGTAAAACTGTTAATCACGGCGTAAAAGCCGCAAACTGAAATACATATCAACAAAATAAGTAGTTCAATCCTACATTGTACAATAACCAATACTACATAAAGCAGTTAAGTAAAATACGGCCAAAAGATGTCATGACAATACACAGCAAAGAAAGACCAAAAAAATCCCTCACCTCTTAAGCAATATCAACAACAGACATTAAGTGAAAAAGCACATATCTACACAAAAACACCTATAAAAAGATAAAAAAATTACACCAAACTACATATAAATACGGCAACAACGAGAAATAACAGCAGAGAATACAGCAATCCCTGGAGTGTGGACATGTTATCTTAACATGCTCACCAAATTACGTCGTCATGACTGAACCAATCAGCGAAGAGATAAGCCTCACCAAATTAATTCCATTAACACTCTATCCTAATGTTTGATGTCGAGCATTTTATGGCAAAAACCAGCTAGCTCAGAAAGCTTTTTCACCTGGAACAAGAACCATTAATTCTGGCACTTAACACTATAATATACACTATATATATATATATATATATATATATATATATATATATATATATATATATATATATATATGTCCCAGCGCTTTCGACTATGATTTGAGACATTATCAAGGCTGATTTGTTTTATTAATTTTAAATGGATGCATAAATTGTTTTATGTATGTAACTAGAGTTATAGAAATGTATGTCCGAGTGCTTTCAGTTAAAAGTATAAATAAAATGATCCTTGATGATTGCTAAAAGGTATAGCCGAAATGTTCGGACATGCATCAGTATAACTCCAAAGTCATATGACAAATAATCCATATATATATATATATATATATATATATATATATATATATATATATAGTGTAAAAGTGAACATAGAAGACATTTTTTTCATGTTAGATGCAATCGTCAGCTACAGGTGGCCTGACGATTTCATCTAGCATGAAACAGACTGTCGCCTGTAAATGTTGACTTATATGTTCACTTTTATATTTACACACACTCTAACTTTGATAATGAGCACTTTATCCCATACATATAGCACACCTTAAGATTATATTTCTTCACATATATATATATATATATATATATATATATATATATATATATATAATTATTTATTTAAAAATATGATTCCAAAACGCTACATAAGAGTTCCCATGTTTCAAAACAAGAGCCGAAAACTTCAATATAATTATTTGAATTAAAATGAATTAAAGTACTAAGCTCTGTTCCATCTTCAAGCGAAATTTTTTGAGAATAACTTATTTCTGAGGTTTACGCGTTTTATAAGCATATTCATTATTGAAAAAAATTCTATGGTAACGGCTAGAGCAATTGTTTAAAGAAAAGGGGCGTAAGGTGTTAATAATTTGTATCAATATCTCAGTTTCATTCACGGATGTCAAGTCAGGGTAAGGTTGGGGTGTCTAAATTTAAAGCGGAAGATGACATCGTCTAGTCTGGTTAAGCCTCTATGGAGATTTATTTATTTATTCATTTTTATTTTTTTCTGAAAGGGTTTTGTGTATATAAACACTGTCGTATATCGCTAACATTTGTTTTTTGACGACTTCATAAACAGTTATCTTTTTTGTAGGGGATTTATATTATTTATTAGGACTATGGAATTTTAAAATTATTTTATTATTTGTTTATGCTAGTTATTCAATGCAAAAATTTGATGATGTCGGAAAAAAACCGTTAACTCCTGTCTATTGTTTAATAGATTCTTATTATTTAGAAACGTAATAATGTGTAGTTTTTCATGTAGGCATAAAGGGCTTGGGGCATCCCAACTTTTTTTTAGTTCTAGTTTTGTTAATAATTTTCTATTTTACTTTTGGTTGTTTTTTTTTTTTCATTTCCTTCAAATGCCAAAAATATTTCGATAAAGATGTTTGATTTCTTTTATTTATATTGTTGAAAGAGTATTTATGCTGCCTCCATCTGTCTTTAAATTCATTCTTCGTAGACCCAATGTATATCATATTAGTATTAGGACTCTCAATGGATGAGATAGTACATTGGTATACCACAGATTTTACGCGGCATTTATTTTCAAATGGGCAGTCTTCTGGGTTTCTACAATCAATTAATTTTTCACTATTTTTGTCAGTTTAAGTGTAGCGTTTTTATTAATACTATTCAGGCATGGGGGTTTGTTCAGGATTTTATTATTGTGTTTTTTTATTATACTTTCTAGGTTTTCAGTGCAGCTGTAACTTAGTTTTAGGTTTTTTTTATTAAATATTTTACTAAGTCTACTATTGGTAGGAAAGTGTTTTTCAATTAAAGCTAGGAATTTCTGTTCTAGCTTAATAGTAACCATTTGGTTGAACGGAGGGGTATACCAAATGATTTTTCTTTACCTGTTTTTGTTCTGGTTAGTACAATTGTTTCTATAATTGATGTTAGCATTTTTGTATCCACTATTTTTTAGGGCTGCGTTATAAAAGTTACAGTGTCGTTGGAATATTTCTTTATTAGCAGAGTTAATGCTGATTCTATTCTCTATTGATGAGGGTATATGTTTAATTATGGATGGAGGGTGGTTTGACTTCGGGTGTATATATAAAGGGTTGGTATTTGTTTTTTTTATATTGAAGTTTTGGGCTCTTGTTTTGAAAGATGAGAACTCTTATATAGCGTGTTGGAATCATATTTTTAAATAGATAATTCTATTTATGCTCTACTCTTGTATCGAGAATTATTTTTTAAAAATACTAACAAAAATACTAAAGAACTTTGCATTATTTACCTAATGAAATCTTTCCTATTCTCTATATATTTTTCACACACACAAACACGCACACACACACACACACACATATATATATATATATGCAAAATTGTATAAAAAATCAAGCATACCCCCTTGACAGTTGTTTTTTACAAAAATTGCATAAAAGTGGAATTACTGACCAAATAACACACACACACACACACATATATATATATATATATATATATATATATATATATATATATATATATATGAAGAAATATAGTCTTAAGGGGTGCTAAATTTATGGGATAAACTGCTCAATATCAGAGATAGACCGCGTGTAAATATAAAAGTGAACATAGAAGTCAACACTTAGAGGCGAGAGTCTGTTTCATGCTATATGCAATCGTCAGGCCTGATAATGTTATATTTATATATATATATATATATATATATATATATATATATATATATATATATATCGTGAAAACATATCTTCCTTAGTGGATTGCGTTGCGTAGCAAGACGACTGACCTTCTCTAGACTAATTGTTAAAAAAGGTCTCATCAACTATGAGTTAAATGTCTAATTATAGGAACGGTGGTCACAAAAGGGATTACAGGGCGTAGTTTTTGAGTCGCACGCATTGCCGCACTAGACTACGGTTCTCTCTATTACTATATTATTCATCCATGTCTGAAGCCTTTGTTCCTGCATTTCCTATCTGATCGGAGATGCAAACAAACGAACATTGAAAGACATTCTAACAACGATAATTCCACAAACAGATGAAATAATAGTTAACGAGCTGTCATCAGGTTCTTATATATGACGTGTTTCTTCAGAACGTGATAAAAATGGCTCTCCAAAATTGCCTGTCCATTGTGGCTCTTAATAAATTTTGTCTTCCTGCTATTTCTCTTAAACCTTGTTACGCCATTTATTTACTCAAGCCCACAAAGTTATGCTTTGTTTTCGTCTGTATATTTTGTCTTCAATCATTCCTATGAATATCTGTTATAGTGGAATACACCTATTCTATTGTTAATTGACTCTCCCACATATAATAAGATGAAGTAGTAGGAGTCGCTTAGTGGGTCGATCAGTCAGTCGACTGGCTTATCGGTTGAACTCTCTGCCTTCGGGCGGGGAGGAACCCGAAGGAGGCTACGCCGAAGGGCGGATTCTCTTTCGGGGAGGTAAACCGACCCTGAACCCGTTTATTCGGGTTCAATGGGCATATTTTTAGCCGAGCCCCCTGGCTCGGAGATCCGACGTTAAAAAGGCCTTGTGCCACATGACGCCCTCGTCGGTAAGTCAGTCGATGCCGGACGACTGTTAGTCGGATACCAACGTATCAGCGACCACAATTAGATTTCTCTGCGTCATTACCTATTATATCAAGTTCCTAACGTTTCGTACGTCGAACCTATTTTAGGTCCGGCTTACTACAAATGCAAGCTTCCACTGTGAAACCATTCCATAACACTTGACGACGAGGATTCGAACTCATACGGAGGAAGAAAAACTTTCGTTCGCCATAACACACTTTACGACGAGGAATCGAATTCATTCGGTGGAAAAAGAAAATTCGTTCGCCATAACACACTTGGCGACGAGGTCACGGATTCATACACTGGAAGAGAAAAAAAATCAACCGCTATAACAGTATCAGATTTTGAAACCCTTCTTTCCTCAATACATTTTCCCTAGAAACTCCAACTGTCTCTTCCTGATTTTAAGTATAGATTTCCGTGTTGTTTCCATTTTGTCTAAAGGATCCTGGGGGCGCAATACAGCTTCCATGTCAGGATGACGTTTAAAGCATTTTCTAAGTGATAATGCCACTAAGAAATAGAATAGAACGACTTTAGAAGGAACTGGATATCAAATCCGAAACAGCAAACAATGGATACTTGTCTACGGATCCAAAGACCAGAGAGCAGTGCGGACAGAATGATAGGCAAACCTATCTATTCCTGTTACAGGAAAAGAAAAAGGAGACTTATAGTTACAATTGAAATATCTACAAAATATATTGAAAAAATAAAAGTAGCAAAAGGTGAAACCAACATGACCTATCAAAGGCAGGGGAGACAAAGGGAGGCAACTGGGCAGGGGAGACATAGTGAGGCAAATGGGAAGGGGAGACAAAAAGAGGCAACTGGGCAGGGGAGACAAAGGGAGGCAAATGGGAAGGGGAGACAAAGGGAGGCAACAGGGCAGGGGAGACAAAAAGAGGCAACTAGGCAAGGGAGACAAAGGGAGGCAAATGGGAAGGGGAGACAAAGGGAGCCAACAGGGCAGGGGAGACAAAAAGAGACAACTGAGCAGGGGAGACAAAGGGAGGCAACTGGGCAGGGGAGATAAAGGGAGGCAAATGGGAAGGGGAGATAAAGGGAGGCAACAGGGCAGGGGAGACAAAGAAAGCAAATGGAAAGGGGAGACAAAGGGAGGCAACTGGGAAGGGGAGACAAAGGGAGGCAACTGTGCATCAAACATACAAAATTAAGTAAATGCGAGACAGAATGGAGAGTGAGAGCGACGGTAAATAGACATTATTACGAGCTACAAACGGTAGAAAGTTGTGGAAAGCTATGATTGCCCGCATCCTGAAGATCCGCTTCACAAGAAAACGAAGAAGAAGAGACAAAGAAGGAAAGAAAATACATCTTTCAAATTCATTGATGAGATTTCAGACTTTCCTGCTACAAAGCTAATGCACGAATATTGAATAACAAAGGGTTAAATTTGACTCTTTGGCGCCTTAAAGATTATTTATTACAGGAAAGCATCATCTTTGACATTTTTCAATGATCCGGTGTCTGTACATATGCCTGCAAGGCAAAGACATATCGAAAAGGTGTTTGCTATTCTTTTTCAAACCTGTGTATAAGTCAAAGTTCATTTTAGCTCATGATAAAGAGGACTGATCCAAAACATACACATACATGAACATAGATATATAGCTATATATATATATATAGATAGATAGATACATTCATAAAGAGGTAGATATTAACAGATTGAGATAAACAGATAGAGAGTTAGATAGACAGATAGATATTAACAGATTTAGATAAATATAAACACAGATAGATAGATAGATAGATAGATAGATAGATAGATAGATAGATAGATAGATAGATAGATTTGTGAGTAAGTGATATACTTAAGTGTACAATGCGGGTGCTTGAGAAAATTACGGACATTGTGAATCTTTATTAAGAGAAATTGATGGAATATATATATATATATATATATATATATATATATATATATATATATATATATATCCAAGTATATGATTGGTGTATATGGAATGAATTCCAATAACCAACAATTACTATTCTTAAAAGAGTGGTCAATACAAAGTAGAGCAGATATAATTATTTATTTTTAAAGAAAAAAAATTTATAACATAAATATGTTATAAAATCACTACAAAAATAGCCATTTTGTTTCAACACATTCGGTGTCTTATCAAGTGATGACGTTGAATTTATTTTACATTCAACGTCATCACTTGATAAGACACCGAAGGTGTTGAAACAAAATGGCTATTTTTGTAGTGATTTTATAACATATTTATGTTATAAATTTTTTTTCTTTAAAAATAGAATATATATATATATATATATATATATATATATATATATATATATATATATATATATATATATATATATACACAGATTATTAATAGAAATCCCATAAGTATAAGAAACTATACACGTTTAGAAAAACTTCGGTGACTTGATTTGAAAATAAACAAGTCTATACCAAATGTATGTATAAGGATATTGGATGGATAGATAGATATATAGATAGGCATGAACAGATTACGATATAAAGACATATGAAATAAATAGGATAGATATTAAAATAACTGCGATATACATATATGTATGCTTATATATATATATATATATATATATATATATATATATATATATTAAAATTAGTGCGACATATAGATTTTAAAATATCTGTTATAGAGTGAGACACAGATATAATAACATAGATAGATAGATTGCTAGATAGATAGATATTAATCTAATTACGATATATAGATATTACACTAATTGACATAGATATAGATAGATATGAAAAGATTTGAGATAGATAGACAGACATACAGATAGATAGATAGATAGATGGATATGAAAAGCACTTAGATATATAAAGAGATTGCGATAGTTAGCTAGATAGACACATAGATATGAATACATTACTGTAGGTAGACAGATATGAAATAACTTCAATAGATAGATCTTAAGATAACAGCGATATATATATATATATATATATATATATATATATATATAAACCTAGTGAGCCAGACAAACCTACCCAGGTTTCACCTAAGCGGGTCGTCAGGGAAAGAATGAGTGATATGTAAAGAGAGATAGATGGAGAGATAGATATAAAAAGATCTGAGATGAACATTGTGAATCGGTTTAAGTGAATTTGCTGGAATATATATATATATATATATATATATATATATATATATATATATATATATATATATATGTATGTATGTATCTATGTATCTATGTATGTACAAAGAGATTCCGATAGCTAGCTTGAAAGACAGATATGAACAGATACGAAATGAAAATAATGCGATAGATATATCTTTAAATAACTCCGATATATATACATACATATATATATATATATATATATATATATATATATATAGATAGATAGATAGATAGATAGATAGATAGATAGTTATCTGTTATAGATCGATATGCGGATTATTGAGATAGAAAAATAGATAGATATTAGCCGATTGTGATAGATACATATGAAAAGAACTTAGATAGGTATGAAAATAATTGAGATAGATAGATAGATAGATAGATAGATAGATAGATATAAAATTAACAAATTGTGATAGATATGAAAAGATTGCGATAGATAAAATTAACATACTCATATAGATAGATATGAACAGACTGCGATAGATAGATAGATAGATAAACAAATTAACAAACTGAGATAGATAGATAGATAGATAGATAGATAGATAGATAGATAGATAGATAGATAGATAGATAAAATTATTTACAAACTTTGATAGATATGAACAGATTGCGATAGATAAAATTAACATACTCATATAGATAGATATGAACAGACTGCGATAGATAGATAGATAGATAGATAAAAAAATTAACAAACTGAGATAGATAGATAGATAGATAGATAAAATAATTAACAAACATTGATAGATATGAACAGATTGCGATAGATAAAATTAACATACTCATATAGATAGATATGAACAGATAGATAGATAGATAGATAGATAGATAAACTACTTTGCGGTAAATGTTCTTAATAAGAATGGCAGGTGCAAGGCGACAAGCCAAAATATTGGTATACATGTTTTCTGTCTTGTCACATAAAACTAATTTAGATGCAGTTATTTATAATACAGAATTGTCACAAAATGTTCTGAAATAAAAACGTAGTCAAAAGTTATCACGACAGATACATAGAGAGATATTTTCCTTAAATCTCTAAAGGTTTTACTGCGTTTATTCATTATTTTCCAAGGTTCTTCGCATTATCCCCCTTGTCTGATTGTCAAAGTGCACACGGCCTTCCGGTGATGCAAATTGCGATAAAGATTGGAATTAATTACGTTTCTATAATTACTCATATACCATCAGTTTCTTTTGAATCAATATTTTGCAAAAATCAATCTAGGCAATGTACAATTTCACAATGCCTTAAAGTGGCTTATTTTTGTTTGCATTTGTTTTTCTGCAAACGTGTTCATGAGGACATTTTTGTTGTTCCCTCTTTTTCAGACTGTGGGAAATGTTGAACATATATGTTCCTGTTCGTGGATTTTTATATCTCTAGTATTAATGTTTTTTTTGTAGTGATAAGGACTTCAATGTTATTAAAATTCGCCTGACATCCATACATTGCGTGACATTCTTGTTTTCCTATTCGGTTACACGAGGTTGAATTAGAAAATTGGTGATTCAATTATTTACGCATATCCAGGAGAGATCTATGCACTTCATTTGAATAATTAAAGACATAATACAAAATATAGAAATTAAAGAAATTTCGATGAAATGTCGAAGAATCTTTTCAGAATCGTAGCTTGTTAAGTTCGACAAAGTAATAAAGACTCATGAAAAAGACCAGCAAACATTTTTAAACGGTAGCAAGAAACGGTTTTAAATTTTAACGCTTGTCTTTTAATCATGATAGAGAATAGGTTTTTGGCTTCCATCAGCATGACTAATGCAAACCTCTAAGATAGTAATTTATTTTTGTTTTCTTTCTTTCAAGTTTTCCACTGATATGAAGTGACGTGATTATATTAAATCAATTGCTTTATCTCCTGCTAGGCAATTTTTTCACTCTATCGGGAATTTAAAAAAAAATCTTTCTCGTTTGCATCCATCTTGCGCCTTTATAAATGCACTATATATCACCGCATGGAATATTGCTGCCCTATCACGGTTGGTGCTTCTTCTGTATACCTCAAGATTCTCGACAAAAGAAGGGTCTGTAATGAAAACAATCCTGACCTGCCATCTCGACTTTTCGACAGTCCCTTTCCCGCCACCGTGACGTGGCTTCTCTCTATATAAATGTCTTCATGGCAATTGTTTCGATAAGCTTTTATTATTTAAAGGACCACATGAATTTAAGCGTGCTACCAGATTGGCAGCTGGTTCTCATTGTTTTACAGTTGCAATAGCTATTAGGTTGGTGCAAAAATCATGTCGTAATAATGTCGTTTTTTGACGTTAAAAAATACGTCAAAAAACGACATTATTACGTCATTATTTTTGCACCAACATAATAGATGTAACCGTAAATTATATTTCAATAATTTATTTTCTCGAACTTCGCTGTCACCTAGAATTTCCAACAGATTAAACGCAACGTCAATCTTCATCTTCTGTCTTCCTTACACCTGTACTTTTATTGTCCTTTCTCCTCACCATAGTCTTCTTATTCTCCTTCTCTCTCAGCAAACCCTGGCGTGTTAGCTGGATTATTGTTGTGATAAGTAAAACCACAGTTGTGTAAGACGCGCAGTGCTTTTAAATTTCTTTATTTTTAATCCATTAGTTCATTTACACTGTTATTGCGGTAACTTGCACAAAAATTTACTAAATTCATACAGACTGAAATAAAAAATAGGCAAGAAAGAGACAAACATCGCATAACCCACCTAACGAGCGTCTGTAAATCTATGGTTGAAGTGAATTTAAGAGAGAGAGAGAGAGAGAGAGAGAGAGAAAGAGAGAGACAGCTAAAGGATAAGAAATACAAATGTGAGGAAGCTGTGGAGTACCATGCTCGCCAACGTCATGAAGAACACAGGATATAAAATAAAAACAAGAATTCTACTAAGACCTAGCGATCAGTTCCCCTGATCTCTCTCCAGACCGTCGGCAAAAAAAATCCCAGCGTGTTTGATAGTCGGTTGCAGATTTTTCACGAAAGGCTGGTAACTGAACTTCCCCAGGCCAAAATACGTTTAATGACAGAGATTCTGTTGTGGTCTTGTTAGGGCCAGAAATAAAGTCACAAGAGAGAAATTGAGTTAAACAATTATATTAACACAAACAATAATACAAACATATACAAACGATTGTTACAACAAGAATGTTCGCTCCGACTGTCAGCGCTTAATGCTGGAAACTTCCCTCTCCAAAAGGCAGTACCTGCTCCTATTTATAGCTGGAAGAGTCCATGCGTGCGTGGGTAAATTACCATAACAGTTCACTAGTTCAGATAACAAATGTGTAAGTTTTGGTTATGATGCGACCTACTGTGATGCATATATATATTATAATACACAAGCACGTAGACATATATAGATATATAAACACACAAAAACACGAACGAAACAGGAAATAGATGTCCACGACCCACACCAAAAAAAGACATCATATACATACAATGAGAGGCACATATAAGCGATCATACACACATACATTAATAAAGACAAACACACATACACATCTACAAAGATTTAAGTTTGAAAGTGAGTTGTGGCCTTGTTAGGCCCAGAAATAAACCCAAAAGAGAAGAATTGAGTAAAACAAATATATTAACAGAAACAGTAATCCAAACATATACAAACGAGAGTGTTACAGCAAGAATGTTAGGTCTGACTGTCAGAGGTGACTGCTGGAAACTTCGCAATCCAAAAGGCAGTACCTGTTCCTATTTATAGCTGAGAGTCCATGCGCGCGTGGGTAATTTACCATAACAGAATCAGAATAGGGACAACTATTCCAAGAGTACTGTGGTAAGTTTGAACTCTTCCTGGACAGGCTATTATCATGCGTCCTTCTTTTGTTGACGCAGTGTGAGGTGTGAAATACAGTGCGACGATGACTCTCCCCTGATAGCTAATGCTGTAGATATATCCCACAGCTGTTATGCGGCGGACAACGAACGCTGCTGCAAAGTCGTAAGCCTTCTGTCTTGTATTGTTCCCCACTGACCGCTCAACATTGACAGTCAGCTGTCTATGCGCCCAGGTCACACGTACCTTTTTTTATAAATGTAATTGTCTTTTATTTTTAAACAATCTTACGACCAGATTACGTTGAAACACTGGTTCCTGTACGATCACCGAAGTATGAAAGCTCGAGGATGGCCTGTACCTAGATGGGTCATCGGTTGGGATAACCAGGTTCTGCATGATTGGATGTGCGTGCGCCGTAACGATAACGGCTCGGAATTGAAAATCGGAGAGCTGAGTGTGAATGAATTGTCAAGGCTAAATAAAGGATTTATTTCGAAGTTCCGATCACCTGAAGAAGGACGGGGGCTTACAACAGCCGAAACATCTAGAATATGAGAACAACAATCCGAACAATGTGAATGATGTACATAATTACAATACATCATCTCAAAAATATAGACAGATAGACAAATATTACTCCAAAAGTTTCTCACGTTTTAGTGTTAACAATATATATATATATATATATATATATATATATATATATATATATATATATATATATATATATATATATTAGAAATATAGTCTTAAGGTGTGCTATATTTATGGGATAAAGTGTTCAATATCAGAGATAGAGCGTCTGTAAATATAAAAGTGAACATAGAAGTCAACACTTAGAGGCGACAGTCTGTTTCATGCTATATGCAATCGTCAGGCCTGATAATGTTTTATATATATATATATATATATATATATATATATATATATATCGTGAAAACATATATTCCTTAGTGGATTGCGTTGCGTAGCGTTGCGTAGCGTTGCGTAGCGTTGCGTAGCAAGACGACTGACCTTCTCTAGACTAATTGTTAAAAAAGGTCTCATCACCTATGAGTTAAATGTCTAATTATAGGAACGGTGGTCGCAAAAGTCTGTTTCATGCTATATGCAATCGTCAGGACGATTGGATATAACATGAAACAGACTGTCGCCTCTAAGTGTTGACTTCTATTTTCCCTTTTTATATATATATATATATATATATATATATATATATATATATATATATATATATATATATATATATATATTCTATGATAACAGTTTCTTATCCAGCTTAAGGAACTCTCTTGCGGTTTCTTATTTTCCAGTCAACTTTGATCTTCAAAAATTTAAGTGCAATGTCAATCGTTATCTTCTGTCTTCTTAATTCTTATTCTTTTATTGTTCTCTCTCCTTATTTTTTCTCATTCTTCCACTCAGTAACCCCTTGCATCGTACCGGCTTTACGATTAAAAGGAAATATGTAGATGTCTTCCAAATGCTGGGCAAGCTATGAATAAATAGGAAAATTCCGTTAGAATCAAATAAAATATTAATGACTATTATCGGCCTTAGAAACTGTTGCATTAACAGCAATATTTTCTCACAACTGCATTTTCATGATTTGCTGAAAAAGGACATATTTTCATATCTTTTTAGGTTATATATATATCATTCAGATATTCTCTCACGTTTTAATATTAAAAATATTCACCTCGTCTTTGTAGAATTGATTAAAGATTTTGATAGGCACTTTCAGTATGTAGGGGAGACTGGCTCGACCGATCTTTCCGGTGGCCCTTTTTCTTTTTTTTGTCCAGCTGCATATTTCAATTATTCGACGAAAGAAATAGACAAAAGAGAAAACGCAATTATTTGAAACACATAAACGTTCTTAAGAAATCCCAGATAGCAACAAGCAATTATCCGATTTATTCGTAGAAGAATATCTTTAAACTTGGAAGACATTTTAGAAAATTCACTGACGAAAAACAAAAAACGCAACACGCAATATATGTTTCAATTTACCCGGGATTAACGGGGAGAGTAATATAGCTAAATTACGAGAGGCAAATCAATATAAGTACGAATTTAAAAATATGTAGTGATTCAACAGCACTCTGACTCCGTATAAATATAATGTACATCTTGATACATATGGCCGAGTGGTTCAGAAGTTCGCTTTCTGACCATGAAACACGAGTTCAAATTCCTCCTAAAT
The DNA here is from genome assembly GCA_963932145.1 of Acanthosepion lycidas. NCBI lineage: Eukaryota > Metazoa > Mollusca > Cephalopoda > Sepiida > Sepiidae > Acanthosepion > Acanthosepion lycidas. The sequence goes on along the minus strand of OZ010597.1, from coordinate 55,715,929 downwards.
AACAAGAATGTAACTTGTTGATGTTACTATCTGGATGATATGATCTCAGTGTGAGGCACCTTTAGATATTGCCTGAAAACCGCACTACGGTTTGTGAGTGAATTTGCGCGGACGGAACCTTTAGGAGTTGTCGATGGCTGTCATCGTGACCGAGGGTTTAAATGTGCTGGCCTTGTACAAAATCATTGAACACGCTGGATAAGCGGACTCGCCCAGAAATTGTAACAATGTCCGCTCAGGATAGTTGCAGTATAAGTCCGCATGATACAAATAGCTGAGTGGTTAGAACATTCGCTTTCTGAACAGGAAACGCAGGTTCGACATCCACCTAACTACCAAGAATGTACCTTGTTGATGTTATTAACTGGAGGAGGTGATCTCAGTGTGAGGCACCTTTAGAAATTGCCTGAAAACCGCACTACGGGTTGTGACTGTAATTGGATGGACGGAACCTTTGGTAGACATCGATGGTTTGATCGTATCCGAGGGTTTGAGCTTACTGGCTTTTTTCATGATCAGAGTGTTGATCTCGCTAGATAACGCGCGCACGCACAGGAACTGGAACTGAAGTTACCTCCGCATAGTTGCAGTATAAACTACAGGTTGGCATGATACAACGTGGCTGAGTGGTTAGAATGTCCGCTTTCTGAACATGAAACGCGGGTTCGAATTCCACGTAAGCGCTAGGAATGTAAATTCTTGATGTTACCGGCTGGAGGAGGGGATCACAGGGTGACACACCTTTTGAAATTGCCTGAAAACCGCAGTATGGGTTGTGAGTGAAATTCGATGGACGGAACCGTTGGGAGACGTCGATGGTTGTCATCGTGACCGAGGGTGTAAATGTGCTGGCCTTATACAAAATCATTGATCACGCTAGACAATGCGACCTCTCCCAGAAACTGTAACAATGTCCGCTCAGTATAACTGGCGTATAAACAACAGGTCAGCATGATATACGTGGCTGAGTGGTTAGAACCTTTGCATTCGGACCATGAGACCCGGGTTCAAATTACGATTTGTAAAAAAAGTGACCTTGATGTTATGATACGATACTAACATGCGGCACCTTTGGAAAATGCCCGAAAAGCAAGACTTGTGAGTGAAATTGGGTAGACGTCGATGTTGTACTAGCACGAAATTACAAGTCATCGTGACCGAGGGTTCCAAAGTTCTGGCCTTGTTCAGACTGTTTATCTCGCTAGATAACGCGTCTTTGCTCAGAAGCAGTAACTAAGGTCCGCTCATCTTAGTTGCAGTTTAACCCACAGTTGACTTATATTGAACAAACATAAATATGCCTGTGCTGGCATTTGAAACAGGAATTATCTAACCCCTCTAGTAGACAGGTATCCTCGGATTCGAGTGTCCTGCCAGCCAGCCATCGATACTGATACGCTTAAAACTGACGGATAGAAAATGAATTACATTTAATATAATTGAAAGTGGGTTATGACAAGGATATGGCGTAATAACGGATTTAATTAACATATGCAACCCACTAAAAGTTCAACCAGGACTTATTATTGTTGGGTGCAATGTTAAAAAAATATACCGGAAAAATATATACTTAATGGGTTTTGGGTTTTATAACCTCATTTCCGATATAGTGGTAAAAATGCAAATATATGCCAGAAATTTTATTTTATTTTCACTTTTTCGTTTTGTTATATACCGTACCTATGAACACTAATATGTATGTCCCAATCCTCATAAATATGTTGGACACTATTGTAAGTTTGGGTACTATGCTGTCGACCCTCTCAGCGTGAGCTGTCAGCGTGGGAAGCTCTTGCCGTGTCGGGCAGAGAGCAATCCGGAAGAGGCTATGATGAAGGGCAGAGTCTCATCCGGGGAGGTAGACAGTTACCCGATCCCGCGTATGAGGTGGCTAGGAGCAATTTTTGCCCGAGCCCACGAACACGGACATACCTACATTTAATTTTGCCTTGTGCCGCATCCTACTTCGTGGGGAGGAATGTAAATAATATAATATGCTGTCTACGCTGGCAGCGTGAGCCGTAAACGTGGGAAGTTCCTGCCGTGTAGAACACTATGCCTTCGGGCAGAGAGGAACCCGGACGAGGCTTTGCTGAAGGGCAGAGTCTCATTCGAGGAGGTAGAGTGATACCAGATCCAGTGTATGCGGATTTCTAAGGGCAATTTTTACCACATTAAATTTGGCCTTTGTGCCACATCTTACCTCGTGGCGAGCTGGGTAAATATTATAATATGCTGTCTATGTAGTCCACCACGAGCAGTGGTTTACCTACTTCACGCCGCTGGCGAGTATTGTATTTTGTTGATGTTTATTAAGATGACCATTTGATTTCCAACTTTCGTTTTAGTTATTCCTCATTCAGTAATCCTTTCTGGGGGGTTTTATTTTCACTTTTTTCCTTATTTCACCAGAAGCAAGGTGATAAAAAACAGAAGCCCTTCCTGCATATTACGCTCGTAAAGTAAAGCTCCTATTTCTAAATATATATCGTATTTCCTAGCGTATAATATGACTTCAGTATACTACGAAACCTATTTCTGAAGCTAAAACAGTAAATAAATTAAATCCTTGAGTATAATACGACCCTGTATTAGAGCTATCCCTTCTAATTTTTTATATGTTGTATCATATTATCCATTAGAATTTCAATGTTGTATCCACATAAATTCTCGTAATAATATTTTGCGATTTAAAATCAAAAAGTATGTGTAAACTACTTATAGGGCGATATAAATATTCACCGTCCGTCAGAGGTTCCTCGATTATCCGTCTCCACACTCCGTTGTAAAACATACCTGCGACTCTGGCTCTTTTGGGTCGCCGAGTTAAGTAACCGCTACACTCTCCTCTGATCTTGTGATCACAGCTAATGCATCCCGGGACAGGTCTCTTCTGTCGGGTACTCCTTCAAAGAGGAACAATGAGAGTGTGGTTCTAAGACGAATTATGGCCTGGAGTGTCATCGATGAACTGCTGGTACTGGAGGAATCACCCGGTGAACTAGATTTTACATACACAAATCATTCACTCTCCTCTGTATCGCTATCAGAGGCTGATGATAGATATGATCCCAAATTAAACGTGTCAGTGTAAACTATTTATATGGCAATATAAATATTGCGCTTATTTTTATTGCTTTATTTATCTCGGATCTTTTGAAGATTTCTAACTTGATAATTCTTGTCAATAAAAACAGAGATATGAAACAACAACCTCACAGTATGGGAATTATCTCCCCATTTTTCAAAGCATTTTATTGGCTTAAATACGTAAATTATGTAATCTCCACATTTTTGATAGAAGTAGGCGCCCTATTTTGTTGATTACAACCATGTGGCATCATATTCCGTATTACATCAAAAGAGGCTAGGTCAGTGTAATATTAACACCAAAGTGGCAGCGGTAGTGGAAACTGCGAGATTTTTTGTCCTTCGCCCGTATACATACGGATTCTTCGCTCCCACATAAAAATAACCTTGCGTCATATCCTGCCTTAAGGGAGAAATAGTGTGTAAAGTCGCCCCATTTTTCAAGCGAAAGGAATCCTAGCAAAATTACATCATGAATACAATAGATAAGCGTTTGCTGTAATAGATTATAAAAACATGACATATGTTGTATATCCTTTCTACTAATTGTGATCCGTCTTTGACACAAAAGATATTCAATTTCTCTGCTTCATAAAGAAGAAATATTGCTGACATATTAAATACCTCTCTATAAATCTGAGAAGAGGTATTGTAACAATTTAAATTATTTACATTGTTTGGACTGTTGTTCTCATCTTTATTGCCATATTCACCTTCAACATCTGTCTCTATTTTTGAGATGAGGTATTGTAACTATTTACACTATTTACATTGTTTGGACTGCTGTCCTCATCTTTATTGTGTCGATCTTCTTCAGTTATTATACTTTGGAAAACAAAAGACACCCCAACCGTACCCTGACTTGTCGTCTTTGAATGTAACTGAGATACTGATACAAATTATTAACCCTTACGCCCATTTTCTTTAAATAATTGCTCTAGCTGTTACCATAGTAATTTTAATTTCAATAATGAATATGCTTATAAAACGCGTAAATTTCAGGAATAAGATATTAAAAAAAAAAGAGCTTATTACTTTAATTCAATCTAATTCAAATTTTTATATTGAAGTTTTCGGCTCCTCTTTTGAAACATGAGAACTCTTATGTAGCGTTGGAATCATATTTTTAAATAAATAAGTATATATATATATTACAAAAATTTGTTACGAACACTTGCCTACTTTATTTATAAGTTTTTAAATCATCTCCGTCCAAGCAAAACTATGAAGACGCTAAAAAGCAAAATGTTATTGAGTGTTAGAGAATATAAGAAGAAAACGCAGGATAGAGAATAATTAAACAAAAGAAGACAACAGTTGGCTTTGAATTTAAATTTCTGAAGTTCATATTTGACTGGGAAGAGAGTTCTACGAGGGATAAGCGCGATAGATATATCTGTTAGCATAGACATTATCTATTCTTCTAGCCGCTTGTGATTTCAGTCTTGCTCTTTCAAATACTAGTTTATTTAATCTGGGTACAAATTTCTGAAACGTCTACTTGCGTCTAAAACGACCCGACACATTTTTGCCTTTAATTTTCGTTCAAATTGATTCGTATTATGCAAAATAAAAAGAAAAAGACAGATATTTCAAGGACTTGTCGCCTCATTACACGGAAAGCCGAAAGTGGTTCTATTTACTTTTGACATGTCTCTAAATAACAGACATAGGTTTTATATTGATTCTTGTCACACGTCCAAAATATTATGTTCGTCTCTACTCGAGGCATCAAAAATACAATTATCTTCAATTATGAGCCTTCACTGTTCACTTCAAATTTCGACACTTAAAATATAAAATTGGCAATTTTCGTTTAAAGATCAGAGACCGCTAAATGACCAGTTCAAAATTGCGACTGAAAAACGTCAGCTGTTTTTTGTTTAAGCATTTCAACCCAAGCAAGACAGAAGTACCCCTAGCAGGCAACGGGTTACAGAGAGTGAAAGTGAGATAAAAAAAAAAACTGTATATATGAGGAAAGGATAAATGATGCACGGGTTTCAAATCAACAAGATGGCGATTGGCGTTTCATTTAAAATTTTGAAGATTGTAGTTATCATTGAAGCAAGTAAGAGGAAAGGAATTCCACAGTCAGGAAGTGCGAGAAAAGAAACTATTAAAATAGAAGTGGCGCTTAAGTTTAACTATTTCAACAGTAAAAGTGTTGGACCGAGATGCCAATCTGGTAGCACGCTTAAATTCATGTAGTCGGGTCACTGGGGGAAAAAATTACGCCAGACCAGTTGCCATGAAAATATTTGTAAATGACTATGGCGAATGGCGAATATAAATGCGCATATCCTAGTGCTTACAGTTTTACCGTCCCTAATATTAGATACAGATTCGAATTCCTCCATGACCAGATTAAGAAGTTTGCTTCTTGAAAATATCGGCCAGGAACGATGATCCCATTGTATGTCACTGTTGGGAAGTGACATGTCACTATTTGAAGCCCATTTCAAAAGCTCCGTGTTCCACTGTGCGAAAGACATTTTCGTTTTTGTTTTTAAATCTACTTGTCTACAGTCACTTCCAAGTTCCAATTGAAACCTCAAGAGACCGCAAGGCAGCAGAATCCGATTTTTGGTACAATTTATTGGATGGGTATAACTGGTATTTCTAGCATCACTTTTCATAATTGTAAGTTGTCATTGGGATTTGTATAGTATTTGAAATCTTCATTAAAATGGGTATGTGTGTACATATGAGATAACGTTTAATGTAGTGCTAAGATGGATAACCATATTAAATGGAGAGTCTGCAAAGATAGAATTATGTAACAACAGTAAAATTCGGTAAACTCTCAGAAGAACCTACTGAATGACTAGATGAAATGTTTTCAAAATGGGTAAGCGTCTGTGAAAATACCGGTATGGGCATATGCCAATTCCTGTGTTTTAGACCTATAACTTGTCACATTAATAACACTTTTCTCTTGATGTGGGAAGCAATAAGAACGTAAAACTCGGAACTCGGTCCACCATAAGTGTTTATGTTTTTTTTAAGGGTGGGGGGTAATGGCACACTAAAAACAATTAGCATTTTTTGTGCTTTGCGAGGCTACCTCATCATCACCATCAACATATTCTTCTTTGATTGCATGTTACGCCATCCCAGTGTCTCATGAATATTACGTAGGGATCGCGTGCAAAGACGGAAAAGATACATGAGAGCCGCTACTTGGTTTCAATAAAAAAAAAGAAGAAAAAAGAAAGGATGACGGAAACATAGAAGCGTTGAACGTCTCCTGCCAATACTTCATGAATAACGGATTATTCGGTTTTGATCAGGCAAAAAAATAGAAAAGACTCACGAGGGACGCTACTTAGTTTCAGGCAGAAAAAGAGAAAAGTTAAAAAAAAAAAATGAACGGAGGTAGAAATATTTGACGCCTCTTGGCAATACCTCATAATTAATAGACTGTTCCGTTTTTATCGTGTACAAAGGCGTGTCAAAAACGCTATTAGCTTCCAGTGAAACAACGCAAGAAAAGAAAATGTTTGTAACGTCTGTTTCAGTGAAAAGGAAAAAAGTTGGCAATTTCAAATATTTTCATTTGTATCCCCTTACTTCTTTAAATAACAACCAGCATTGATATTTATGATTGTTATTGGAACATTTTGACAAACTTAGTATGGTCAAATTTTTAACCATACGATAGTGAAATTTCTACATATGTTTTATTGCCGCAGAACACGCCATTAGCTTATTCAATCATTAACTTAAGATTCATCAAAAAAATTAAAATGAGAAAGCCGTGAAATTTTCAGAGATTAAAACTAGTTATTATTATTATTATTATTAGGTTGTCCCAAAAGTTCAGAAACACTTGCAAAAAATTGAAATTTTACTCACCAAGTAATAACAAAAACAACAAAAATTATTCCTCAAAATGAAGACCATCATTTTCCAAGACTTTCTGCCATCGATCTGAAAGCTTTCGAATCTGGTGAAAGTAGCATTCAGCCGGCTTCGAATCAAAGAATTCCTCGACTTCATCAAACGAGTCGAATCGGCGGCCCTTCAGAAAGTGTTGCATTGAGCAGAAAAGGCCGTAATCTGATGGAGCACCGTCAGGACTGTAGGCTGGATGTGGCAGAAACTCAATGCCGTCCAGCTCTTCAAACTTGTCTTTGGTCTTCCTGGCAGTGTGTGACTTGGCATTGTCCTGCTGCATCAAAGCGTGCTTTCGGTTGATCAGAGCCGGGTACTTTTGTTTCAACTTTTCGTAGACCCGCTCCAGTTGCTCACAGTAAAGTTCGGCACTGATGGCACGACCATTCGGAACCAACTCAAAATGCACGATTCCTTCAAAGTTCCACCAAACGCACAACATGACTTTCTTGCCGAATCGGTCTTGTTTTGGAACCGAAGGTGTCTCTTGCCCTTTCTGAACCCATTGCTTGTCTCGATTGAGCTGGATTGGGTTGCATAAAAATTCAATTTTTAGCAAATGTTTACGAATTTTTGGGACAACCTATTATTATTATTATTATTATTATTATTATTATTATTGTTGCACATTTTTTCATTCAGTTTTTAGTGAAAAGTTTGTTGCCAAAATTATGGCTCTCAGAAAATTTTCAAGGAATATTATGTTTTATTGTCTTGCTGGAGCGAATTCAACTTCCATTATATTTTCTGTCAGAGAGAGTATCAGGTGACATCGTTTGGAGACTGGACACAAAAGAAAGAAAACATATTATCATTGAGTCAATAAAGAAATCCTTAGATCATGAATAAAAAAGAAAATCAGTTCACTATTTCGCTCAGGTCATTCGGCCAGGAATTTAGTTTTGAGACTTTTCCCAAACGAGTCTTGTGGGCGTTGTTCTGTCTTCACGCCACGTGTCTGCGACTGACGTTCAATTCCTATGACAGCAAACATTTGGAAAGTAATGTCACAAGTTATAGATTTTATTGCTCATTTGCGTGTGTATCGTTTCTCTAAAGCAACGTATAAAAGCAAATTTCAAATGAAATGGTGGTGGTCTTCTTTCGTACAAAGGGTAAAATACGCCACTAAATTAAAATAGGCGTATCGTGTCTTCATATCGAACAAACATCATGTCTCTGGATCGAATGATCTAGAATCTCCAGAGAAGAGGGTATTTTTTTTTTATTGAATGGTGCATGCAATCAGGGGCGTTCGTATTTATTGAAGATGTGTATAAATGTGAGTCATAGATTTATGAATAACCTAGCTCCCGGGTTTGACGATAAACTACATCCGGCAGCAATACCTCTAATTAGAAAGTTCGAGTTTCTGAGGAGCGTAAAACTTCCAGTTAATTGCTGTTGTTCGCAGGTACACCCGCACCAGGGGTGGTACCGCATGGGACATTTTATAGTAAAAATACCCACTATATATTTTATATAAAAAAATACCAACATTTTAAATCAAAATGACCAACAATAAATTTTGAAAACATACCATTGCGTTCAAAATATTTAGATTTGGTCATTAAATAACCCAGAGAGGTTGATATACCGTTAAACAACTTCAAACAACCAAAATGAAAGAGCTTTCTTGGCTTTAATCACATTAAGAAATCAAACTGTATGCCAAAATATAACTTCGACAAAGCTAAAATAATAAAGGACCTGTATCTCCGCATCTATTAATTATGCCTAATTAAGAAGAAGCGAGAACAACAGAAGAATAATCAGGAACTCAGTAGATAACGATTAACATTGCATTTAAGATGAAAGTTAGCCGGAAAGCATGGAGCCGGAAGAGAGTTCCACAAACGGGAAAATATTTTGTTAGGTTAAAACTTACGGTTGCATCTAGCCAGTTCAACTGAAAACTGATAAGAAATTACCGCCAATCTAATACTGCGCTTAAATTCTTGAAGCCTAGTTGCAATGGAACTCATAATTACGATATTAGCAAATTCACGTATTTCAGGCATAAATGATAAATCGCTGGGGAATGAAGAAGAATAGAATATGAAGTGAAAATAAAGAAGTTGAGAATAAAAGATATTTTTTAGGTCCATGTACAGGTCATGTAGAACTGTAAAATCTATCATGGGTACTTTTTTCATTATGACACTGCTCCAGCAAACTAGTCCTTTCTTTTCAATTACTCCTGAGTGACTGTGGCTTTAAACTGGTTGATCACCCTAAATATAGTCATAATTTGACCATCATCTTTCCTCCAACTTGTCTGGCAAACAGTAACGATGACGTCATATGTACTGCTGAAGATTATTCTGACCAACAGGATTAACAATCTTTTTTGAACAGTCAAATGACAGTTTATCTGGGGAGAAACAATGCAGTTATTAATAAAAAGTGTTGAAATTAATGCATGCAAGATTTCAAAGGTTTAGTATCAATCCTTCCTTGTCAGCAGATGAACCTTTCAGTTCGCTCTCGTAACTGGAAACAAACAATGCAGTAATTAATAGGAAGAGTTTAAATTTATGCATGCAACATTTCATAGCTCAAACATCACTACTTCATAGACTGCCTATGAACTTTTCAGCCCACCCTCTTACCTGGAAAGAAACTATGCATTTATTAACAAGGAGAGTTTATATCAATGCATGCAAGATTTCACAGCTCAATCATCTCTTCTTCATAGACTGCCTATGAACCTTTCAGCCCACCCTCGTTCCTGGAAAGGAACACTGCAGTTATTAATAAGAAGTGTTTAAATTAATGCAGCCATGATTTCTCAGTTCAAACATCATTGCTTCATAGACCGCCTATGAACTTTTCAGCTCCCCACATACATAGAAAAAACAATGCATTTATATTAATAAATGCATTGAGGAGATATTAAATTTATGCATCTAAGATTTCTCAGCTCAAGCATCATTTCTTTCATAGACCGCCTATGAACTTTTTAGCCCACGCTCGTATCTGGAAAGAAACAATGCATTTATTAGTATGAAATTAACGCATGTGAGCGTCCACAGCTGTAGTACCACGCCTTCATAGATAATTAATGATCATTTCAACCAACCATCGTAGTTCATCACTCTTTACTTGCTCCTTTCGAAAATGTTCTCTTTCGTAATACTTTGCTTAGATTTGGAAGGCATGTTTTATAAGTACAATACCCCTTCGGATTTCCATGTCACATTTTCCAACCAATGTTGAACATTTGTTCCTGGCATTTTTATTCCCGTGATCTAAAGGTTCACAGTACCCCAAAAAATGTAATGCAAATATATCCAAAAATTGCTTCGGCTCGAATCTGAACACGGACTGACATCTTCAGTTTGCATTGTGCTAGACGTTAGCGCAACGTCGATTCTGCCCTGCCTAATATTTCGCATTAAAAACATTGTAATAAGGGCGTATTTTTTTCTAAGTGCTAGACAAATGTACATCTTTCTGTTATGTTGATCCTTTCGTAAAGTTCGTATCGATAGCGGCAAACACTACAGAGAGAATAAAAACCGAGCAGAAGAAAGAGGTGGGGAGAAATAAAATGCATATAATTCTCCATCTTCCCGGTCAAATGGTCAATTTTACCGAAATGCATCCTTTTCATTATATCTGTCCGCTTTTACCCTCAACAAGCTAAAAGCTTTCGATTGATATTCCTGTTCAATGAGGCGTTGACAACGTTTCTAACTCGGCTTCAGAACCGTTGGTAGGCGGCGATGTTGATAAAGCATTCAGTCCCTTGCACTTGTTTAAAATGGCAGCATGCATAGTGCTATGATTACAGGCCACGGTGCCCAAATTATGCGGTCAGTCCTTCTGTATTGATGCTATATCATAATTCGATACGAACAGGGCTTATCAACGTGTCACATCAAAGGTGGTCGAGAGGAGAATTAAGAAAAGGGGTGCGGATTGCGGTTTATAGATATAATATATGTGAACTAAAGAAGAATCGATGTATAAAAGAGGAGGCTGTTAGAAAGGAAAAAAACAAAGATTAGAGAGCCGGAAGATGGAGAAAGGTAGAGCAGTAACTGTGTTTAGAAGCGAGTCTTTAGTAGAGGAGAGAAAAGACATGGAAGTAAGAAGAGAAAAGAGGCCAATAGTGACCAATAGGAAAGAAAGATATTCAGGAAAAAAATAAATGGAAAAAGATGATAGAAATAGTGAAGAAATTACGAGAAAAAATAGAAATGCAAAAAAAAAAAAAAATATGGAAATAATTACAAAAAAGCTTGAAGCAAAAACAAAGACAGTGGAGGCAAGAAAAAAGATGAAAACAATTCACAAATATGAGGATAAGAATAAGAATGAAAGAAAACGTTAAAATTAACAGAATAAAAAATGATCAAGAATGAAGAAAGGGAAAATAAACATATCAAAATATAATTTAGACAAGAAATGATAATTGTTGAGATAAAAATCTAGGTGAGTGGAAAAGGGAAGATAGAAAGAACGAAAGAAAGAAAGAAAGAAAGAAAGAACGAAAGAAAGAACGAAAGAAAGAACGAAAGAAAGAAAGAAGGAACGAAAGAAAGAAAGAAAGAAAGAAGGAAAGAAAGAACGAAAGAAAGAAAGAAAGAAAAAAAGAAAGAACGAAAGAAAGAAAGAAAGAACGAGAGAAAGAAAGAAAGAAGGAACGAAAGAAAGAAAGAAAGAAAGAAGGAAAGAAAGAAGGAAAGAAAGAACGAAAGAAAGAAAGAAAGAAAGAAAGAAAGAAAGAAAGAAAGCATTTAAAGAAAGAAATAGAATTTACTTAATGGTATTAATTAGAATTTCGAAAGAAAGAAAAAAAAACTATAAAGAAAAAAGAATATAATGATTGAAATAGAATTTAGACAATGCTATTAAATTGGAAAACAATTTAGAAAGGAAGAAATATATAATGAAAGAAAGTTTAAAGAAAAAGAACGAAGGAAGGAATTTAATGAATGAAATATTATTGGAAAAGACGACAGAAACAATTTCAAAAGAAAGAATGAATGTTTCATGAGTAAAATATATTAGGTTGGTGCAAAAAATAATGACGTATTAATGTCGTTTTTTGACGAATTTTTTAACGTCAAAAAACGACATTATTACGTCATTATTTTTGCACCAACCTAATAATTCAAACAATGTTATTAAATAGGAAAATAATTTAAAATGATAAAACGAACAATGGAAGAAAGGAAGGAAAAAAGATAAAAACAACGAAAATGAAAAAGCTTAATCACTGAAACTGAATTTAGATAAACTTATTGGAAAACAATTTCGACGGAAACAATTTTCAAAGTATAAAGAAAGAAAGACAGACATTAATCAGTGACATAGAATTTGGACAATATTATTAAATTTGTAAACATTATAGAAAGAAAAAAAGAAAGAAAGAAATTGATAGAAATACAATCTAAATAAACAATTAAATGAGAGAAAATTTAAGTAGCAGGAGAGAAAGAAAAAGAAAGAAAAGAAGAAGGAATGAAAAAAGAAAGAAAAGAAAGAAAAAAAACAGAGAACAAATGTTCAGTGAGTGAAATATGAGTCAACTGTAATATCTTCTGAGAAAAAAAAAGAATTTTGTATATATATATATATATATATATATATATATATATATATATATATATATATATTACATGAAAACGACAGAAAAAAAGAAAATAAATGAAAGAATAATGTTGAGAAAAATTAGATTTTATACAATGTTATTAACTGGGAAAAGTATTTCAAAAAAAGAAAGAAAAAGAATAAAATATATAAAAAGAAAGCAGGTGTTTATGCAGTGAAATTGTTATAACCTAGAAATAATGCCTAGTTACTGTATGAGGAATAACCAGAACGGAGGTAGGAAATAAAAGGTAATCCTTATAACATCAACAAAATATAATACTCGCCTATCTATCTATCTATCTATCTATCTATCTATCTATCTATTTGTTGTAACCTACAAACGGTTACTGAATGACGAATAACCAAAACGGAGGTTGGAAATTAAAATAGTAATCTTTATAATATCAACAAAATACAATACACGCCAGCGGCGTGAAGTAGGTAAACCACTGCTAGTAGTGGACTACTTACAAAACCTATTATCCACATCCCACTTACAATAGTCTCCAACGTATTTATGAGGATTGGGACATACACATTCGTGTTCATAGGTATGGCATATAAAAGAAATAAAAGACAGAACGGAAATTACTAGAATTACAAAGAATCTTGGGATAGATAAATGTTATATTTCAAAAACGTTAAAGGTACAGGTACGTTCAGAATTTAATTTAACTTTTGATCTCCCGCATATCTAATGTTTGACATAGTTGTTGCTACCAAATAATTTGTTAAGAAATGATAAAACAAGACGTTGAAGACAAATAGTGTATTGAACAGTAAATAAAACAAAAGTATGTTACCCTTCTTGTGAGTGGGTATCGGTTGACCAGCGTTCAGTTTATCACTGTTAATATTTAACATCCCCCGACCCACGAGGGTTATATGTGGCACAAGGCCGAGTTTAACGTGGGTCTTCCAAGGCCGTAAGCTGAGCCAAAAAATCCCCGTAGAACCCGCATAAACCGGTTCGGGTCTGTCTCGCTCCCCGGACGAAACTCTGCCCTTCGGCACATCCTCTTCTGGGTTCCTCTCTGTCTAAGGAAGAGAGTTCGACAGGAGCTGGAAACAGTCACATCCTCGGAAGAACAGTCTATATCACTATTCCCCGCTAGGCTTATTTTTCCTACTAATTTATAGTAAGGGGAAGAGTCCTTAATAGACTCATTAGAGGGAAGACAATGCAACAACAGTGATTCTCATTCATGTTTTTAAGATAATATTAAGGCCAGGCAATAATTTTTTGTTTCTTTTTCTTTAGTACATACTGCTGTTTTTATAGTGTTTAAGTGTCTTTCACACTGATTTATTCAACTTCTACAGCGAAGGTCTCCCAAGAGAGGCAGATGCACTGTGATATTGGTAAACACAGCATGTTAACTACAAGACTTCCTGATCGGGAAAGTCTTGTCAAAAGATAATGTTTGCCTGTCAGCAAACGAAAAAGCCCGAGATGCGAACAGCAATTTTTTTGAGAAAGGATGGAAAAAGAAATGGAAGAAGAAGAATTAATCTATCTATCTATCTATCTATCTATCTATCTATCTATCTATCTATATATATATATATATATATATATATATATATATATATATATATATATATATATTAAAGCATTTCACCCTAAGCAAGGCGGGAAGCCACTAAGACGCAAGGGGTTACAGAAAATTTAGAGCAAGATCAGATAGGAGTGATAGAAGAAAGGATGAGGGTAGTGGATAGATCAAGGCAGCTGGCGATATCGATTGACATTACACTTGAATAGCTGGAGATTATAGCACACAGGGAAAGGAAAAGGGAAGGGAGTTCCACAGGCGAGAGGTGCGAGACATGAAGCTATTGGAGTAGAAGAGACGGCTACATTTAGGAGTTTCGACAGTGAAGGGGTGAGAGCGGGATGCCAGCCTCGTAGGCCGCTTGAACTCATGATGTCTGGGAACCAGCAAATGCAGCTCCTCGGAGCAATTTCCATGAAAGTATTTGACGAAGAGACAGAGGGAGGCGACGGGGCGTCTGTGAGAAAGTGACTGCAGACGAGACGCCAAGGCAGGGCCAACTACATTGCATATCCGCCTCTGGAGCCTATCAAGAACCCCGAGGCAAACAGAAGGGGCACCAGACCATATATGTCAGCAATACTCCATGCAAGGGCGAATTGTAGATTTATAGATCTGGAGGATCGACTTCGGGGAGAAAAAATTCCTGGCGCGGCCCAGGGAGCCAACATATATATATATATATATATATATATATATATATATATATATATAACTTTTTATTAGTAGTACGAATTTGTTTTAGTTTATCATGCCGATATATTGTTGCATTTCTCAGAACAATTGTAAAGATAGGATAAAGTGGATAATTTAGCCAAATCTTCTTATCTTGTCTTCAGAATTATTCTGATAAATTTAACCATATATATATATATATATATATATATATATATATATATATATATGTGTGTGTGTGTGTGTGTGTGTGTGTGTGTGTGTATGACCAGAAAGAGACGAAATAAAGATAGAAAAAATATGCTAAGGGACACGACATACTCAGAGAAAACTTAAAACCAATAATCAAGTTTCACGTAACCGCTATCATCAGGCGACAAAATTGACGTGAAACTCGTATAGTTTTCAGAACTTTGTCTCCTTTTGCTTTATATATATATATATATATATATATATATATATATATATATATATATATATAATACAACATCCCCTGGTGGTAGGAATTATTCCAAAGAGGTCACTTTAAATGAAAATATTAAAATGTTAAATCCATGAGGAGAGAACAATGTATAATAATATGGAAAAGACTTAAACATTGATGATATAGTCAGTTATAAATTTATTTCAACAGATAATATATATATATATATATATATATATATATATATATATAAGTGACTTCCTCATCAGACCGACTATATTTTATGAAATAACACAATTTCAACCTACTTTTTTAAAAAATAAATAAATGAAAATAGAAAACTGAAGTAGCGTATGTATACATACATATACACACGCACACACACAGACAGACATATATATATATATATATATATATATATATATATATATATATATATATATATATATATATATATATATATATATATTAATACAAATTCTTGTAAGTATAAGAAACTATACTAGTTCGGAAAATCTTCGGTGTCTTGATTTGCAAATAATCAAACCAACAACAAAGGGGGAAAAAAATTATAAAAAGAAAGAACCAAGAACATGTATGTCCGCCGAAAATAATCGTCTATAATGCAAGTCCAAAGCCCAAAGAAAAAAAAAACCGATACGAGAACGTAAAATAAATAAATAAAGTGCTCGATACAATGAGCAGAGCAGACCTAGTTAAACCTAGAGAGCCAGACTAACCTATCAAGGTTTCAACTAAGCGGATCGTCAGGGAAGCCAGCCTTTCCTGACGATCCGCTTAGGTCAAACCTTGATAGGTTTGTCTGGCTCTCCAGGCTTAACTATATACAAATACGTCAAAAAACGACATTATTACTTTTGCACCAACCTAATATATATATATGTGTATATATGTGTGTTTGTGTGTGTCTTTGCATGTGTATCGGCCTGACGATTGCGCCTAGTATGAAACAGACTGTCGTCTCTGAGTGGTGACTTTAATGTTCACTTTCATATATATATATATATATATATATATATATATATATACAGACACAGGGGTAAATTTTAAAAAAATATCCGCCCTTTCGTCATAACATATCTTTAAGTTTGTCACACTGCCTGTCTACCTAAAGTTATGTTATCGCAAAAGTTCAGATAATTTTTTACTTACTCTCGTATAAAATTTTATAAGTTAAAGGATTTTCTTTATCAAACCGAAATATTTTTATCACTTTAAGCGGTATTTTCCGTGATACTCACATCCGTTTACGGCCCTGAATAATCGAGAAACTTGACACGCCAGAAGCCGGAAGAAAATTCCACGAGGGAGAAGGACGAGAGAAGTAACTGTTAGCATTGAACTTACGGTTACATGAAGCCATTTCAACTGTAAAATGATGAATCTCGTATTTCAATTCACAGTCTTTGTACAATAAATGAAAATTTATTCAGAACAGTTACCATGAAAGTATTTATAGAAAAGACACAAGGAAGCTACATCAGGGCGCTAGGAATGGGTGACTGAAGACGAGATGCCAGATGACGGAACTGCGGAATGTTGGCCCGAGATGGCAAAATCTCCTTGACTCTTTTGCGATTAAAATGACTCTGGCGCCGTTTTGGGCTATTAAAATTAGAAAAACATTCCTTGCATCGGTTAATCACAGATTGTAGTTCATTTTTGTAATCAGCTGCCAGTTTTATATAATCTAATTGATCAGGCTCTTTTCGTCAGCGCTCATATTTATTTAAGAAGATTATTTAGTTATTGGTTATTATACAGATGTTTTTGTTCTTAAGAAATCTAACAGAAGAGCTATTCTTGATGGAATGTTTAGAGAGAGAGAGAGAGAGAGACACACACACACACACAGAGACAGGCAGAGAGATCTTTCTTTTATGTGCCATGTTCCTTCAGGACATAGACGAACATTGTCCTCCACATCTTCCTGTCCCTTGTAGCACTTAATAATTTTTGTCTTTTTGGTATTTCTCCCAAACCCTGTTTTGCTATCCATTTGCCCAAGCCCATCAAGCACTGCTTTCCTCTGTCCCTCTTTCCCTCCACCAGTCCCGTGGGTATCTGATTTTCTAAGCCCTCTTTCCTCATTACGTACCAAGAAATTTTAATTACCTCTTCGTGATGTTTCCTTTTTGTTTCAATTTTCTCTAAAACCACATCGTTGCTCAAATTTTCGGCCCATCGGATTCTCAGTATCCTTCTGTAGAACCCCATTTCTGTTACTTGAAGTCTTTTCTTCATCTTTCAGAAGACTGTCCAGCATTCACTGCCATACAGGAGGACATATATCACATAACAGTTCAATAGCCTTTTCTTTGTTTCTAGCGAAATTTTTCTTTCTCTTATTACTCTGCTAAACTTTTGGAATGCATCTTTGGTTATCCCAATACGTCTTTGGGTCTCAGTCAAAAAAAAAAAAAAAATCCCAAGAAACGGGACGGAATATAGAAAACGGAATAAAGAGATAGAGAACAAATGTAGACAAGCTAAAGAGAAATGGTTAAACGAAAAATGTTACACACTGATTTCCTCTGTACCTCTTCCCCTATATCCGTCCTGTGAGTATCTGATTTTCCAAGCCCTCCGTCCTCGTTATGTATCCAGGAATTTCAACTGCCTCTTCCTGATGTTAAATATGAGTTTCTTTTTCGCTTCCATTCTCTCCCAAACCTCGTTGTTGCTCACATGTTCGATTCATGCTATCCATAGCATCTTTATGTTGTATCGAGTCTGTTCTACATCTCTGAAGACATTGTCCAGCATTCGCTGCCATAAAGAAGGACATATATCACTCAACAGTTCAATACTCTTTCCTTTATTTCCAGCAAAACTTTTTTTTCTATCTCTCAATACACTGACTTAGTTTCAGTTCTTATTAAAAGCGAAATACGTTCTTTGTACATCTTGGGAATTATATGAAATATTCTAGCTGGCAAAATACCAAGAAAATTGTTAATTTTACAGATGTTGAAATGAATATTAGAAAAAAAAAATAAAATAAACTAGCTTAATTTAACTTTACGTTCCATTTCAATATTCCATTACTTGTTTTTGGAAACCCAGTCGATTTCTTCATTATTTCAAGCCGAATTCCTTTCTTTCATTTAAATCAATATCAGTAATTTATTTCATGTTTTTTGATATATGCAATTATAATTTATCTTTCCGTCTCTTTTCATTTTCAAATAGGGATGCTGATTAATCTAAAATTCCAGGTGCGCTGTAATGTGACACCAACTAAAATTATAAAATTACATTTTTTTAACATTAATTCGAATAATTATTAAAATTACTACCTCTGTCCCAAAAGACTTGTTACAGTTGCATACACTTTTTGACATTTTGACGGTAGAGAGCTTGCAATTCGTAGAAAGACGAACTGTGTTTCGTAGAAATATGAAATCTGTCCCAAAATATTTGTTACATTTCCATGAACTTTTCACCTGCTAAATGTAACCTGGGTTATGGAATCTTGGTAGTATTTAAAGGAAACACGATATATGAAATAATTCAGACATCTTCTTCTTTTGTAATAGATTTCGCTTGTCAGGAAAAAACGTCACGGGGGGAAAAAAAAAGACTCACAATTTTGACTAGTAAAAATTTCACTAGAAAAAAAAACACAATTAAATTATGCAATAAATTTAACTATTTCACTCGGGAACTTCACCATTTTATCGGGTCTACTCAGCTTGCAATTGAAATTCATAGAAAATTGATCCAACTTCTAAAAATGTTTTCTAAAAATGATTCCATCACATATTCGGTATATTTCATAGTTCGGGAGTCTTAGTATTCCATAAGACCCGACCTTTTGTGATTAAAACCTTAAAAGTTTTTTTTTTTTTCTTTAAGTTTTCGCCAAAGCATAAACAAACCACAGAGCTCGTATACGAAGATATATTAAGCTGTAAAAAATTTTGCTAAGAAATGTTACGGTCATATATGTAATATATTTCAAAATTAGGGAGTTTTAGTATCCCATGTTATTTTTATATTAAAATTTGAATTAAAAGTTCCTTGAATTTTCAGTTTATTCATGAGACTCGGATTTTGTTTATTTTGGGGATAAAAGTCTGGGATGTTTCCGCTGGTTTTGTCTTGTTACATTTTTCTTGTAACCTTTTTTTACCTGAATTATTATTATTTTTTTTTTTTTTTTTTTGTCAGCGTATATTATATACTAGCTGTAGAGCCCGGCGTTACCCGGGGATATAACAGTAAGAGATAAATCAAGTATCGACCATCATAAAGACTGAAAAATAAAATTGACAAAGATTATTGTTTAAGGTTGACGGACACGCATGTCTTAATTATTTATTTATTTTTTTTACGAATTGGTCAAACCCAAACTCAAACAAAAACATTGTTTTCAATCGTTATGAGTCTACCGATTGAATAGAATTTTATTATAAACAATTGTCTTGTAAATGGAATTTTTAAAGCATTCTGAATGTAAAAATAAAGAAAAAATTGTGCAAGCCAATAAGAAACACTACCTGCTAAAAAAAAAGTGAAGTTTTGTTGAAATGGGTTGGAAAATGTAAGAAATCCGATCCCATATATAAACGAACACACACACACACACACAACCAACCTGTGTTTGATAATAAATATAACTCGATAACTCGATATTAATAAGTATAACTTGATATGATTTGTCCCCCTTTCATTAATGCCTCTTAATCGTGTTTTCAAGATTTAGTGCAAAAACAATTGTGTTTTTCCAATTTTTGGAACGACTGCAAGGTAATTTTACGTAGTCCTGTAAAATTTTGTTGAAATCGGTTGAAAAAATGTAGGAAATCCGATCCAATATATAAACGTACAGACACACACATACACAATCTGCGTTTTATAATAAGTAAGATGAGATTTAAAATATACTATAGGACAGAATTAATATATCTACATGATATATTTTTGAGAATTACCTTTTCCTCATAAAATAAAACCACGAACTCCAACAGCTCCGAATCAAGAATCCACATTTAAATTTGAGGAGAAAATTTGCCAAGAAAATTTTGAAAACCACTATGGAAATAAGGAAAGCAAATTATATAATGTAATATTTTTATTTTTCATTTTAAATATGTAAGGCAACCCACACCCAAGCTTCCTATTGACCGGTCAAGGATTACGTTTAAATTCATGCATTCGACGCACCAAGGAGGAAATGACATCAGAAAAATCGACCTGAAAATATTTTTAGAAAAGACAGAGAAAAGCCAGATATGGCAGCAATATTGAATGAAACGAATGATAGATTTAAAAGTGTGCAAAATCAATACTGACGAGAAAAAAGATGTCTGCCTTGATAGAGTTAACAAGATTTCCTGGCAGCAGATTTATTCAATATAATCACTCCATTTCATGCCAGTGCAGAAACTGAATCCAAGAAGGCATAAAGATCCAACAGGAAAAAATTCAAATCTTGCACTTATAAAAATTAACAATGTACTAGACAACTTTAATTTTTTGCAGACTCACTATCTGTACTTACATCACTGATAAACAAAATCACATAAAAATCACTTAATAGTTACATTACGAAACAGGTAAAAATCTCATCGACATGAAAATAATAACTTGTCTTCTGTTACTTATCTAGCCCAATTTTTGTGAAAGTGGGCCATATGGCCCCCTTGGAGGGCATGAGATATCTTCTGAAGCCACAAGGACATGCTTGAAAAATGGTAGGGTCACAAGGGAGCATAGAATATTTGGTACTCACTATATATATATATATATATATATATATATATAACATCATCCTCAGACAAACTGTTTCGCAGCTCATCAGTGTGGCTAGACATCCGGTTGCCTCTAGCAAAACATATATATATATAGTTTTGTAATTAATAATTATTATTTTAAATAAAATATATTCATTATTAAGTTAAATATTAAATTAATCTAAGCCATTTTGTTAACATGAATATTTATTTATTGTAATTTTTTATCTGATCTATGCAAAATAGCTCTTTTTATATTTTAATTTCTTAAAATTTAAAACACTTATATTTTAAAGTTGAAATTATGGTATGTTTTCACCAACTTGTCTTCTTTTTTTTTCTTTTCTTTAAATAATTCTTAATTTTCTGTAATTTAATTGTAATTCACTAATAAATCTTTCATTGGGTATATTTCCTGATTTTCTTAAAGTTTGATAAAATAATTCAATTGCCAAAAATAGGAAAGCACTTTAGCAGGATGTCGGCATGAAGCACTTGTCAATTTGATAAAAAAAAAAAGAATATACTGCAAGATCCCAACTTTCAGCAATAATGTGTAAAGAGAAGTGAGGAATCTGAATTTGTTTGCTTATTGAACAATTTCCATATTAATTTACGCATTAACATCAAATTCATTCCGCTGACAAAGATGGCGATAACCGAGTCAAGATCGCCCATGCCGGATACGGGAAGCTATTCAAAAGAGTCATCAGCAATTTGGGGCTAACTTAAACCACTGGTCTACTGTAATCTCGACTTCCCTGTACGAAATTCTCCTCTACAGAAGGATGGAGAGCATAGAGTGGGTCGAATACTTTGCTCGAATTCCAGACATCTGCCTACCCAAACGAATCCTCTTCTCGGAGCCGACATCTGGCAAGAGACCACGTGGAGCCTCGCGGAGTCAATTCAAGGGTCAGCTCTTAAAATTTGAACGACTTGTGTTGCATACTGAAGCCAGGTTTCTGTCCAATGGTAATGGCGTGAAGCGTTTTGGAAGATTGTAGTTTGCACAGTTTCCTTAGCAAATATATTTACCGAAATGCTTGATGATGACCTTAGCCGTGTATGCTAATCATTTGAAGTAGTTACATAATGATATGAAAACTTGCTTCTCTGATCTACTCCAAATGACAATGCCGCACTGGTTTGTGGATCCCTTCATTGCTGATACATCTGAAGTTGATATCACCCTATAAGAAAGTTTCATTCAACTTCAAAATAACAAAGCACTTCAAGTGAGGTTCAAGCATGGTGGATACCAAAAAGTGTGGATGATTGAATCATGTATAAGAATTACCCACTACTTTTTCAACATCTTAATTGATTGAGTCTGGTTTCAGTCGGATGATACATCCATGACAAAGACTCTAAGTTGCCTTGACGTAGAAAAAAATTTCTGACGGCATTCAAGCCAGACATTTACCATTTGGCAGCCCTGCACCAGTCACAGGAATCCCATTAAAACCATACAAGATATAGCTGATGGCATATATATATATATATATATATATATATATATATATATATATATATATATATATATATATATATAATATATATATATATATATATATATATATATATTATTTTGTAAGTAAATAGTTTAATTCAAAAAAACATATTTATTCAAATAATAAACATCTGTATAACAAACATCTCTCGCCTACAATCAACCTGATCTTATTTAACAATAGAAATGGAGAGTTAAAAGTTTATATATATTTTTTTTTAAATAGAATGATGTTTACGTGAATTCCAGACTTGCTCAACACGCGTAGGCTCGGAACAAACGCTCCTATTCAATAAGCACAACAATAAAATAACATCACCAAATCAATCCCTCCTTGAAAATGGCTAAAGAAGTTGCTGAAAGCGCTTGAGACAAAGAAAATTATGCAAAATATCTATACTCTATTACTCGTGAGGGTGCTGTAAAATTAAATAAAAAATAATTAAGTCATCCTTCTCTGTAGTATTTCATGAAAAATATTTAAAAGAAAGGATACTGTCTATACATACATATATATATATATATATATATATATATATATATATATATATATATATATATATATATATATATATTCTGAAGAAGTGAATATATATATATAATTAGTGTATATATTGTGGTCCTCATTTACTATCTGTGCGATGAAAAGAATGATACAAACGGGTGCGTACAAGGCATATAATGGAAAATAAAATCATCACGTCATTAAATAACCAACAGAGTTGATAAACTGTAAAAAATACCAAAGTTCAACCAATCAGGTGCAAAAGGAAATAAGGTGTTAAAAAATCATCCATAGGCTCTACCCCCCCACACACACAAAAAACGCTACGAAATTTTACACCAACCCAATAGTTATTTATATTTCAGCATATAAATTTCTAGCTATAAGTTATATTAAGTATTGAGCAGTGTGAATTTTAAAAAAAATATCAACATTTTTCGTTTAAAATCAATGCTTTTTCATCATTAGCTAAAGGACTATCACAACCCTGTCACATAATCATTTTTATTTAATCAATAACAATAGTTTGGTGCTTTTTTTTTTCTTCTTTTTTTTTCCTAAATAATTTTCATTTGATTTTTAATTGTGTCTTTATCACACCATTTGGTTTATGCAGATTTCCAGGTGTTCTTCCTTGTAGCAAAAATTCTTTTTTTCTCTCCATAGAATGTATAAATCACATAATTAATCACATTAACATTTTTCACCCTGAAGCAATAAATAAGAAATAATAGTTTCCATTGAAGTTCAATTAATACAAAACTGAAGAAGCCACCCATGGCAGAGGATTTTTGAAAGAGCTGATGTGAATGTAAGAAAATCAAGTAAGTAAACATGTTTCTTCTTCTACTTCTTCTGTGGCGTGATAGATCATGGTTCTCCACAGCTTCCTGTTTCCTTGTAGCACTTAGTAAATTTTGTTTTACTTTTGCTAACACTCTTATCCCTGTTCTGTGAACCATTTACACAAGGTCTGTATCTAGTCTATGCGCTGCTCTCCTCTGTCCCTCTTCAATATGCCCTGTGCGTGTCAAATTTTCTAAGCCCACATTCCTCATTATGCGTCTTAAAAGGATCGACTGTCTCTTTCTGATGTTATGTATAAGCGCTTTGTTTCTTGTTATTTTCTGTAACATTCCGTCGTTTCTCACATGTTCAGTCTATGGTATTCTCAAAATCCTTTTCTAGAAACAAATTTCCGTTACCTCAAGTCACGCCATCTCTGTGATGAGATTTTCCAGCATTCACTGCGGTATGTGATATTTTGTAACAGTCCAATACTCTTTCCTTTGTTTCTAGCGAAATTTTCATGTTTCTTAATGCTTTGCTTAGCTTTTGGAAAGCATCTTTCCCTATTCGAATGCGACTTCGGATTTCGGTTTCACATTTTCCGTCCCCTATTAAAAGACAAATAACGATCGGACATTGATTGATAAAAGGCAAGAGAATTCTGTTATTTGAAGAAATACGGCATTTCTTTTCTTAATCTGATCTTTATAAAGTTTCAGCATGCCAGGAGGAGTCAGGTAATTTATGGAGCGGTGCAGAAAATCGAACATTTTCAACACATCTCTAGCAGTGGATCGTATGGGGTTGCGTTATAATCTCGAATCTTAAAACCCCGAATGTCGAAATCCTTGAAATTTAAAATCCCGAAATTTGAAATCCCAAATGTATCAAAATCCCGAAAGATCAAAATCCCGAAGAATTTGTTTAATCATTTATACCCCAATGCAAGACAGTAAAGCCACTAAGAAACATTGGGTTAGAAGCACATTCTTATTATAAATTGTTTTAACACTTACTATTTCGTCCATTACTATTGCCTACACACAGGTTCCACGCCTGCAAATGTGTCCTTCTTTGTAGACATGCTATATTTCTTCATATCTATAACACCTTTCTGAGAAAAGCACCCTTTATGACACTACACACATCAAGATCTCTCTTGTGTTTTTTTTTTCTTTGCTCATGAGATTTACGTTAAACACATTGCGCATCTCGACATCTCTAGTTGTGGCTGTCAGTCACCATATGACTTTATATACGCATGTGCTAAGAACCAACTTTTTTTGTCTCTGTTACTTATACACAATATGGTAAGACGATTACGGCTGTTGTAATAAGTAGCTTTGAATTACGGTCGATAGAAATTAGCCTTGTCCTTTTCAGATAATACATATGTTGTTAAACAGCGCTGTATATTAAAAACACTTGTTTATATTTGCAAGAATCTCCCAGCAGTATACTCTCTCTCCTTTTCTTCAATTGCTTAGCTCTTTTCTTATACAATTTAATTCTAAGTATGATGATAAACTACATCTGGTAGCAAGGTCTCTGATCGGAGAAGTGAAGATTCACAGGAGTACGGAACCACATCTTACTTGCTATTTTTCCCAGGTTCACTTGACCCTGGATGGCAGCACCTGTCAGGGTCTCAGCTAAGGACAAATAGTGAATCCCTGAACAGAAACAAAACCCTATGAAAGTATTAATATACATTTTTATAGTAAAAAAAAGCAATACATTTTTATATTAACAAATTGCCAACAATAGAATTTTAAAACAAAATGTCAAGGAAAACATTTTATGTTAAAAATTTTTTATAGCTAAATATGACCAACAATATATTTTATAGCAAAATGGCCAACAATACATTTTATAGCAAAATGACCAACAATAGATTTTATGGTAAAATGACCAACAACACATTTCATAGCAAAATGACCAACAATACATTTCATAGCAAAATAACCAACAATACATTTTATAGCAAAATGACCAACAATACATTTTATAGGAAAATTACCAACAATATATTTCATAGTAAAATGGCCAACGATATATTTTATAGCAAAATAACCAACAATATATTTTATGGTAAAATGACCAACAATACATTTTATAGTAAAATGACCAACAATACATTTTATAGCAAAATGACCAACAATGCATCCTATAGCAAAACAAACAACAATATATTTTATGGTAAAATTACCAACAACACATTTTATAGCAAAATAACCAACAACATATTTTATGGTAAAATGACTAACAATACATTTTATAGCAAAATAACTAACAATATAATTTATAGCAAAATGACCAACAATATAATTTATAGCAAAAAGACCAACACTATATTTTTTTGTAAAATGACCAACAATATAGTTTATTGAAAAAATGACCAACAATACATTTTATAGCAAAATAACTGTTGTGGATTCCGAGATGAATTCGGTCTCCAAGGAATGGCAAACGCAATAATTAAATATAAGAAATAAAATGTATTTACACAATCATACAAACAGTAATGCTGTTAGTAAGTCCAGGAAGGTGGTTAGTAGCAAATACAGATATATATATATATATAGTCTCGAAATAGGACTCCCTTAGAGTTTACGTCCTTGTAACTGACTTCTACCAGAGGTTATCTCACACTATCTCCGTTCGTATATTCTCTCACTCTGCGTATATCCTCTCTCTATCCGACTACCGACTACCCTCACTGACTGTAACCCTGGGTATTTAACGGTAGAAGTCCAGGTACACTTGGTAGAGTCCACTTATATGAAAAAGGGGTGGATCCCATAGCACCCCCCTCGCGACACCAAATATCGCGAATAGTTCGATTAAACAATCTATGGTGTTTTCCGTTGTTGGGTGTTTAAATCTGGCAACCTCTGGCCATTTACTAAAACTATCTATTGTTATTAGATAATAGTAACCTTCAATGGGTCCTGAGTAATCCACGTGAATTCTGAACCACGGTCTGTCTACTTTAGGCCATGGCCTTTGTATAGAGGGTGGTGCCTTCGCCGCAGCAGCACAGCCTTTGCAACTTTCCACCATTTTCGTGATATCATCGTCCATGTTCGGCCGGTATACAAAACTTCTCATGAGTGCTTTCATCCGGTTTTTTCCGGGATGTCCCAAGTGAAAGTCTTTTAAGATCCTTCTTCGTAGTGACTTTGGAATTACTACTCTCTCGTTATACAACAATATGTTGTCACAGATTGAGAAACTGTCTGCTAAATTCTTCACTTTCTCTTCTATTTTTTTATTGGTTTCCTGAATAAACTCGTCTCTTTCTGCTTCTCGTCTTATCTCTAGCAGCGTTACAGGTAGTTCCTTTATTGTATTGCATAGTACCTTACTGATTTCATCTTCCGCTTGTAATGCGGCAATTACCGACTCTTCTAACGGTTCGCTTTTCGCAGGTATTAATCGCAATAGTCCATCAGCGTGTCCTATTTTCTTTGATGGTAAGAATTCCAATTTAAAATTATACTTCAGTAACACAGTTCCCCATCTTAAAAGTCTGTTCGCTGTGTAGACTGGTAGGCCATTTTTCGAACCAAAATTCGTAAGAAGTGGTTTGTGGTCCGTTTAGAGTGTGAACTCTCTCCCATAAATATATCTGTGAAAACGAGTTACTGCAAAAATTATGCCCAATGCCCTCTTTTCGATCTGTGAATAGTTTCTCTCCGCCAGTAATAATGATCTAGATGCGTGTGCAACGGCTTTGTTTGTACCGTTCCGCATCTTGTGTAGAATACACGCACCTACCCCATGTGAGCTCGCGTCACTTGCAATAATGATTTCGAGTTCGGGATCGAAATGTATCAATGCTAACTCCGAAGTTAATTTTTGTATTATTTCCTTAAATGATTTTAATCCCAATTATTCTCCTTTTTTAGTAACTCATTTAGTGGGTCCCTCAGTTTATTTATATTATCAATAAATTCGCTAGGCCCAGGAAACTTTGTAGTTCTGCAACATTTTTTGGTTCCGGCATATTTTTAATTGCAGATCCCCTCTCTGGGTCCGGTTTCCTGCCATTTTCATTTATTATCTGACCTAAATATTCAATTTCATTTGGGAAAAAATCACACTTTTCTCCTTTTACTTTGAAGCTGAAGTCCTGAAGTCTTCTAAAAACTTCTTTTATGTGATGTGTGCTCTTCAACATTGTCGCTCTTAATTAGAATATCATCCAGATAAGCGGTCGCAAAATTCTGGCCCGTGAGCATTGTGTCCATCGTTTGCTGAAAAATTGCAGGTGCAACTTTTATTCTGAATGGTAGTCTGTTGAATTTGTACAACCCTTTGTGCGGATTAATGCAAATGATTTTCGTACTCACTTCTTGTATTGGGATTTGTAGATAAGCCTCACTAAGATCTATTTTTTAAAATGTCTTACCGCCGTTGAGCTTTGTAAATATCTCCTCTAGGCTCGTTGGTGGGTAATGGTGGTCTTTTATTACCTTGTTGAGTCCCGTCAAAAAATCTGCGCATACGCGAATTTCTCCTGACTTCTTTTTTACCTAAACCACCGGCGCTGCCCAATCACTCAACTCTGTTTTTGATAGAATCCCAGTTTGTTCAAGTCTCTCCAACTCTTTGTCTATTTTTTCTATAGTAGCAAACGGTACATTTCGCATCTTTCTAAAACTTGGTTGGACGTTTTCTTTTAATTCTATTTTGGCCTTAAATTGGTTGCATCGTCCCAACCCGCTTAAAAATATCTCAGGAAATTGATTATATAATTCTTCCTTCAATTTTATAGTATCTGATGGTTCAACCACTAACTTTTTGCAAAACGAGTTGATAGGTAGGTCCCAAACGTTGAATATCTGCATCCAGTCGATACCTACTAAATTTTCAGTATCTTTTATGACGTATATCTTAAGTTTTTTTGTTTTGCCGTGAAATTTAGCTATTATTTCTCCCTCAAATTTAATTCGTTTGCCTGTAACCGTCTTGGCAATTTTTTGAGTGTGTAACATGGTAGGTCTGTTGAGGTTTTTCCATGTCTCTAAGTTGATTATCGTGAGGTCGGAACCCGAATCCAGTTGTAATGTAATCTTTTTATTTAAAATTTCCAGTTCTACATATTTTCTTACATTGGTGTTGTCATCATTATTCATCCTTGTAACTCTTATTCTATTAGTATCTTCTCTATTTCTACATTGCGATGCCTAGTGGCCCTTTTTACCACATTCAAGACAGTTTTTATATCTGAAGCGGCAATCCTTGTTCCAATGTAATCCTCCACATGGATAACATGCTGATGGAGGGGGCTTATATTTGTTTCGATATTCGTCATAATTTGTCATGTATGTTGTACTTTTTCTCTTATCATAAAATTTTATTTTTCTTTCCGGGGAGGGTGAGAATCTTTTTTCATTGTCGTAAAATTTTAGTTTTCTTTCCGGGGAGGGTGAAGAACGTAGACTTTTGTTTAACTTACGTATATGAGAACAGCTGAATCTTCAATGTCCTTTGCGTCTTTCTTTATGCTTAAACATCTCTGGCAATCTTCCGATAATTGCTATAATGTTAGACCCGGTTCGTTTTGTAATTTTGCAAGCATTCTTCTACGAATTTCGCTATCTTTTGTAGAAACTAGCCCTTGAACAAAATTGAGACATTTAAAATTGTCCGGTGTTAATTCCGCTAGTTTGAAGTCGTCACAATTTTATTTACGATTGCGGCAAACGTGGAATAATCCTCATTATCGCCCTTTACCAGGTTAAGGCATTTCCACTCCTATGGAAGAGTGATGTTTTGGAGCTGAAGAATTCTTTAAGACATGTCACTGCTTCGTCAAACGTTAATTCGTTCGTCTTTTTTGGCAAGATATAATCCCCGAACTTTATATATTCTTCAGTTCCTAATTTTCTAAGCAATAGACGTAGCTTTTTTGCTTCTGTCCAATTTTTACAGTCTATGTTAAAGATGTGTTCATGTCTTCTGAAGTAATCTCCAAAACTTTTGTCCTCATCTAGAGAATATTTGAAAATTTCTATGGTATTCCACACAGCGTCTTGCGAAAATGTTGCTTCTTTTTCCATATCTAATTGATTGTTGCCCGCTACTTTCAGTATTAGTTCCTGGAGTTCTGTTTGTCTATCTTGATTTTCTTTTTGCGTTTGTAATAATTGCTTTCGCCATTTTTCTTGTATCTGTAACTGTTGATCATTTTGGTATTTTATCAGTTATACCAACATATTTTTAAAATCTTCCATGATAACTCAAATTTATGTATTTTTACTCCTCGAAATTGTTTATCGCTAATTTGTTGTTGTAACGACGAGGGAAGTATTTTTCTTTTGTTGATTAGTTTTCCGCGTGTGTTCGCCAAGTTGTTTGATGGTTAGGCGTAAGAATTTTTTTTTTCTTTCCCCGTGTGAGTTTCGAATCCTCGTTCGCCAAGTTGTTGTGGTTATCCGCGTGAGTTCGAATGCTTGGCGCCAAGTTGTTGTGGATTCCGAAATGAATTCGGTCTCCAAGGAATGACAAATGCAATAATTAAATATAAGAAATAAAATGTATTTACACAATCATACAAAGAGTAATACTATTAGTAAGTCCAGGAAGGTGGTTAGTAGCAAATACAGATATATATATATATATATATAGTCTCGAAATATGACTCCCTTAGAGTTTACGTCCTTGTAACTGACTTCTACCAGAGGTTATCTCACACTATCTCCGTTCGTATATTCTCTCACTCTCCGTATATCCTCTCACTATCCGACTACCGACTACCCTCACTGAGTGTAACTCTAGGTATTTAACGGCAGCACTCCAGGTACACTTGGTAGAGTCCACTTATATGAAAAAGGGGTGGACCCCATAACAATAACCAACAATACATTTTATGGTAAAATGACCAACAATACATTTTATAGCAAAATGACCAACAATATATTTTATAGCAAAATGACCAACAGTACTTTTTATAGCAAAATAACCAACAATACATTTTATTACGTAGTTGAAGGAATACAACTGCGTTCAAAATATATTTAACTGAAGCCATAAAATTGCTCAAAATATTTAGATTACGGCGTTAAATAATCAACGACGTTTGCTATGCCACGAAACAACATCAGTCAACCAACCATCGAAGATGAGAAAACTCTTTTATGACATTAATCGATATAATATCCTAGATTTTCTTAGATAAATTAAACTATATTCTCTTAAAAATCTATAGGATAAAACACATATCACTGCTTCTAGTAATTATGCTCACACAAATATATATATATATATATATATATATATATATATATATATATATCCACAAAAGATGAGTATTAACTACCATGTCGACGATATTTAGCAAGTTTCCTGTACAGGAAACTTGTACTTTAAGGTGACGTAGGCGGGCATATTAAGTGTTTGTAATAAAAACTAAAAATGTCTTGAGACAAATGGAAGTGGAAGTATAGCTTCCATTTTATTGACATATCGCCCTCTATGTAAATGTTAGTAGGAACAGGAACATTCTCCATGAAGACATGCACTTCGATCAATAACAATTTCCCAAGACTACCAATGGTTTCTACTCTGTGTGTTCCCAAATCGAAAAGGTGAAATCGTAAAATATTTTTTTAGAGAAACGACCGTTTCATATGCTCTGAGGATTACAAGGAAACTCGTCATAAAACTTGTACATAATGATATATATATATATATATATATATATATATATATATATATATATATATATATATATATATATATTGGTTTCTGAATATATATAGAGAAATACATGCACACTTATGTGTATGAATGTATAGGTGTAGATTTTTACTTAGATTTTCTATTTCAAGCAAAGTCATACAAGAGAGAATAAAATTCACTTTCTCGCAATGGTGCACCACATTATCTTGCAAAATATCCCTCCGTGAAAAGCGAAAAAGATGAGATCGAAAGAAAAATATATTTGGCAAAATGGCAAAGATATAAGAAGAGAGGAACCAAAAGAAAAGGTGTTGGCTTTCTGTGTCTCAGGCCATACTAATGGCGTACTCAGTCAATACTACAACTTTTGAAAAGGTTTCTTGATGCCGTCATCCTAAATGATTACTACTTTTAGCTTAGTCTCTCACGGCATGGCATTATTGGCTCACCCAGTGGGATTAAATCGAGCGATATTCTGTTACACGGAGTTTGTTAAAATCGATCTAAATCCGACACTCATGGATATATGTATAAAAGATAGATATAAAAATTGAATATCGACGTGAATTCGTTTATGCGCAATACTTGCAAATGAACATCTCAAGCGTAAAAACTACTAAATAAATGTATTCGTTGCATAGAGTTGAATTATTCTTAGTCTTGAATTAGGAGCTCAAAATACTTCAGATTCAATATACGAATGACAATTTAATTTCAGGTAAAGCCGTGTTCATGATTATCTGGGTGTTGTTAGTAGCTTCAGCTTAAAAGTTCTTTGCTGTGAAACTATGAGAATATGGTGTTATTGCTGAAAATATTCTTGTGGTTCGTTTCTCAAAAATTCTTTCACGACTGTTTGTCACGAACATCAGGAATTCTTTATTATTCAACTAATTTTTTTTAAATTTAGAAAATAACCAACAAAATCTTTGTGCTAATTAAGTGAAACTATTACTTGTACACTTTTGTATCGGGTTTCTCAGACCGAAAAACTTGGGCACCTCGAGGCGGTGTAATGGTTAGCAAGCTTGTCTTGCCAGAGCAATTACGACTGAGTAATGAGTTCGATCCTAACTGGGTGCCCCATATTTTCGGCCTTGCGCCACCTCTAAGCTACGCTTGGAAAATCTTTTCTCAGACCGAAACTGACAAACTATTAAAATTTAAGTATACACTTGCCGTATATTTACCTTTTCTTTCGAACAAATTCTCGTAAAACGTTCTGCTCTTTCAAATAAACCTAAGAACTCTTCATGCCTCCCATCAGCACGGCTGATAGAAACCTCCAAGAGAATGAATCGTTGCTCTATCTGAGGCTAATATTCTCGGATGACCTGATGTGGAAATATTTTATCGAGTCCATTGCTAGGTCTGCTATGGAAGTTGGCAATGTCGTGCTATACAGTGTTTCTCGCAAAAATTGATCTTCCGTATTTGTAAGTCCATGACTTGAACACTGCTGCCACATAGGATCCGCTGACCCTATTTTATATGTAGATATTCTTGATAAAATTCAAAGAAGAATCAGCAATTTTATGGGTCCTGTCCTGGTATGTCGGCTACGTTCACTTTCTCACCTAATGTAACATCTCCCTGTCTCTTCTATAAATATTTCTATGGTAATTGTTCGGATGAACTCTTCGCTAGGCCACCTACACTTTATGAATTTAAGCAAACTAATAGATGAGAGGCACAGTGGAGTAGTGCATAGCGGCTCGGATTGAGAAATCCGAGTTCGAATTCCAGTCGAATCCATTACATTCACTTACTTGCTAATACCCTTGGGTAAGGTATGAATCCTCTTCTTCTCCCCATCAGCTATGGGTAAATAGCAGGGCAGACTTGGTTCTATAGCCTTGGAGGGCAACAGATCTACTGCAGAAAGAAATGACAACCGAGCGCGGGCAAAAATCTGCCTCGTCATTCATGTATCGAAAGATACATGATCGCCTACGCGTGTATAACGCATGGCACAAAACGTACTGAGATAACATATAGTTGAAAACTTAAATGTTTAATAGAGCACTTTCATTTTAATATATATATATATATATATATATATATGTGTGTGCGTGTGTGTGTTTGTGTGTGTGTGTGTGTGTGTGAGAGAGAGAGAGAGAGGGAGAGAGTGTGTACAGGTGAACCTCGGCGTGATGTAATGGTTAACAAGTTTGACGTAGCAATGGATTCAATATAGTCTTTCCACGTCATATCTGCAGAGAACCTGAGCCCGGGAAAGCGCAATGAGTGACTTTCCTGGAAGTTCTATCATTCATGCGTACTGCTACAATATCTGGTCTGATGTTCCTACTATATCTCGATATTCAGGATAAATTCCAATTAAGGGCCTGTAATGTAATCGATGGGGAAATAGTACGACAGAGAGGGTTCTATAGCGTTGGATGGCAACTGGTCTACAGGAGAAATAAATGGCAACCTACAGCGGGAGAAAATCTCCCTCGTCAGTCATGTATCGAAAGATACATATTCGCCTCAGCGTGTATCACGCATGGCGCATAACTGAACTGATATTCACTTACGTGCGAATACTCTTGGGAAAATTAAAAATACTCTTCTTCTCGCCATCAGCTATGGAAAAATAGCAGGACAGACCTGGTTCTAAAGCCTAGGATGGCAACTGGTCTACTGCAGAAAGATATAGCAACCTATTTCTGGAAAAAAAAAGAAATCTGCCTCGTCAGTCATGTATCGAAAGATAACTGATCGCCTAAGCGTGTATCACGCATAGCACATAACTGACTTAATAGAAATGAATTAAGTAAAAAAGAATGAATCTAATAAAAGTATAAAATTATAATTAAATTTATGAGAACATTTTTTATTATTATTGTTGTTGATAAAAATAAATATTTGAGAGATAAATAATAAAGGAAGAATTTATCTACTGAACTTAACTTGTGAGTAGATTGTTGGCGAGCTCTGTTCAAATCACAGATGAATTGGCTAGATCTAACTGCATGTTATATGCAGTTTTTGGGGTTTTTTTCTTGCACTTCACGCTTGTGTAACGCTTATCCGGATCCATGATTTCCAAATAAATTTGATCTTCTAACATTAAAATGAAATGTCAATCGTTATTTTCTGTCTTCTTGATTATTATCTGTTGTTTTCGCTGCTTAATAATGTTTTCTCTTTTTTTATTCTTCTTTTAACCCCTTGTGTCTTAGTGGCTTTACTGTCTTGCATGGCGTGAAAAATAATTAAACAAAATCTGTCCCTGTGGTGAAAAAAAAATATTTGTAAAATACGCCCTAATTATAAAACAAACACACGAGTATTGTCTTTTACTGAGAGTAAGACACGAGGGAATTCCTTTTCTTATTATTTTTTGGTCCGACGTGACATTTATTTATTTTTTCACTGCATACACAGGCGTGTTTTTTTTTTTTTTTTTTTTTTTTTACGGGCGTGTTTAAAAACACCACGATTCATCAGCGGTAATTACTCTGTCAAAGATCTTTGCATTATTCAAAAGATCAGATGAAATGTCGTTTCTTCTCATCAGTCAAGATTCGTGGCATCATACTCAAAGAACTTTTTCTTATTCGCAAATCGTCTGTGGCACTATTTCCCACATTCATATCCTATTCTTCTATATTTCGAACATGACCTGAGCACACAAGATTTCACACCCTGTTACCATTTTGTCTTTGTGTTTTCGGGTTCCAAATTCTTGGGTCATACCGTAAACCTTCTTAAATTTCTTTGAAGCATATGTACCAGTTTGAAACCATCGATGTGTTAACAGCGTTTTCAGCAGAAGCCATTTTAATAGGGACAAATTTTCATTAGTATTTTAACATTCCCCATACAAGATTTGATGTAGAAACCGATGCTCCATAACATGATCATATAAAACTTCCTCTACTGTTCGGCAAGGAAAAACATGTGACCTGCAACCCAAGAAAGAAGTTGTAACACATCCAAACTTGGTCGAGTATAAAATAATTGTCTGACCTCTTTACACAACGGCAAGGATTGCATAGATGATGCAAAAGCGGTTGATAAAGTAAAACAACTGTTACATATGTTTAGTAACCATGACAAATATAGGAACGATATTAGAATAATCCAGAACTAATACTGGAGCACACCGTCTGCAGGCAGATAGAAAATGAATTCGTTAAATACACAAAAATAGAAAGAGGCATAAGACAATTATGTGCTTCTCACCGGACTTGTTCAACATGTACAGGGAGAATTAGAAGTGCTACGAGGATTCATTACTGGTGAAAAAATCTATTGATAGCCAACACACAAAGGAAGATGCAAGAACTTCTACAGAAGGCCGTGAATGAGTTAAATAACAGTATACCAGACTAATATTTTCAAGGGGAAGTGTATCTCGACTTCCAGAGGTTAACCTTCGGGGTCAGATGTAAGACATAATAAGGAAATCGATTTTCAATGGATGAGCTAGTGTTGGAATGATAGATAGAGAATGGGTTTTCAGCGATCTCGTCTTAATCGTCAAGCAATGTAGACGTGTTCTCTTTCGTGTCTGAAACGGCTCCCCAGTGTGGCGTATTACCTCCACTGGATAGTTAGTACATGTCGACATTAATATACTTAATACTTAAGTTCTTTTATCTCTGGATCCTAAAAACCTAGCGACCGGGTATCTCTCTCACCGGCTGAGAGAGAAGATGTAACATTATTAACGAATTGGCGCCGCTGACCTCCCAGCACGAGGGGCTATGCATCAAATGAAAGCGAGAAGAAATGACTAAACATCAATTACAAAGACAGCATGTATGGCTGTCAGCAAAATGGGCAGACGAACATGCAAATTTCAATTTGGTGGCAACAAAATCAAGCAAATACAAAATGTAAATATCTGAGAAGCGTTTTAAGAGAGGAAGGAAAAGGCGATACTGAAAAAAATGAAGGCGCACTGGGATTGAGAAAGATGCTTCCCGAAAGCTAAGCAGAGTACTAAGAAACTCGGAATTTTTCGTTAGAAACAACGAGAAGACTAGTTAACATTTCTGTAATATCAGTCCGTCTATATGGTAGAAAATGATGGGCAATTTCCTCACAGAGGAAGAAAATTCTTTAAGCAACAGAAATGTGGTTCTAAAGAAATAGTCTGAGAATACCAATATGAGCAACAAATACATTCTAGAGAAATTAGATCAAAAAACAAAATGGTCACTGATGTTCTACATGGAAAAGGTACAGTTGAAATTCCTAGCTAACAAAATGAGGAAAGACGGTTTAGAGAATTTGGCACTGACAGGGTATATTGAAGGCAAGAGTGAGAAAAGAAAGAATCCCATAGACTACCTAACCCGTTTTTGTGAGTGGATGGTAGAATAGAGTTTACGAGAGATAGCAAAAAACAACATTTGCGAAGTGTTACAAAGCACAGGAAATTGTGGAGAGCCATGATCGAAGAATGTAATGAACGTAAATTTGGTTATATTTTTTCTTTGTAAAGGTAGAAAATGACAAGCTACTCCCATCTTCAGTTAAAAAAAATTAGAACATTGATGATATATGTTTACAAGATTTGACCGGACAGTGGAAATACTCCCAAAACTCGGAGAAGATGGATATTTTCAAGCCAATAATTCAGGACTGAGAAACTTCAAATTTAGCGCATGTCAAGTAACATTATGTTAGGTAGTCTTCTATTTGTTGCGTCTCTGTGTGTAACTATATATACATAGTATGATATTTTCCTGCATGTGTTGTGTCCTTTCAGGACGTGACTGATCATGGCTCTCCACAACTTTCTATCCTAAGACACATTTTTTGCTATCTATTTACCCAACCTCGTTAAGCCGATTATTTCACCCCATTGCTTCCAAAATATTATGTTGTATTTTTTATCATTCTAAGTATAAGCGTCCTTTGTTTGCATTTACCTTAAAAATTCCTTGTTACTCGTATGTTCAGTCCCTGGATTTTCGCAGCATTCTTCTCTAGAGCCAAATTTCTGTTGGCACAAGTCTCTTCTTTATCTATCAGGAGGTTGAGCAGCTTGAGGTGGTATAATTGTTAGCAAGCTTGTCTCGCTAGAACAATTAGGAATGAGTAATGAGTTCGATCCTCACTGGGTGCCCCTTGCTTTCAGCCTTGTGCCACATCCAAGCTACGCTTGGAGAATCACTATCTATCAGGAGGTTGTCCAGCATTCACTGCATTACAGGAAGACTGATATTGCACACGATTTCAGCACCTCGCTTTAATTCTGCCATACACGGGCAGGAATTACACTTCCCTTTCGAGATTCCGAAAGCGGCCCGTGTCCTTAAGGATGATGGATCATTGTCCACGCTACGGAAACGTTTCTACAGACGAATCGTACATTCACGGCTAAGATCCGACATGTCAGGCCAATTGCAGCGAACAACCGTCATTCCATCCCTATTCAATTGGTGAGATATAAGTTCCACTCGAGCAAGCTTCTGCTCGCGAACCGTTGCTCTGTGGAACTAACTCTAAAGTGGATGCTTCCTCGATCACTAAAATCTTAACCTGTTCCAGTCGAGAGTTAACAATAATCTCCCCCCATACCCTAATGAACTGGGCCTCTTAAAGTTTAATCTTCTAACACGATTGTCTCTTAGGCCTTGTACAGGGTGATCGTTATTGTGTGTGTGTATATATATATATATATATATATATATATATTAAGAAATGGACAAAGTCCGACATTTTATTTATTAAAGACATTTTTTTATGTTTAACGTTCTTTTTATAGATACAAGTATTTAAGTAAATGCTCTGTTTATAATAAACAGTATTAAATAACATTTACCGGCCTGAATGTCCGAGAAATTTTCATTTGACAGGATTCGAACCTGCATCCTATACGGAACCGCCATTTGGCCAGGCGTGCCTAACCGAATCGGCCACAAGGGATCGTTCGGTTGGCAAGATGGAATTTACTGCTTATAAACTTAAAAGTAAAAAAAAAAAAAAGTTTCCTTTCTAAGAAAATACAGACTGTTACCCACAAAACAACATCTACTTTGTTCGGGTGTATATTTACTTTATTCGGTTATATATATATATATATATATATATATATATATATATATATATATATATATTCCTCTTTCTTATTTGTCTAACATTTAGAAGGTATCATTTTTTGTTCATACCCGCCTTCTGACTTGGATTTCACATTTTCGTCGTCTATTAAAATACTTCTTACATGTCGAACAAATCGGTTTTTAAACAGAAAATTCGAGATGAAAATGCCTCGGTTATCTAACAAAATTGTCGAACTGATGGAATAATTTCTGAGTCGACCGCCATTTTGAATACATTCGTTGGTTGTGTTGTGCTTTTCTTTTCCAATTTTATTGTACTGTGACTTTTTCTTCTCTAGATTGATTCCTGTTGGAAAAATAGTTTCGGTATATGAATATCTCGGGTTACGAACGGCCTTCAGGAACGAATTAAATTCGTGAACAGTGGTTCCACTGTATATAAATTTTCATACTTGCTTACTTTTGGCGTGTCCAAACCGTAGATTGGCTCTTGGGTTATCCTTGCTGCCGAAAACCGTACATTCTGTCTTCTAACAATTGATGTCAACCCTTTCTTCTTGCTTTCCTTTAGTATTTATTCTAGCAGTTACTACAGTTTCCCTTTGTGCCTGCCATCAACGCTCGGTCACATTTGTATAGTCTATTGCTAATATATATATATATATATATATATATATATATATATATATATATATATATATATATTAGGTTGGTGCAAAAATATTGTCATTTTTTGACGTATTTTTGCACCAACCTAATATATATATTAGGTGTGAGGGTAAATTCCGGCTACATTCTTTTTTTTTTTATTTCGCGCATGCGCGTTGATTGTTTTTGCTTTTGTGGACAAAACACTATAGTAGGACACCATCTGATAAAAAAAAAAGTGAACCATGATACTATTCACTCTGCCAGAAATTTGGAAACAGTATGCTGTACTGCTTGGCATTCGCGCCGGAAGCATTACAACATAATGAAATACGAATATTTCACTATGTTTGGGTGTCAATCTGAGGACAGTGCAGAGGATTCGGAAGAATTGGTGATTACGAAGGTGTTTAGAGTGATCACAAGAGATAGCGATGTTATGCCCCCATGCATCTTACCAGAGAGCCTCAGACTCAACACGATGTCCTACGATCAAATGCTTTGAGGAAGTAGTGCTGCTGGAAAACCCTATATCTGGCAAAAGGACTCAGCACCATGCCACACAAGCAGGAGAACGCAATCATGGGTGTCAGAAAATTTCACATGACCCTTTCCCATCTGGCTACGTATCTCGCCAGACTGTAACCTCTTGATTGTGGAGCGCAGTTGAGCGCCAAACAAAGAAAACTGCTTGTAACACCAAAGACGAACTGAAGACAATGATTTTGGCAGCAGTCACAAACGTATACAAGGAGAACGTCCAGTAGAGTTGCAGGATTTATTATTTCAGGATATTTTTGTGGAATTTTGGTAAATATATCTGTTAAAATGAGATGCCAGGGTCATTTTCATATTTGCGTATTTTAGATGACTGTCCATCGCACTCTGTACACACACACACACAAACACACCAAAACTCATGCATACACCCACACGCATACACACACACGCACACATACATACACCAACACGTATACACACGCACATACACACACACACACACACACACACACTCACATATATATATATATATATATATATATATATATATATTCGGGTGAATAAACTATTAAAATTTTAAATATTTCTTTATGTCCTAGATAAATATGTTTATTACAATAATAGTTATATTTAGTCCTGAAACTATTTACTTAAAAAATTAAACATTTAAGTTAATAACAAAATTTTTTTCAGACATCGAATTCTCTATCAAACATTGTAAACTATCTTTTACATAATTTTGTTAAAACAAAATTATAACAACTCCATCTCTCTTTCCCCCTCCCCCTATCTCTCTCTTTACCATAAGACTCACTTGTATACATTTTCTACAATTCATTTCCGTTTTATTAACCATCTAAAGAGGTCAAGTTTCTGTCACTCCTCCTACTCCAATATAAAAAAAAACTTAAGAGAGAAATAAAATTAACCCCCTCCCTATACTTTATATTGTCTGTTTAACTACCACTCTCAACCCCCTCTATTAAATTACAAAAATTACACTACCCACCAATTTCTAATCCCATTTTTTTCTCAATTCGTTGTTGGAAGATTTACCTGATGATCCTGAATCCTTAAAAAAGGATTTAGGTGAAATAAATTATCGTAATGGTACATTAAAGTGGTTTGTTTTTCATTACATATTAGCTCTGTCCTAACATTGAGCTCTCAGGATTTCATCCTCTTTGGATTTACCAATTCGGTTTGCCAAGTTCCTTATAACTTATATATATATATATATATATATATATATATATATATAT
>OZ010597.1:55557492-55669992 GCA_963932145.1 Acanthosepion lycidas | reverse complement strand
TTTAGTCAAGAGTTAACCGTTATCCTTCCCTACTATCCACAGAAACTATCATTTAACGTAACCCTCTACCACGAGTGGCCCCGGAACTTGTGCAAGGTGAACCTTTCTGTAAAAAATATATGTAAAAAATGTCAGATATAAATAATATATATATATATCTGACATATAGGAAAATATGAATAAAGGCAAAATAAAACATTTTATCCGACGCGTTTTGTCCTCTAACGAACTTTATCAAACCAAATGAGAGGATTTTATTTTACAAGTATTTATAAACAAAAGCAAAACATTTGATTGATTTTTAAGATTTCTAAATTAAAGAGACGTTCATAAATATTAATCAGGTCTGCTAAAAAGTTTCAGTAATTATGGAAATTTATATATATATATATATATACATATATATATATATATATATATATATATATATATATATATATATATATGGGTATGTGTAAACTTTCAGATATAACTACAATACAATATATCCATAAAAAGACAATATGAATAAAGACAAAGAAAAAAAATTTCTTAGCCGACATATTTATATTTCCATTCAAGGAAAATGTGAGGATTTAATTTTGCAACATGTATTTATATAAAAATTAAAAGTGTTGGTAGTTTTTAAAAAAAAAATTAGATTTAAGAGACGCTCATAAATATTTATCAGTTAAATTCGGTAGTTCGGTAAATTATGGAGGATGGTAAGTGACGTAATTTAATGTCTGATAAACAGAAGTGTGCAAATGATGTTGAATTTTTTATTTGTATATGCAATTAATATTTAAATTATCTTAATATATGATAAAGTCATGCATTACATATATGTTTTTAAATAGCTGGAGATTATAACCGTTTTCTTTTTAGTTTTTAGCTTTTTTTATAGTTATGTATGTTTGCTTAAGACTTATGGAGTAATTATTTTAGAATTAAAGATATTCGAAAAATTATGTGGCGCATATTTATGTTTTCGATAACGGACCTCACAAGAATTTACTTTTTCTTTTGATAAGTGTAGCCTTCTTTACATCAAATTCGTCGTTGATTCTGTTTCTATGTATGACTAATGCATTTGATAATTGTTGTGTATAAGATAACATTTTTGATCATGCATCGTTTTATTTCAGCAAGTTTCCCCCAATGTATTATGAAGTTGTGCAGGTGTGACAGTGTATTTTATGCATATCTGCTTCAGATAACCATCATAGTTTGGATGTAGTCGTAATTATTTTGATAGTATTAAGATTGGATAAATTTGTTTTGGATGCAAGATGCTAAGGCGTTAGTAGCGTGTATTATATATCTGTTTTTATCCAGTTTATTGTCTTTGTTATTGTTGTTCATAATATTATTGTTGCAAACTAGGAAAGGTTACCGAATGAGGAATAACCAAAACGGAAGTTGGAAATGAAATGGTAATCTTTCTAAACTCAACAAAATAAAATACCCTCCGCGAGGTGAAGTAGGTAAACGACTGCTAGTTTTGGACTATTTAGACAGCTTATTACCTCTACTTACAAGAGTGTCAAACGTATTTATGAGGATTGGGACATACCCGTTACTGTTCATATATAACAATTGCTATATTTTTTGCGATTGTATATTTTGGGTGCCTTTCTCTTAGCTTTGTGGATGAAATAATCAGACGTTATTTACATTATTCGGAATATTCTCCTCATCTTTGTCGCTATATTCATTACAACGTTTCGGCTATTGTACGCTCCGGCCTTCTTATTTCGCTCACTGGGGTAGACTGTTCTAGTTCCACGTGCCATGTTTGATCGATGTCAGTTATCAGTTATCTCCTGTTAATTTCCCTCTAAAAGTTCTCCACTGCCGTGACCGGGTATTGAATTCAATACCGGTGGAGCAGTTGGCATGGTGTTCGCTTGCCAACCTGAACGTCGGGGTTTCGCATTCCCTCGGTAGTGGATGCGCACTGCTGATGTCCCAGATATAGGACGAGACGGCCGTCCAGTGCTTTCTGTAATTCTGTTGAGGTTTCTATCAGACTCGATGAATTTTAATATATATATATATGAAATAGACAAATTTTATGCTTATACATTCTTTTTATAGATACAAATATTTAAGTAAATGCTCTGTTTAGGATTCAAGCCGGTAAATCTTGTTTAATACTGTTTATTATAAACATAGCATTAAATATTTGTATCTATAAAAATAATATATAAACATAAAAATGTCTTATATATATATATATATAATATATATAATGACATTTTTATGTTTATACGTTCTTTTTATACATAAAAATATTTAAGAAAATGTTCTGTTTATAATAAACAGTATTAACGACATTTACCGGCGTGAATCGTCGAGAAATTTTCATAGAAAATATGCGTCCTCCCACAGGAATCGAACCTGTCTTCTATACGGAACTGTCATATAGCCTGACGTTCTTTTACCGATTGAGCCACAGAGGAGCGTTTCGGCTCCAAACGTCGCTTTTACTGTTTTAAATTACGATTCTCCATGATTTTTTCTTAAATGTCTTAAATATGTCTTAAAATAATTATCGGACTTTGTCCATTCCATAATGTGTGATGTCATTTGTTTACATTTGGATACGCATCGAGCAGATATGAATGTATGAGAGAAAATAATTAATAAAACTCTTTATTATAAACAGAACATTTACTTAAATAGTTGTATCTATAAAAAGAATGTATAAACATAAAAAATGTCTTAAAATAATTGTCGGACTTTGTCCATTTCAAAATATATATATGTATATTTATGTTTCTATATATCTCTAAAAGCCCAACCATATTCGCAAATGAGCAATGGTGAGAGGAAAATATCATTTAGGCCTTCAGTAATGTTACCAACATTCATACTCTGCCTTCTGGCTTCAAATCCCATTCCAGAGTCATCAAGAGCACGGTGAATAATTTTTAAAAAGAGGGAACAGTAGTGAGGAAAACTGGATCAGGAGTTAACAACAGGAAGATGGATCATCCTTTCAACTTAGTGATAAAGAGATCAATTAGAAATATTCTATCTCAATCCATAATCGGAAGGGAAGGGGGAATTTCAACTATGACAGTCCAAAGAGCAATGAAGAAAGTCTTGAAATGAAATTGTACGTGAAATGCGTGAGGCACCTTCTTTCTCCAGAACAGAAATTTAGAAGGTTAGATAGGACTAAGATTATCTGAAATAAGTTGGAAAATGATTTTGGGATAATATATTTATTTTGGGATAATATATTTATATTTGAACTTTATTTCAACCGTTTATGATCTTCTGATCCTTAGCTATGATTTATTGTGAACATATTTTCGTTTATGATCGATTTCATCACGATATTTTTGTTAAACTTAGAGGGTAATTATACATTCGTATTGCTTCAATTAGATTTTAACAGTTTTATAAAACCTCGGAGATTTCCAGTAAGATATCGTTAATCATTTATAAGATAGAACGGTTCAAACATTAAAAGATTATGATGGATATTTTAGATTCT
Organism: Acanthosepion lycidas; assembly: GCA_963932145.1. NCBI lineage: Eukaryota > Metazoa > Mollusca > Cephalopoda > Sepiida > Sepiidae > Acanthosepion > Acanthosepion lycidas. The sequence continues at coordinate 55,666,505 of OZ010597.1, read as the reverse complement.
GATCCTATCCGTCATAGTCTGGATGTGGTTGTAATTATTTTGATGTCACTGATTATTTTATATTTACATTGATCTGTCTTAGTATTAATATCCTCCTTGGAATTATCCCTAGCTGCCACAAATTGGAATCTTATTTTTTATTTATAGTGCCATTCTATTTTAATGTTACTGTTTCCCATCAATTTTTTCTACCTTCTTCCCTTTCCTTCTCTCTCGCTCTCTCTCGCTCATTCCTCCACCCCACTAACTCCTCTGTCTCTCTTAGATTTTAAAAAGATATTCGAAAATCTCTAATTTTTCTTTCTTCCTCTCACCATTTTCTTCTCATCCTGTTAATCCGCATATCAGTCCGGAAAAACTGTCACCATTTATTAAGAACTTTCACTCCTGTAGTCTACTGCTACTAACGAGCAGGGATTTTTTTTTCTCTTGACGAGTGCCATGCTAGCCGAAACTAGCCAAGGAACCCAATTGAAATAATAAAACAAAAAATTTAGTATACAACCCAGTGTTTCTGAGAATTTAAATTTTTTTAATATTTTTTATTGTTCGAAAAACACACACTTACAAACACACACACACACACACGCTTACACACATATATATATAATATTATATATTATATATATATATGTATTATATATTATATATATATATATATATATATTGTATTATATATATTATATTATAGATATTATATATATATATATATATATATTATATATTATATATATATTATATTACATATATATATATATATATTATATATCATATTATATATATTATATCATATATATATTATATTATACATATATTATAGATATATTACATTATATATACATTTTATTATATATATATATATATATATTTTATATGTAATATAAACTTAAATTTAATTTTTATTTTTAAATATTATTAAAGGATAATTTTTTACAATGACGGCATAAAATAGCTATTTTATTTCTCTGATTCAGTAATTTTTTGTTTTTTATAAACTTAGTAAAAAAAAAGAAAAATCTTTAAATATAGAAATAGAAAAAAACAAAAAATGCCGTAAGAATTTTTGCCGTTAACAATAAAATTTAAAAAAAAATCCAGATGACATGCACTTAACGGATGTCAGATTTCAGTGAGGAATACATTCCTACCCCATAACAAAACGTAGCTAATAACGGATACATCAAAATATAGACAAATAGAACACGCAAACACCCCTGTCTAGTAGAAGTGAATTAATCTGTAACCTTGGAAACATGAATTATGATTTTAGCTGTGTCTTTAAAACCCAGTAATTTTAAGTTACTCCAAAATTCGCTTGAGGATGAAATGGAACTAATGTCTTTAATTTAATTACAAAATTAAATTCGGTCCTTCCATTTTTGAAACATGGTTAGAACTGTGTAGCGGAAAAACCATATTTTAAATCAAATTATTTATAATATTAATGCTCCGTAAATTTACATTGAGCACTATTTTGTAAAAATAAAAATATCTATAAGAACACCGGATTATATATTTTACTGTTCTTTTTATTTACATATATATATATATATATATATATATATATATATATATATATATATATATATATATATATATATATATTGTGAGACGTGTTTCGTCGTTTCGGACTTTATCGGACTAAAACTACGCATAATTTTAAATGTAATTTTTGTTATGTATTTATGTAAATAGTCTAGCCATTTCGTTTCATTTCTTTTTTTTTCTGTTTTCTCACGTTCGTCCGTAAGTATCCCACATTGTGATAATAGAAGATCTGCTAATAAAGGTAAAATGTTGCAAGAAACTAAATCTAAATTTCCTGTTGATGAACCAGCGAAAAAGGCATTTCAGATTATGCAGACACGATGATTACTTTCAAGGTATTTCTCCTGACGATCTTTCCACTATAGTACCTGACACCTCACCTTCAGTCACTTTTCCATCGCCGTAAAGTCGCTTCCCCGCGCATTTTCTCTAAATTCTTTCATGGTAATTGGTGCATTCAGCTTTCCTTTATGGTACCTCAACTTTAGGAATTTAAGCGCAGTACTAGATTTTCGGCAAGATCTCATCATTTTACACCTGAAATGGCTACATGTAACCGTAAGTTATATGCTAAACGTTTCTTCTCTCACACTTCTTGCGTGTGAATATATATTGTTGCTTTTTGCTTCCCAGTTAAATTTGAGCTTCGAAAAGTTAATTTCGATGTAAATCGATATCATCTGTCTCATTCATTCTTGATAATTTATCGTTCACTTTCCTTAATAATATTTTCTTTTTTTATATATTATTTCACACTCAGTAACCCCTTGCATGTTAGCGTCTTTATTGCCTTACTTGGAATGAAATGATTAAAAAAAATACCTGCTCTTTCATTAATGTCACACAACTCATTCATCATAATTAATTTAACAGTGATGATCTTGAATTGCAATCGGGTGGAATTTAATACAGAGATCTACAATTAACGGATCAATCTTTATCAAGTATCCTCATAATATTCCCTTCTTACTCGCTCTTCTATCATTTAAACCACACACTACATTCATCAATACCATTTTAGCAGTAACCCCTTCCATTGAGTAATAATTGCTCGGTAATATTTACATGTTTGTGAATGATATTAGAATAATCCCCGTTGTTAGCGAAAGGGAGAGCCCACCATGTAAACTTCAAATTGGAGACCGCAAAATAAAACAAGTAGAGTGACTTGCCGTCCTGAGTAGGACGATAAACTATATCCGCGTCCTGGATACATCCGACAGCAAGGCCTCTGATCAGGAGGTTTTGAGGAGCTTGGAACCACCTCTTGATGTTGGTGTTCCCAGGTCCACCTGACCTGAGGTCGTAGTACCTGTTATTGTTCCAGCTATGGGTAAATAGTTAACCCCCAAATTATTGTCAAAACGTGTAAAAATAGGTTTTAATACCAGTAGAACATTTTTGTAAAAACTTATTACCAACGATACATTTAAAATAATACCAAAATTGCTTTTTCAAAAAAAACAAAACAATTATTGCCAGTAATAAAAAATCTTTAACCCATTCAGGTTGATATACCGTAAAATAATACAAACCAAACCAAACTAGCAGAATGGAAGTCAGCTCCCAGAAAATCTTGTAATGTAAAGATGGTACTGGCCTGTGTACGCATTGGCCATACAAGAATAACCCACTTATACTTACTAAAGAAAGAATATCAGCCAGTATACGAAGCATGTAAAATAGCATATACTATTAAACATATATTAACTGAGTGCTCAGATCTTGCTCTCTCCCAAGACAAAATATTATTAAATAAACAATATGTATGAGCTGTTCAAGAAAGTAAAAGCGGATATAATATCATTTCTCAAAACAGTAGGACTCTACCAAAAATTATAAACCAAATGAGAATTTTAAAATCAGTTTCTCCGCAAACCGTGTACCTGAAATGAATATGTCAGTGAAAGCAGACTCTTGTCAAAAAATCTATTTACAAAACTATGTCAATGAAATTGGATCTACAAAGTTTCCTTAAAAAGAATATATATTCTATTCATTTGAATCTATTATAAAAATCTTGTCAGTATTAAATAATCTATTGAGGTTGATATGTTATAAAAGAAACCAAACCAAATGTAAATAAAGATAACTTCTCATCCCAGAAATTTCGATAGAATCATGCTAACAGTGTATCAAAGACTAAGATGATGAATCTCTCTTCAAATATATTGCTTACATTAGGATTTTTACCCACTGAATCTGATTTCCATAAGGATTAGTATGGTTTGAGATTCCACCAAAATATATTTTAGATGGAATCTTAGTATCAAGGTACCTCCACAAAAAAACATGACACCTGAGATATAATAAAAAAATCTTTCTTGAAGCATTTATTTTAGTTTTAATTTCAAGTTAATAGATTAAATTTAATATCCCCAATAAACAAAATACTTTTTTCTATTGCAATGAAAACACCCTCTTGAGAACAACCCTATTTACAAGACTGTCAATGAAATGACATAGTTGTGAAAATGAAATGAAACACACAAAAACACACGCATTCAAACACATACTTATATATATATATATATATATATATATATATGTGTGTGTGTGTGTGTGTGTGTGTTGTGTGTGCGCACGCGCTTGTGTGTGTGTACTGAGTCAGCATTTTTCATTGATACATGTTTCATTAAATAATATAGACAAGTGTTGACTATTTTATGTAAATTATTTTCAATCCGTCTGATAAGCTTAAAAACATTATCATTAAACGAAGAAAGGATATCACAATATTGATACATATTTTTTAATCTCATCTTAGCTTTCGGCTTACATAAGCCATTATCAAAGATGACAATTACATTACAATATATTAAGCAATACACGGACAAAACAGTGATGATAGTCTGTTTCTGTTTACATGGAAGATTTCCAAGCAACGACAAACTCGTGCATGTAAGACGCTGGATGCGAAAATCGCACTGCAGCTCATGACGTCACACATGTCCACGCGAGAGTGAATTGGAGAAGTATTAAGTATGGGAAGTCTTTGGTATAAACCAATGGCTTCTGTTACCAATTAAAGACATTTAAGGATAGTTTATTTTTTTAGGTTAAGTTTCAATTGTTTTATGTATATAGCTTCAAGATTTTTTAGTTTTTATTTATTGTTTTTCATGTTTAAGCATAGTTGGGTTTCCAACAAGGATTTTCCGGTTTTGTGTATGCGGCTAGGCATGTTGTTTTAAATGCCTAATATATATATATATATATATATATATATATATATATATATATATATAGTGTTTATCGTTGCTTAGAAATCATCTATGTAAACAATGACAGACTATCATCACTGTCTTGTCCGTATATTGCTTAATATGTTGGAATTGACATCTTTAATAATGGCTTCTGTAAGCCGAAAGCTTAGATTGTATTAAAAAAATATGGATCAATATTATGAATTTCTTTCTTCATTCAACGATAATGTTATTCAACTTATCAAACGTTATAAAAAAAAATTTACATAAAATAAATAGACAACACTTGTCTATATTATTTAATGAAACGTGTATGAATTAAAAGACGCTGCCTAAACACACACACAATATATATATATATATATATATATATATATATATATATATATATATATGTGTGTGTGTGTGTGTGTGTGTGTGTATAAAAACAACAATAATAATAATAATTTTTTACGGTAATATTATTATTTTAAAGTATAGCAATATATTGGTACATTGATGACGATATGTTTACTCCGACATTTAGTGTAATATATATATTTAGCGCCGGGACAAGGAAATTTCCAGGTTAGTGTCTGGAAGCGCAGTTAGATCACTGGGTAAGATGAAGCCCTCAGCCTCAGGCATTCATCTAGGAGAAGGAAAACTCTGATGTGACACCTGAGGTCTGTTGTTCACGTTATCTGTGGCAAACTTTTGCACCGACTGCATGCTATCAACAGTTCCAAAAAGTGTGGATGGTTCTACAAAAGCCTTCACCACTGAAATCAAACCATGTGTGGGTTTCTGACAACTTAACTTGATACCTTTGTTAATTGAGTATCATTAAGTCCACTCAAATAAGTCCGCTGGCGACAGTGATAAAGTGACGGAGACAGGCAAAGGATATTGCTTGGAGTCTCTAGCTGGATAACTACACAGTGGCAGACTGATGGGTGATGGCCGCTCAGCGTAAAAACTGTGAGCAATTACGTTGTTCGTGTCCTTCTTCAGTGACAAAGCAGGCTTTTTTAGGATCAGCACTGCTTTCCCCAGGTCGGAGAGGGGGCGAGAAAAGGTGCCCTAAACATTGCATGCTCACCTTCAACCTTGGCAGCGCACTGCAGCTGTCTGGGTATCTAATATGGCAGTCAAAACAAAACAAATTACAACAATTTTTATCTTGGGTCTTGAAATGTACGCACACTTCAAGATAATGACTCATTTCCAGAGCGAAAAAACAGCCCTCATCTCTCTTGAACTGGAAAAAATACGAAATTGGAATTGCCGCTCTTAGCGAAACTCGACTTCACAGATGACTGAAGTGAAGAGTGGGTACGACTTTTTCTGGAGTGGTAAAAAAGACACTGAACCTCGGCAGGTCAGGTGTAGATTTTGCCATAGTCTTCCCTAGTTCGCAACCTGTCGTCGCTACCCAAAGCTATATCAAATAGAATCATGACACTGACTTTAGAGTTGGAGAGTAGCACACGTGCAGTTCTTGTACGTTGCTACGCCCCAACTTTAAATAGTCCTGAGCAAGACAAGGATGAGTTTTACAACCAACTTCGAGATGTAGTATCTGGCATTCAGTATAAGGATAAAATCATCCTCATTGGTGATTTTAACCCTAGGGTTGGAAATGATCGCCAGTCATGGCAAGGCGTTTTAGGTACCCATGGTATTGAGTCTATGAATGCAAATTAAATGTGTTGAACAACAGTCAAGACTTGCAGAAAGCATGGACGCAGCACTTAAGTCAGTTGACATTACTTCTGACATTGAATCATCCTGGAAGGCTTTGCGTGCGGCTACGCATACCACATCTCTTGAGGTACTGGGTCTGTCTATTCGTAAGCACCAGGTTTGGTTTGATGACGACAATAATGAAGTACAGGAGCTAATTAAAAAAAATGCACAGTTCTCATAAGACATGGATAGAAGACAAGAAATCATCCGAAAAAAAGAAGGCGTACACTAGTTGTAAAAAAGCCTTAAGAACAATGAAAGAGGAGTGGTGGTCCAAACAGGCGACTTCCCTCCAGGAAGTGTTTGATAGAAAGGATTCAAAGGCATTTTATGATGGCATGAAGAAAGTGTTTGGTCCCCAACAAAATGGTGTTTCTCCCGTTTTCTCCACTCAAGGTGACCTTTTGACGGACAAGAACGATATCCTGAAAAGATGGAAAGAACACTTTGATTCCGTCTTGAACAATGCCTCATCCACCAATGAGGATGTGATTGCTTCAATATGTCAGCGACCTGAAATCACGGAACTCTCGTTTGAACCGACATTACAGGAAGTTTTAAAGCCTATTAAGCAAATTCTGGTTGGAAAAGCACCGGGCAAAGATGCTATCCCACCAGAAATTTTCAAATATGGAGGGTCAACACTCGCTACGAAACTTTTACATTTGTTTATAGAGATTTGGAGACAAGGAATGGTCCCACAGGACTTCAAGGACGCATCCATTCACCATCTGTTCAAAAATAAAGGGAACAAAAAGATATGCGACAACCACCGGGGAATTTCTCTTTTGTCTATAGCTGGAAAGATTTTGACCAGACTGATTTTGAAGCGAATAATAACTCATGTAATTGATGACATCTACCCTGATTCACAGTGTGGCTTTCGTGCAGGTCGCGGCACCATTGATATGATTTTCTCCTTACGACAGGTTGCTGAGAAAGTTCGTGAGAAGAATCAAGAGCTGTATATGGTGTTCGTTGACCTCACGAAGGCATTTGACACAGTGAACCGTGCTGCCCTGTGGAAGGTTTTGAGGAAATTGGGAATACCGGAAAATATGTTAAAGGTCATTATCTCTTTCCATGATGGGATGAAGGCTGAGGTGGTGTCAAATGGTGAAACATCAGATTCCTTTTTTTGTGACGAATGGCACAAAGCAAGGTTGTGTTATGGCCCCTGTTCTTTTTGCCCTCTCCTTTTCTGTCATGCTGAAATATGCATTTGCATGAGTGGAAGATGGCGTTAAACTTCAGTTTAGAACAAGTGGGGGCCTTTTCAATCACCAGAGATTCAAAGCCAAAACTCTGACAAGGATCAGCATAATCCGTGATCTTCTGTTTGCAGATGATGCTGCGCTGGTAGCAACTTCTTTTGAAGAAGCTCAACGCCTGATGGACAAGCTCTCTGCTGCTGCAAAGCATTCTGTCTTACCATCAGCATCTCAAAAACAGAAGTTGTTTACCAGCCTGCACCTACACCCAAGCAAGTGCGAGGCGTGAAACAAAACCCTCCTGCTTACAGGTTCCCTGATATACTGATTCGTGTTGACGAAAATGACCTCAAGTATGTGAAGAATTTCAACTACCTAGGCAGTAAAGTGAATGCAAGTGGAACTCTGGATGACGAAATTGAGAATAGAATTGCAAAAGCAGCTAACGCGTTTGGGAAATTACGTCACCGTCTTTGGAATGACAGGGGTATTCGTCTTGCGACAAAAATCCACGTGTACAAAGCAGTTGTCCTCACTACTCTTTTGTATGGATCAGAGGCCTGGACCCTGTATCGTAAGCAGATTCAGCAATTAGATGTCTTTCACAAAGGATGTCTCCGAGCAATCTGTGGACTAACCCTGCAGGACAAAAAATCCAATGGCGACCTTCTAACGATGTGTAACGTTGACGGAATTGAGAGCTTCCTCATGAGGTCACAGTTACGATGGGCCGGTCATGTTGCACGGATGCAAGATGATAGAATTCCAAAGATTCTCATGTACAGCCAGCTTGAAGGTGGTCAACGGAATAAGCTGATAAGTAACCTTGCAGCTGCAAATATTGCACACACTGATTTGGAGAATACTGCCTTGCATCGCAAAGCTTAGAAAAGTGCAACTTACACTGGAATCAAGAATATTTCGGCGGCAAACATTGTTAAGCTTCGTGAAGCAAGAGAAAGGAAAAAAGCCTCAGAGGGTGCCAGAGAAGTGAACCCTCTTTGCTCACACGCTTGCTCAATCTGTGGTTTTCTTTGTAAGTCATTGGCAGGTCTGAAATGTCACTCTGGATTCAAACATAAAAGTCATTAAAAAGTTGTCGGAACCTCATACGTCGAAGTCGACGGGAGAGTCCATCATATATATATATATATATATATATATATATATATATATATTAGGTTGGTGCAAAAATAATGACGTCATAATGTCGTTTTTTGACGTTAAAAATACGTCAAAAAACGACATTATTAAATCATTATTTTTGCACCAATCTAATATATATTTATAAAGATAAAAAAAGAATAGGAAACGCTTATCAAGCTAACATGTTTCACTATTATTAAAGATTTGTTAGAAACTTACAAAAGAAGAGAAAGAATAAAGTCTAAAGATATTTTCTCCTTTAGTTGTTTAATTTTCATTGATTAATCGTATATAACTTGCATTAATATCGTAAATCTTACAATGTTATGTTATGATGTTTGTTGATTGTTCGTGTGTTGAATTGGAAACATTTTTATGTACATACCATTTGTTTGAAAGAGTCATACATCAGATTTGTAAAGAATTTATTCAGTAAATGCGATATTATATAATTATTTTGACGTATTTGGTAATATGGTCATTATTAAACTTTCTATGTATTCTCCTTCAAAATGTTTAATTAGGTTGTCGTTAACAAAATAAAAGTTATAGCCAGATTTGTTTCCGTGTATGACGAGAGGGTTTGAAGGATTAAATTGATAAGTGTCTCCTGTCTTTTCTTCATCCTATCCTGTCGGATTCCGTTCGATATTTGATACATATTTGACCCTAACTTATATATATATATATATATATATATATATATATATATATATATATATATGCATACATACATACATATATATATATATACATATATATATATATATATATATATATATATATATATATATATATATATATATATATATATATATACAAGTATATGATTGGTGTATATGGAATGAATTCCAATAACCAACAATTACTATTCTTAAAAGAGTGCCCAATACAAAGTAGAGCAGATATAATTATTTATTTAAAAAAATTTATAACATAAATATGTTGTAAAATCACTACAAAAATAGCCATTTTGTTTCAACACCCTCGGTGTCTTATCAAGTGATGACGTTGAATGTAAAATAAATGGTTTTAAAAGTTTCAAATTAATTAACAGTCATTCGCAAGGGGAAAACTTTGTTACAAAGGCTAGATTGACCAATCAAAATACAAGTATAGGAAAATTCCAAAAGCTTGACAACGAAGTCATGTTATAATATCTATTCAGATGTTTAAAATATGGGTAGTATTAAAAAATAATTTTTTCCAACCAATAATTACTAAATTATATGATAAAATTTAATATTAAAATAAAAAACTGCTAATTTCAAAATCAAAATTTAATCACTATTACGTTTACATCTATGAAATTACTGAGGAGAAAAGAAGAAATATATATGTTATTCAATTTATTTCTTCATTGAAGTTACTTTAGCTAATCTAATATCCGGTCCTTTAACAATGTATACATTTTAATCCTAAGAGTGTGTGAATGTGATCCTACTCACATGTGGTCAATATACACATATACAAACGCAATCAGATTCTAATATATAAGGACCCAGACACACACACACACACACACACACACACACACACACATATATATATATATATATATATATATATATATACACAAAAAGAGACGAGCCAGAGAACATCTTCGCGGTCTGTCAAGAAAAAAAAAAAAAGAAAAAAAATGAGAAGTGGGTGGAAGGGAAACGAACACACACGTACATACATACAGAATTAAAAGTAAATGCACTTTCCATACACATAGACACCTATAAATACATGTACACACATCAACAGACATTGACCCAGACAATCGGATACCACAACCGATAAATATTTAAGACTGAAAGTGTCATTACACAATGCTAACCACCTATTGAAATATAACTTAAGCGAGTAAATATACAAAGATAAAAATGATTAAAATAATATTATTTAATATATTAAAATAGTGTATGTAAATATAAAATCGGACATCAAAGTCAACACCCATAGGTAACTTCGATGTCCACCTCATATACATATACACATATGTGTATATTGACACCTATTGTATATGAAATTGTTTGTGTGTACGATGAATAAGTTTAAAAAAGAAGAAAGGAGTAAAATGGAAAACTGTATCAAGAGGTCACAACTGGAATCGCTTTCTGCAATTTTGTATCTTTCTCATCGGAAGCTGCTATGTTGACAATGTTGCGGCCGTTGTACTCTTAAGCCTTCATCGGTTGTCTTACACCTTCCTGTGCTAATTTTATTCTACAAAATGGGATATGGCAAAAAGCCAGTCTTCATCTTTCTAATATCTAAACTTACCTAACCACAATCACTGATCCAAGCAAAGTACAATATTCCTTACGGCAAGGCCACACATTCTTACTTACCATTCTTACTACAATCACCATAATAAGTCTCTATGAAATTCAAATTAGGTCCCATATCTACTATTTTTCTGTTAGGGACACGGAATAAAAATAACAATTAAATAACTAAACTCCATGTGTTACTGTCGAAAATATATACTCTTCGACAAAATATTAAGTCTTTAATGGGACTTAACATATAGAAGAAGTAGATTATTTAGTTTTTTTCTTGAACTGACAATATCTGTGATCGAGAGATTGGAGGTTTTGAGGAGCGTGAGACAAACTTTTAATTGCTGTTGTTACCTTGTCCCCCCCTGATGAGGGGAGTTATCTCCATTTAGGACCCCAGATATGGGCAAAAAGGGAACGCCCAAACAAAACGCAATGAAAGTATAAAAATATATTTTTATAGTAAAGTTACCAACAATAAATTTAAAGTAATCTTTCACTGCTTAAATACACGGCTTTATTAAGAAAAAAAATTTAATTTTGGCATTAAATGTCATACAGCGTTGATATGCCGTAAAACAAACAAAACCAGCAATACATAGTAAAATGACCAGCAATATATTTTATTTGTAGTTAAAGGCATACATTTGTGTCGAAAATATTTAGATTTCGGCATTAAATAAGCCATAGATAAGGCTCTAAACAAAAACAACTATCAAAAACTTGAGCTGACCTCTTTTACTTTAATGGATACAATTCACATAATTATCTGCCCTGGACTAGCATTTCGGCTTCAATCACTTTCTCACGCTATAAATATTTTCATAGCAATCGTTCTAATGACGTTTCCTCATTGGTACACATAAAAACTAGTTAGCACTTCATAGACACTCCTAGGTATTATGGTGATTGCACTGAGAAAATCAAGTTAGCACGTGTTGCTTTGAAATAAGGAATACTGTGATATATTTGGGTCAGAAATTGTGACTAGCTAAATTTAAGATAAGAGAGAATGAAGAACATTCTTCTCCAACTGCTTTCCTAATTGGTATGTGAACATTTCATATTTGTTGTTGTTTCGATGAGTGTCTGTTTTAGTGAATGAGTGTTTAAATTAGTTAATCCCGCATTAATTTCGTCCAGTTACCTGATTTTTCTGACACAACTCAAGACCAGGGGGTCTTACTAAAATTATTTTGTTTAGTTTCGTGTAAAAAGTCATGCTATACATAAAGTAAATGCACATTGAATTTAGATATTTAAATTGTTATTTTTATTCCCTAATCCTCACAGAAAAATAGTACATATTGGAACTAATTTGGACTTCATAGAGACTGTGAGGCATTATGGTGACTGTAGTAAGAATGGTAAGTAAGAATATGTTGTCTTGCCGTAAGGGATATTGTACTTTGCTTGGATCTGTGATTGTGGTTAGTTAAGTTTAGATATAAGACAGATGAAGACCAGCTTTTCGCCATATCCCATTTTGACCTTGTGCCACATTTCGTGAAAATTTACGAGAATAAATATCGGTTTCCTCATTGGTATCGCGAATTCATGAAATAAAGCGTAGTGTTAGATTGCCAGCTAGATGTCGCCATCTTATTATTAAAATTGCTGTATATAACCGTAGGTTACAGGTTAAGAGTTTTTTTTTTCTTTTCCATTTCTCACTTGTGGAAATGTTTCCGGATATTTCCTTTCCTCTCAAGTACGATTTTTCGGAAGTTTATATACAAAATCAATCGTCATCTTCTATCTTTTTGTATACTGTGGTTTAATTTTTATTTCTTTTTCCTCAAAATTCTTTCTTTCGTTTCCTTCACTTGTTTTAGTTGCGTGCTTGGACTGAAATAAGTTTTTAAATCCAAATAATGTTGTAGTAAAACCTCAGTAATTTGATTAGATTTCTACCACTTTGAAGAAGTTTGTCGAACATATAGCCTCTTCGACTTAGATGGAAAAGGTAAAGTTAGCGTCGCTCGGAGAAAATTGGCCCTATTTTCTCGACTGACTTTATTTATCCACGAGGTGACAGGAAGTCGTATTTAATGACGGCTGACTATACGTATTAATCTAGGACAAGGTCAAATATTGATCAACACCGACATTTCACTTTTCTTTTTGGCAATATGAATTAACCCATCCTCCTCAGAACGCTTATCAGGACATCCACCATACATTATTATCTACCATATCTGGCAACCTGTCCAACTCCTTTCCCTTTTACAGTTGAAATGACTAGATGTAACCGTATGTCCTGTGCTGAAAGAACCTCTTTTCTCGCACTTCTCGTTCGTGCAAATCACTTTCGTTTTTTGATTTCTCGTCCTGTTCGATCTTTAATAATGCAATGTCAATCGTTATCTTCTGTAATTCTAAATTCCAGTTCTTTTTTGCTCCTTAATAATGTTTCTCTGTTTTCTTATATCCTTTCACACTTTGTAGCCACATTGCATCTTAATGTCTTTTAGACCATATTTGGTGTGAAATGATTAAAAATAAAGTACTGACTGATTAATGTCTGCATATCTAAAACTAAATGTTAATATTGAAATTATCAACAAAAAAAAATGCTAGCTGAATGAAATTAGAATTTCGACAACATTACGTATTTCTACAATATTATTCGCCTTGAACTGCCAAGGACGGCTTCAGTCAGTTTCATACCGCCCTAATGCAGCCTTTTCTATAAATATGCCGGAGTTATCTCCTCCTCAGCTCTTTAACCCCTCACCAGGGGTCTCTCTCTCCCCTGGCTATATATACTGGCTGACCCTTTGTCTCGGTCTCTTTTTTCCTCAGGCTTCGGCCTTATACCACCTCGCAGATGTGAGCTCTCACAGATACAGCGTTTCCCAAATGCTGGGAACACGCTAAGAATAATACATGTACGTACGAACACCCACCACAACACACCCACATAATATTCACCACACGCACTCTGTCCGTGTAACTGTCCACTGAATGTAACCTGTAACTTGTTATTAATACGTATATTTATTTACATATATTTATCGTTCTTGTTTGTTTTCTTTGCTTTCTTTGGATTTAATTAAAGTCCAACTTTCTCATTGTTGAGGGGTCCTCCCTTTTTTGTACAAATGGACTCACCCAGTGTATACTTATACTACTGCCAGTGAATACCCGAAGAGCAGACCGAAGAGTCGAATCGAGTCCAGGATGACAGAGTAAAAGGTTGTAGGTAACCGGAAGAGTAAGGGTGAGGTAACAGCGCAGTAGGAGTCACAGTGAGCGAGTACATAGACTCAGTAAGAAGTCATACAGTGATACTTCAATTAACAAGATTTTTTAAAAAAAAAGAATATTTAAAAATAATCTAATTCATTTATGACTAAATCTTGAAAGTTTCATTAAAATCCGATAATTATCTGATTAGCAAGAATTTCTAAATAAATGCGTTTTTTTGTTTTTTACCACAAAAAAGACGATCAAATTTCCCATAATTAAGGTTTGTCGGAGTTAGCTCCTCCTCAGCTTCTTAACCCCTCACCAGAGGTCTCTCTCCCCTGGCTATAAATACTGGCTGACCCTTCGATTCGATCTCTTTTTTCCTAAGGCTTCGGTCTTATACCACCTCGCTGATGTGAGCTCTCACAGATACAGCGTTTCCCAAATGCTGGGAACACGCTAAGAACAATACACGTACGTACGAACACTCACTACAACACACCCACACACATAATATTCACCACACGCACTCAATGTAACTGTCCATGTGCTTGTAACTTGTACCTGTTATTAATACATATATTTGTTTATGTATATTTATCTGTCTTGTTTGTTTTCTTTGGACTTAATTAAAGTCCAACTTTCTCATCTAGTTGGACCGGCTAGCAGGAATTTCTACCCACATGTGTCCTACAATATCTACACATCTTCTACATACTCATCTTCACCCAACGGTCCACTACAAATATTTTTATGGTAAAATAATTTACTGACCTAGGGAAGGTTACCGAATGGAATAATCACACGAAGTTTGCTAATGAACGATAATACTTAGAACGAGAACATATACGATTCATCAGCGTTGCGTAAAAGTAGTAGTCAACTGCTAGAATTGAGTCAAGTGAATTCCACAATGAATCTTCAACTACAGACCAACATACAGTATTTACTACTGCATTTATGTGAATGGGGACATAACCATTATCGTCCGTAGGTGTGCTAAAACATGATTGAAAATGAATGTTTCGTCATCATCAATTTGTTCCTGTGGATGACGATAAACTACAGTCGGTAGCAAGGCCTCTGATCGGAAAATTGGAGGTTTTGAGGGGCGTGAAGCCACGTCTTAAATGCTGGCGTTCTCATGTCAACCCGAACCGGGGGTAGTATTTTAGGGCCCCAACTATCAGCAAATAGTAAACTCCCCGAAAGAAAATTATGAAAGTCTAAGAATACATTAATATAGTAAGAAGAGAAACAATGCATTTTTATGTAAGAAAAAGGAAAAATAGCAACAATAACTATTTATAGTAAATTAACAAAGATACATATTTAAAGCAACTTGACCAGCAATATATTTTATCTGTAGTTGAAAGCAGACAATTGCGTTCGAAATATATATAATGGAGTCATAAAATTGTTCCAATTGTTAACATTTCGGTATTGAAGGGTCCACGGAGATTGATATGTCGCTAAATGAAATCAACCAACCAAATAACTAAGATGAAATAACTATTTTGTAGCATTAATACATATAATATCCTACAATTTTCTAAAATAAACTGCATTCAAAAATAGAACAAAGCTAAAATATAAAACATATTTATCGCCGCCTTCTACTAATCATGTCCACACAAACATGTATATGCACAAAAGCTGAAAATCATCTGCCAGGGGTGGTAGCACCAGTTAGGGCCCCAGATATGGGCAAAAAATGAACACCCAAACAAAATGTAATGAAATTATACAAATACATTTTTATAGTAAAATTACCAACGATACATTTAAAATAATTTTAAACTTTTTAAATACACAGCTTTATTCAGAAAATAAACATTGAATTTTGGCATTAAATGTCATACAGCGTTGATATGCCGTAAAACAAACTAAACGAGCAATTTATAGTAAAATGACGAGCAATATATTTTATCTGTAGTTGAAGACATACCTTTGTGTTGAAACTATTTAGATTTCGGAACTAAATAACCCAGACAGGCGCTAAACGAAAACAACTATGAAAATCTTGAGCTGACATCTTTGACTTTATCGGATACAATTCACATAATTATCTGTCCTGAACTGGCATTTCGGCTTGTATTCAATTGTGAAAACAGAAAATATATAATATTTTTATTACTTCAAACCGTCCTAGAAGATTACATTTCAGCATTAAATGACATTATTGGGATGGCCAAAGAGAAAGTCGACCAGCTGGGTAGATTAATGCGAGGCAGGAGGATTTCTTTGGTAACAAAGAAAAGAATACTGAGCTGTTGCGTGACATCTGTCTTCTTTACGGCAGCGAATGTTGGACGATTTCCTCAAAGGTGAAGAAGAGACTCGAGGCGACAGATATGTGGTTTTACAGAAGGATTTTAAAGATATCATAGACCGTGTGTGTTAGCAACGTTGAGATCTTAGAGAGGTTGCAAACAGGTAGAAGGTTTATACTTAACATCAGGAAAAGGCAGCTGAAGTTTCTGGGACATATAATGAGGAACGAGAGCCTGGAGAATCTGATACTCACGGGTCGAATAGAGGGTAAGAGAGACAAAGGAAAACAACGCGTGACAACGCTGGCGGACAAACTAGTGGATGACAGAAAGTACTTTGGGGCAGGAAGCAGAAGGAAGGAACTTGTTGAGAGCTGCAAGGGATAGAAGAGGTGAAGAGCCATGACCGCCTACGTCATGAAAGTACATGGCACATAAAAAGAAAAGAAAAAAGGAGTTGAAGTGCAGTTAAGTAAACAAGAACAGTATCAATTTCTTCGGGTGATACATTTGATTTAGACATTTGATTTTTACGAATCAAATGTATTTGAAATATTCTGATAACAGATTTTAAGACAAACATTCCACAGTGATTGAAAATTATCATTTATATTTATACATCGTTTGCAATATTCTTCTCGTCTGCTCCCCTCAAGCGTCTAATTACAGAAGCCTATCCTTCGGTGAAAAGAAAGAAAGAAAAAAAAAACAGTTCATTCACAGAATTGGCGGGGCCATAGAACAGCTCGAACGGCGCTTTGAAACGAGTTGATACGTCTATGTATCAGTGCTTGCATAAAATACAAGATTAAACAAAAACACGTAAAGAATATGTAGACACATGATCACTGAATTGAATTGATATTATTCATGCGTCATAAAACTGTAAATATCTGAAAATTGAATGATTATAGGCTTTCAGGAGAAATAGTTTTCAATCTACTTTGGTATTAATATTTGTGTACAGGGAGATTTGGGTTTATCTATTCCACTCACTTATTACACAAACACTGATATCTATCTATCTATCTATCTATCTATCTATCTATCTCTCTCTCTCTCTCTCTCTCTCTCCCTCTATATATATATATATATATATATATATATATATATATATATATATATATATATATATATATATATATCGCTGTTATCTTAAGATCTATCGATTGAGGTTATTTCATGTCTACCTACAGTAATCTATTCATATCTATGTGTCTATCTAGCTAGCTATCGCAATCTCTTTATATATCTAAGTGCTTTTCATATCTATCTATCTATCTATCTATCTATCTATCTATCTCTCTCTCTCTCTCTCTCTCTCTATATATATATATATATATATATATATATATATATATATATATATATCGCTGTTATCTTAAGATCTATCGATTGAGGTTATTTCATATGTCTACCTACAGTAATCTATTCATATCTATGTGTCTATCTAGCTAGCTATCGCAATCTCTTTATATATCTAAGTGCTTTTCATATCTATCTATCTATCTATCTATCTATCTATCTATCTCTCTCTCTCTCTCTCTCTCTCTATATATATATATATATATATATATATATATATATATATATATATATATATATATAAAAGAAAGAGGATTTAGTGGTTCCAACGAGAGAAAAGTATGTATATTAAAAAGAAGAGATCATAACCCCCCCCACACATATATATATATATATATATATGTTTGTGTGTGTTTAAAAAATAGACTTAAACACTAATTTTTGAATTTGTAGGTCTGATGAATTGGATCGTATTAACCATTCCAATAGAATAAATTATGACCATGGGATATTAGTGTTTAAGCCTTTTTATTATATCCTTACTCTGTCCTGGACATCGAGTTCTACCTGCATTCTATCCTCTTGGAATTTTTTTATACAAAATATATATGTATGTGTATGCATGTATGTATATATATTTATATATTTTGTATATGTATGTGTATATTTACCACTACTATTATCTATCTCTCTCTCTCTCTCTCTCTCTCTCTATATATATATATATATATATATATATATATATATATATATATATATATATATATATATATATATATATATATATATATATGCGCATGTTTCAATAAAAACGACAAAGTGCTATGGTTAGGCTTTTTATTTATCAGGTTGGTGCAAAAATAATGACGTAATCATGTTTTTTGACGTATTTTTAACGTCAAAAAACGTCATTATTACGTCATTATTTTTGCACCAACCTAATAATTTTTCTTGTGTTCGCACAAGAGCTTTCTTTTTTAGACAAAGAGTGTGTAGAAACTGTCCAAATATTCTACAGATTAAAAAAAATTAAAAATAATGGAAGCCCTAATAATAGAAAAAAGACAACTCTTAACAATAGTAACTACGAACAAGGCCACAATGTGATAACCGTGCTCGGAAAATAAAACACTTCTATAACACACTAAAATCATATCGATAACGCACACACTCAATTAAACAGAAAAATAAAGTCATCCTTGATAATGGCTAAAAGCATAGCCGAAAGCGCTCGGAAATATAGAACATTTGAACAGTTTCTACACACACTTTGTCCCAAAAAGCTCTTGCGCGAACACAAGAAAAATTAAATAAAAAGTTTAACCGTAGTAACTTGTTTCTCGTTTTTAATGAAACATGTATAAATGAAGGGTTGCTACCTAAATACACAGAATAAATATATATATATATATATATGTGTGTGTGTGTGTGTGTGTGTGTGTGTGTGTTTTGTAGAGTAGCTCGTACCACTTCAGCACACTACCAGATGACCTGGCTAAACCTTAAATAGTCTAGGATTAAGGACTTCAACAGTTGATTAATAATTGATACTAAGCTAATTAATATTCGCACTGGTCTTTCTTCTTTTGGATATACAGCATTGGACACTTCTCTATTCCTTTTAAGTTGTTAATCATATTGTAACTTAGTGTTCTGTGATTTTTATTATGTATCCGTTAGCACTGGATACTGGTGTTGAATAAATATATTAAGCCCCCGTCCTTCTCTGTGTAACATTTACCTAGACGATACAACAATATATATATGTGTGTGTGTGTGTGCGTGCGCACGCACGTGCGATATTTATTTAGGAGCCTGTCCGTCTACTGCCAAAATATCTACTAAACAACATCAACTTCATCTTGGCACTTGGAATGTACGAACTTTCCAGGACAACGACTCAGCACCAGAAAGAAAAAATAGCTCTGGTCGCATTGGAGCTAAAGAAGTACAACATTGATATAGCTGCACTGAGAAGTAACAATGAAACGAGAAAGCAAAATAAGACATCTAAGAGTGTTCCTGCTGCACTTCCACACAATACATTCTCCAGTACCTTTTGTGGTCTTTTGTAAAATTCTCGAGCTGGTCTCAAAAGACATGCCCGACATCGGCATGCAGATAATTAGTTCGTGGTCTTCGGAACCTCATACGTCGAACTCGACGGGTAAGTCCATCATATATATATATATATATATATATATATATATATATATATATATATATATATATATATATATATACGTTTCATTAAATAATATAAACAAGTGTTGTCTATTTATTTTATGTAAATTTTTTTATAAACAAGATGAAAATATACTAAAAAATTTAGTATATTCTAATATATCAACTACAGATCCTAGCAAAAAAATTAAATTAATCATATACTACACTAAATCTAGTATATCCAACTTAATTCTTCGCAATAATTCTTCTCCCCCGGTTAGCGATTTGCAAAAAAACAACATAGTTTATAAATTCAAGTGCCCTTTGGGAGAGTGTATCTCCAACGAATTAAATAATATTTATGTTGGTCACAACACAAACTCGCTTTCACGACGCTTGACACTATATTTGAATGAAAACTCTAACATTTTTAGGCATTTAAAACAACATGCCTGCCTGCCCGCACACACAATTCCGTAAAATACTTGTCGAAAACACAATTATACTTCGACATGAAAACAATAGACAAAAACTAAAAATCCTTGAAGCATTATACATCAAACAGTTGAAACCCAACCTAAACAAAATCAATTATGGCATTTCTACAAATATTCTTAAATGTCTATAATTGTTAACAGAAGCCATGAGTTTATACCAACGGCTTTCGATTCATACTTCTACAATTCACTCTTGTGTGGTCATGTGTGACGTCATGAGATGCGGTGTGATTTTCGCTTCTAGCGTCTTACATGCGCGTGTTTATCGTTGCTTAGAAATCTTCTATGTAAACATTGACAGACTATCATCACTGTCGTGTCGTGTCCGTATATTGTTTAATATGTTATAATTAACATCTTTGATAATGGCTTAAGTAAGCCGAAAGCTTAGATTGTATAAAAAACATATGGATCACTACTGTGAATTTCTTTCTTCGTTCAACGATAATGTTATTAAACTTATCAGAAGTTACGAAAAAAATTTACATAAAATAAATAGACAACACTTGTCTATATTATTTAATGAAACGTGTATGAATGAAAAGATGCTGCCTAAATACACACAATTTAAATATATATATATATATATATATATATATATATATATATATATATATATATATAGAGAGAGAGAGAGAGAGAGAGAGAAAAGAGAGAGAGAGAGAACTGCGGTCAGAATTATTCGCCTCCATTGATTATTTGCATATTTCCGAACGGGAATCGAATATGTTCATGTAATTACTGAATTTACCATAAATAATTGATTCCGTATTTAGTTCGAATAATTTGTGAATTTTTTTGAAATTTTCCATCTATTGTCATAATAATAGTTGCAGATTTTTCTAAAAATGGCCGAGATCACAATTATTACGCCCCCTTATGGGAAATTATAAAATAATTTGACTCTATGGCAATTGTAATGGTTTCTTAGTTTGACATTTAACACTTAAAAACTGACATTTATTATTGACCTGATTCTATAACATTCTAAAAGTTAATGAAGAACACAATATGTGAGTACCGCGTACCATGATAACTCACTGGTTCTGGAATAATGTTGAAGATAGCGGAACATGAGAAAATGAAGATAGTTTCTGCGTACAAACTGATGGATATAAAATACTTTCCAAGCGTTTAAATGTTCCTAGATCGACAATTCGTAGATTTATTAAGAAGTACTACGAGATTCATTTTGTTGAGATCAAATTAAGGTTAACGGTTAACTTCGGAGAGAATGGAAATAAAATTTGGTAGAGATGCCTCAAAGAATCCTCAGGACATTGTCAGTGATGCAAAGACATCAGGGTTGGATATATCGATGAATATAACCAGTAGATGCTTTCATCAAGTCTTCGAGCTTAATGACCAAGTAAATCCGCCTTGCTTAAGGACAGACCCAGATATTGCAGATTATCCCATGCTAGAAGCGATCCAGTATATGGAACTTTGTTTCATGAATCCAAACTAGAATAGTTTAGTCAGATGAACTGCTGTTGTATATGGAGGAAAGGGAATGATGTTCACAAATCAGAAGCTTTCCTCCCGACGACAAGCACGGTGGTGGAAGCATTCTGCTCTGGGCATGTTTTGTTGTTTCTGGATCAAGAGAACTAGTGAGAATACAGGGTATCATGGATAACGTGCAGTGTCTACACACGCACACACACACACACAGATATATATATATATATATATATATATATATATATATATATATATATATATATATATATATGTATATATAAATAAAAAGAAAGGACATAAAGTATATAATCCAGTGTTCTTATAGATATTTTTTATTTTTACAAAATAGTGCTCAATGTAAATTTACAGAGTATTAATATTATATATTCACTGATTTAAAATATTTTTTCGCTACACAGTTCTAACCATGTTTCAAAAATGGAAGCTAAAAGCTTCGAATTTAATTTTGTAATTAAATTAAAGACATTTGTTCCATTTCATCCTCAAGCGAATATATTTACTACAGGTAATAGGTCCGCTGGTATATAATCAAGGTGGATCCTAGTAATATAAAATATTAAAACGGATCCAAAAAGAGATATATTTATTATAACAAAACATATATACTACACAGCAAAAAGTCAAAAATTGCCTCATGTGTGTATAGCTTATTTCAGCAACCTTGTGCCAGTCTTCTTCAACGCTAGACTGAATTTGTCGCGGAATCAGAGATTTAGAATTTAATTTAGATAGCAGTCGCGGGAAAAATACTGAACGTAGCCAAAATGACGCCCCCGCTAGATAAAAAGCCCGAGGTTTTGGTTTGGGAAGGGCGGGATTTATCTATCTAAAAAAGGAAGATGTCCGCTGGAATCGACTCCGATATTAACATTATGAACCTAAGCTGGGGTTATATGAAGAGTGAAGTATTGAATTGAAACTAAAAGCAGGGGTGAAGGGGATTTTGACCAGATCCATTAATATTATATAAAAGAAATATAGGTCCCCGCTAGGGAAAACCAAATTATACTAACAACAAATATATATTGATCATTTTGACAATAAATCGTATTTATTTGATTAATATAAAGAAATATTAGATTTAAGAGTTTCGTATTATTAAGGAAGAGGGGATTTAAAGTTAAAACAATTTTTAACACACAACGTGTGTTAGCACCTGCGATACCCTGTCTTCATCAGCCGCAGACCAAGGGTGATATCACGGTTTCAGTGGCTATGGCGGGACCGCCACCCCTGGCACCACCAGCAGTGTTTGCCACCAGGTAGGTTATCAAGACAAGCTAATTGATCGTTCCTTTAAGTAAATTCTATCTGTAATGAAAGCTTCCTAAATGCGTTTGCCGTTATTGACGCGCTCGTAAAAATCGTTATAGACGACCACGCAAATATTACACTTGCGCATCTTAGGTCGTGATGTTGCGCGCATTTTATTTGCTTGTTTTGATCTCGACCAAATCCAACTTGAGGCGTGTTGAACAGTTTCTTGAACCAACGGCCAGTGATGCCTATTTTTGAAAGGAAGGAAATGACCGAATGTCCCAGAAACCCACGACACCCAATTTCAATTTACATTTACAATTTAAAGTTACAATAAATTACCCATTTCCATTTTAAGGATAGGTTAAATTATTATGAAAACTAAACCATACCCGAGATTCTTTAAAAAATGGTAATCAAAGGATGTTGCTTAAATTAAGGGACTAAATCAGGATTAATATGGAGAATAGAGGGACATTGTAGAAGTTAATTGTTGTTACATATTCACCATTGCAGGAGGGAGTTAACAAGTAATAAGGTAAGATGTATGTTTATATATAAGTTTAAATCTACTTATATGTTTATATTTTAACATTATTTCATTCCTTTAATTTAATAGTTTGCATTCATTATTATATATTATTATTCTAATTTTTTCCTCCAAATATAGACTCCATCTAAATCTGGGATTATTAGGAGTATGAGCGAACCCTATAATTTTCAAATCTTTTGAGGTTTCAGACCTTTTTCGTTCAATTCGCAAAATTTCTTTGAAAGTCTGTTAGGTATTTTAATTTAGGACCAACCTAACATTAAAATTTACCAGATTTTCTTTGGGGGCAATGGTTGCTTCGCTGGCTGAAATAGGCTATTCCCACATAAAGTAATTTTGAAGTTTTACTGTGAATATATATAATACAGCTACTGGTCCTGATGAAATTCATTACGAATTTTTAAAACAACTTCCCCCCAAATCCATTAAATTTTTGTTAAACATCTTTAATGAAATATGGTTCAAGGGAAAACTACCTAATAGCTGGAAACAGGCTATTGTGATTCCCATATCAAAACCAGAAAAAGACAAATCAGATCCAAAAAACTTTAGACCCATAACATTAACAAGCTGCTTATGCAAAACATTTGAAAGAATAATAAATAGAAGACTAAATTGGTATCTGGAAATCAATAATTTAATTACCAACTTACAGAGTGGCTTTCGAAATAAAAGAGGAACAATAGATAACATAGTCCGCTTAGAAACCTTTATCAGAGAGGCTTTCATCAATAAAAAACATGTAATAGCCATTTTCTTTGACTTAGAAAAGGCCTACGAAACTACATGGAGACAGGGAACAATGAAAGACTTATACAATCTTGGCCTAAAAGGCAGATTACCCTTGTTGATAAAAGACTTTTTATCTGACAGAAGCCACAAAGTAAGAATAGGATCGACTCTCTCAGACTCAAAAATTCAAGAAGAAGGAGTCCCACAAGGATGCATCTTGTCCGTCACTCTATTTAACATAAAAATTAACAACATTGTAACCTGTTTGAACAATGAAGTTGATGGTTCCTTATATGTAGATGATCTTTTAATTTGCCATAGATCAAAAAATATGCATACCTCAGAACGTCAACTGCAGATATGCATAAATAAAATAAATCGATGGACCATTGAAAATGGTTTCAAACTCTCACAAACCAAAACAAAGTGTATGCATTTTTGTAATCAAAGAAAAATGCACAACGACCCAACACTTAAATTAGAAGAAACTGAAATAGAAATGACTGAACAACACAAATTTCTGGGAATAATATTTGATAAAAAACTCACATTCATTCCCCGTCTGAAATACTTAAAACAAAAATGTTTCAAAACACTACAACTTTTCCGGGTTATAGCTAACACAGAATGGGGAGCAGATCGCATATCACTCCTAAAAATATACAGAACACTAATAAGATCCAAATTGAATTATGGAAGTTTCATATATGGTATGGCTAGGAAATCCTACCTAAAAATTATTGACCCCATCCACCACACAGGTCTAAGACTTGCTCTTGGTGCCTTTAAAACATCTCCCAGAGAAAGCCTATATGTTGAAGCTCATGAGGCTCCTCTAAAACTGAGACGTGAGAAATTAGCTATACAATATTACTTAAAACTCAAATCCAATCCATCAAATTCGGCCTATCAATGCACATTCAACCCAAGCTATAAACATCTGTTTGACAAAAAAGAAAATGTTATCAAACCTTTTGGTCTTTACATGGAAAAAATGATAAAACCACTTACAGACAGTTTGATAGACAAAAATAGTATACATGAATTCAAGCTACCCAAACATCCACCTTGGCTATTGGAACGACCAAAAGTCATTTTAAGACTGGCTGCCCACACTAAATCTGACACACACCCCTTATACTATGTAGAAAAACTGAATGATATTCTGGAACAATACCCGGATTGGGCCCACATATATACCGATGGCTCCAAAGTCAAAAGGAAAGTAGGATGTGCAGCTATCTTTAAAAGTACTGTTCTACAGAAAAGATTACCTAACAACTCCTCAATTTTTAGTGCTGAAATTACAGCCATTGATTTAGCTCTAGACCTCATCACTAAACATAACTCAAATAAATTCATTATTTTTGCGGACTCATTATCAGTACTCGAATCAATAAAAAAACAAATATTAGACAATCCTTTGCTTATCAAACTCCTGCAAAGAATACATGCAATCTTACAAAATAAAACTATCATTTTCTGTTGGATTCCCAGCCACTCTGGTTTTCATGGAAATGAAAAAGCTGATGTGGCTGCAAAAAACTCTCTGAAACTTAACACAAGTAACATAAAGGTTCCATACACTGACTATAAACCTCTAATAAATGACTTTATTTTGAAGAAATGGCAAGATTCTTGGAGCAGCTGTCAAAACAACAAATTATTTAAAATCAAACCAACTCTAAAGAAACAACTAACTGAACACAGAAAATCACGCAAAGAAGAAGTGGTTTTGTCCCGTATTCGCATAGGACACACTCGCATAACTCACTCCTTCCTCCTAAAAGATGAAGATCCTCCGGAATGCATACCATGCCAGGAGGCTTATACTGTGAAGCACTTCCTGCTTGATTGCGGTGATATGGCACATATTCGAAAATTATTTTACAATGTGAACAACTTGAAAGAACTTTTCGAAAAATCAAACCCCAATTTGATCTTGACTTTCCTTAGGAAAGTTGGACTATATAATAAAATATAATTCCAATTTGGTGTCTGACGATGAAAGGGGAAACCTTTGGATACTTGCTAGGTGAGGAATTTTCAAACAACAACACACCTCTGAAAACAGGGAATTTTTAAAAACAAAAAGCAGTACAACATTGAAAGAGAAGGAAAGGAAAGTGAAAGTCTTTTTGAAAGCATTTCAACCTTATTTAAAGAAAAAGAAAAAAACAACTTTGACCTTAAATGATCTCTTGCTGATTGATGGGTCGTTAATTTTTTAAACAAACTCAAACTGTGAATATATATATATATATATATATATATATATATATATATATATATATATATATATATATATATATATATATATATATATATATATATATATATATATATATATATATATATATATATATATATATATATATACTGTGTGTATATGTGTGTTTGGAGATCTGTATGACTACATATACAAAACCATGTCACACACAGGCGTTAGAAAATACATGCGCAGAGTCACTTATAGTGCTATAGTACTTCTTCAGTCTCCATTACTGCCGCACAAATTGTATGACGGTTCTGTATAAGATACAGGTTCGATCCCTGTCGGAGGACAAATATTTTCTGTGAAAATTGCTCGGACATTCAGGCCGGTATATTGTTGTTTAATACTGTTTATTATGAAACAGATCATATATATATATATATATATATATATATATATATATATATATATATATATATATATATATATATATATATATATATATATATATATATATATATACACACACACAAACACAAGCAACCATACCCAAATGGTCGATCAGAAAAATTGTTCAATTAGAATGAATCAAAAATACCATCATGTTTAGATGTAACAGGGTCTATCTTTTTCAATTATTTTAAAGTATTTTCATTAAAAAAAAACATTTTGAATTAATGCAGTTACTGATATAACAGAAGTAGTCTGTATTTATTCAATCAGAGTTAGGCGAGGACATGAAGGGGTAAAACAAGCAACATGAAAACACACTTCAGACCACAATGAATTTGAAGTTGTTGAAATTCAGTTTGTTAGTATGCTACCAGGGATGTAAAACAGGATACATTTATAAAGCAATTGTTAAGTTTGATGCAAATTGGTTCAAAGTTCAGCGAAAAATAAGAAATAAACCAGTAAAAAACGCGATTTTTCAGTATAAACGCGGGTTTTCACTATGTGGGTGGACTCAGTAATCAAGTTGAATGACTGTTAAACAATCTAAAATTGAACGAAGTTTCTATAAGGTTGCTTGAAAATTTAGGGAGATTTTAATTTAAAATTTGTGTTGAAATCCATCATTTGTTTTTCGCATTTTTTTCCCTAAATGCAGTGACGTAGAAATAAGAAACGAGGTGTCGTTGAGCTTGTCATGATTTAAGTAACCTACATACCGCGTATGAAAGAAATCGGAGGAAAGAATATCGATTTTTTTACATTAATAACCTATCTCTTACATTGTAAAATGTATGTGCCAAGTTTGGTCATAATCGGTTGGATGGATCTCGAGTGAAAAGGCAACACACAGAGAGACAGGCGCACATATACACTGATATTGCTGTTGCAACTTGTATGTGTGCGTGTATTTAATTATGTTAGTATGCAAAGTATGTTGCAAACACAAAAACACAACACACACACACCGATTTTGACCAAACTTGGTACATAGGTTGTACGATGTAAGAGATAGGTTTTCTGTGTGAAAAATCGATATTTTTAAAAAAATCAATAATCGATAAAGCCGATCAACTATCGATAAATTCAACTTTTTTTCCTCCGATTTCTCTCAAACGCTGTGATAAAAATGGCAACAAAGATGAGGACAATAATCCGAATAATGTAAATAGTGTACATAATACTTCACCTCAGAAATATA
This sequence comes from Acanthosepion lycidas, assembly GCA_963932145.1. Classification (NCBI taxonomy): domain Eukaryota; kingdom Metazoa; phylum Mollusca; class Cephalopoda; order Sepiida; family Sepiidae; genus Acanthosepion; species Acanthosepion lycidas. The sequence goes on along the minus strand of OZ010597.1, from coordinate 55,638,067 downwards.
CACAGTGAAGGAATTTGAATGCATGTAGATTTGTGTGTGTAAGCGTGTGTGTGTGTATATATATATATATATATATATATATATATATATATATATATATATATATATATATATATATATATATATAAATATATTTCAATAAAGGTGCAATCAATTTACAAATCGTCTGTGTTTATACACTCAGTAATAAGTGGATTACAACCTTGTTTTCGTTTGTCCACTTATTACTGAGAGTATAAACAAGAAAACAATATTTCATACCTGAGGATGTCTGTAGGAACAGACGAAAGCTTGTAAAATAAAAAGATCTAATGCAACGGAAATTTATAAAACAGGATCTTTTCATTCATAAACAGATTCGGGGTTTTTGTATCTTATTGAATGGTTCGCGAAGATGGATTTCTCGCCATTTAATCATTAACCTTTGTATTTGTTTTATGTATGAATAATTCATGAATATATATATATATATATATATATATATATATATATATATATATATATATATATATATATATATATATATGTACAAGGTTATGTGTAAGTGTTTTTGGAAAGATTTGAACTCCATGTCGTGTACATGCACATCAATATGGAGTTACATTCAAATATAACAATAAAGAGCATTGTGCTGATTAAATGATTTAAAAAAAAGAAAACACACCTTCCTCATCGTTGCTATTAAAACGTAACTGAATGACACGGCGCCATACTGTCTACGTCATTTCCTTTTTAGTGTGAGTCAAGCGTTAGAGATAGAAGCAATAATGGATGTCGTCCAAATGGAAACATTCTGCCAGTTGATTTGATATCGCCATACACGTTTGTACATTACGATAACATCAGACATTGTGATCATTTGCGATAACTACCAACAATTGGTCATGGCTCATTTCTTTTCAAATTGTTCTCAGGTTGCGTTTACTCTTGATTTATGCGGGACACATTTGCAAAGAAACAAACACACGCATATGCCACAGTAATAAGTTTATGTTCCCGTGACTTCTAATTCGGTCTCTGCGCAACTTCACTTCACAAGATCAAATCTGTTGAAATATTTAAAATATTCAATCTACAGTAGAAATATTGGTTAAAAGTCGCATTTTAAGAACTGTGTCTCTGTAGTCTTACACGTCCTGGGAGAATAAACACACACACACACACACACACACACACATATATATATATATATATATATATATATATATATATATATATATATATATATATATATGACGTCACACATTATAAAATGAACACAGTCCGACAATTATTTTAAGACATTTTTTCTTTATAAATTCTTTTTATAGATGGTATTTATCAATCCACCCACGAGGATTGAATGTGGCACAAGGCCTTTTTAATGTGGGCATCTCCGAGCCCGTAGGCTCAGCCAAAAATAAATAACCATCCAAACCCACCGAGGGGGGGCAGTTGCGTCAACCTCCCCCAACGAAACCCTACCCTTCGGCGGAGCTTCGTCAGGGTTCCTCCCTGCAAGCAGAGAGTTCGACAGACACCCGACCCAGCAGCTCACAAAGCACAGATACTACACTTTGATCCTAGCCACCGGGTATACTTTTTACAGATGGTATTTATCAATCCACCCACGAAGATTGAATGTGGCACAAGGCCTTTTTAATGTGGGTATCTCCGAGACCGTAGGCCCAGCCAAAAATAAATAACCATCCAAACCCCCCGAGGGGGGCCAGTTCCGTCAAACTCCCCCAACGAAACCCTACCCTTCGGCAGAGCTTCGTCAGGGTTCCTCCCTGCAAGCAGAGAGTTCGACAGACACCCGACCCGGCAGCTCACAAAGCACAGATACTACACTTTGATCCTAGCCACCGTGCCGAGCGGGTATTCTTTTTAGAGGTACAAATATTTAAGTAAACGCTCTGTTTATAATAAACAGAATTAAACAACATTTACCGGCCTGAATATCCGAGAAATTTTCATAGAAAATATTCGTCCTCCAACAGGTAAGAGAACTGGGTTGGGTGTGAAAAAGTATTTGTTGTTAACATTCTTTTTTTATTCGGTTTTTCCAGTTACGAGTCCGTTTTTAAAGCTGATCGTTTTGTGTTCATTTTGTTTAGTTCTTTTTTCGTAACAGATTTAATGTTTAGTATAGAGCTTAGAAAAAATTCGCAGTGTGAGATAGGCAAGAAGTAAGGCATGTAGCAACATCAGCACGGAAAAGGGCACTCCTTTAAAGGCAAGGAAGGGCAAAAATATTTTAAGTCAAGTGATAGCGATTGCTGTATGAGTCGTACGATTTTTGAATCAAGCACGGGCAACGCCATGTCATGCTGCTAATATATATATATAAATATATTATTCAATGTAAAAGATAACTAAGAACAATTTGAAGCTTTATAATTATTTACTGTGTATTGATTGAGATCCCATTGGATTAAAACGCAAGTTTAATTTTAATGTAAGTGTTAATGTTATGTACCAAAAAATATGTCTAAATTTTGTTCATATCTTTCGGATATCAAACATCTTAACTTTATCGTATGTAGCTCTTAAATTAATCAAGTCTGTACCCGACCCCGAATATATCTCTAGGATTATTTGTGATTTTGCCAAAAAAAAATAAAAATAAATAAATAAACTACGTCACCCTTAGCTCTAGTGAATTGCTGTTCATTAAAGACACTAACATGCATGTATTACAGAGAATCGACTTCATGAATTTAAGCGTTGTACTGCGGAAATTGTTAATATATCCATAAGTTCTAGTCCAACAGTTTCTTCACCCGCACTTGGGATTCTCTTCCTACTTCTTGCTTTTCTGACAACTGTAATCTAGGAAAATTTAAATGTTACGCCAACAATCATCTTCACCTTCATTGAATCAAGTTTTTATTCTCCTTTCTCCTATATAACGTTTCGACAGTTTCATTCAGTGTATTGTTTTCATCCTCAGTAAATCCTCCCTGAACTTTATCGGCGGGTTTGAAGCAATACAAATGCAATAGATCTAAAGGGTTGAACCCGAGGATGAATAGGGCTACGCTTGACGGACAAGCTACAGAAGGCGCCACTCGAAATTATAAAAGTCAGCTGTACTCCGTTACAGTCTCATAACTGGGTTCTGAATTTTTCCTTCCATATGTGCCGCAGAGAAAGGTCACGAACTCGAGTGCGTGGGTTACTTGCTGGCATGTTGAGGTCCACCTTAAACAAATTCACTCCATAGGAACTTTCTTCTACTCTGATTTTCTTTCACCTTCAGCCAAATCTTGCGAAAACAAAATGGCGATGGGGAATGGATGGCGTGAGCTTTTTCTGGTGAAACTCAGAGCTTCTAGTCCTGAACCTGCACAATAGCGGCGAATTTAGTCATCGACGCCATCATTATAAAGGAAGCGAGGAGCAAAGATGAAAATAAATTCTTGATTAAGACATAAAGCCGATTATATATGTGTGTGTGTATGTCATGGTGCAGAGTCATGTTCCCAGATATAGGGTCTTCCAGCAGCCAGCCTCCTGACCGAGAGCAGCATACCTCCTAATGTCACTTGATGTAGGTCTCTGGGTTGAGTCTGAGGTCCTCACCAACAAATTCCGGAGTTCTTTTCTTATTTAGAAATAGGGTGTTGTTGTCATCCTTGTGCTGAGCTACCCAGAACACACACTCCCGCTTTGATAGAGAGCAAGAGCGTCTCCGAGCCCTTGTGAGTGAGGAATTATTCTCCACCCTTTATCCCATCTCCCACGGGTGGGATGTGGTATGGCTCTTGCTGATCTTCTATTACTTCCAAGGAAAGTGTTCGGACGAACAACATTCCTTTGTCATGCCACATACATAGTACCCAGCCACACGCATTCCTACCATATTTCAACGAAGAGAAATATGTCCTACTCAAGCAACTACTTCTCACGAACCACTGCCCTGTAAACGGACCTCCAACAGTATTTTTCCACGATCACTATTATCTTAACCTTTTCAAGACTCGGTTTAACTGTTATATTCCATTCCTATACACAAATGGCCCCCTAACCAAATCCGATACCTGAAGTGGACCCCGGGCATTGGAAAGGATGAAGCTTAGTGTAAATAAAACATTCTCTGTTTTGGGGGGATTTTTTTTTAAACGTTACTAATGAATGCACAGGACATTTTAAGAATCGACGCGTCATTTTTAAACTATTCTGACCACAAACAGGACAAGTAATGCCAGACATGCAAACAATTCCTTCAAAGATGGAGTCAGTCTGTTCGTAACGGATACGTCCTTGTGCTAGTGTCTTCTCTGTCTATTAATGAAATAGCATCCACTGACATCTCTCACTCTCTCTCTTTATTTCTCGCTTCGTTGGAGATGATTTTATTCTGAGAGGAAAATACGTGCAAATCACCACGCACGAATGTGAATAAAGCATATATAAAGAAAATAAGAATACCTGTCGATAATTATTAATTAGGATAGGTTGAACCGGTCAGTCGGTTAAATCAAGAGTAATTAGAAACTCAGGTGATATTTATTGTATTAGACATAATCTATTCACGTACCATTTATACTGAAGAATACAGGATGGTGTCTACGTTTTATCATCCTTTCAAAATTCTTTGAGATTCTGGTAAATCTGCTATTTAACTGTTCACAAGGTAATAAAAATGCACATGGGGATCGTAAATATTGTGATAAAATTTATAAGAGTGGAGTGGAATCAGGCAAATATTAGTCTATTACGAAACTATTTCCTATTTTGCAATGATTAAAGCTTAGTACACAAATGAAAGCCGACAATTCTATTTATTAAAAAAAAAAAAAAAAACGAGATAAAGAACATGTAATTCATGAAGAAATATTTCACCTATAAAGTCAGTGCTAATAAATCAGTTTTTGAATTAATATAACAGAACAAGTAAGTATACATATATATCTATCACTTTTAACACGACTATGAGTTTTACAACGGAAAATTCAGGTGCTGGATAGAGACGGACAGTTACATAATTTGAAGATTGCTTTGTGCATGAAACTTCGTGTCGTAGCTACCAAGTAAAGAATATATATATATATATATATATATATATATATATATATATATATATATATATATATATATATATATATAAAATAAAAAAAACAGACCACTTTAAGATTAAATGTGATAATTTATTTCGTGAACACCGAGGTGTTCAACTCTTCAGGTCGAAATCTACTCCATATATGAAAAAGAAAAAATACACCGGACTGACACATTAGATGGGTAGTGGTGAGCTAAGGTTAAAGAGAAGGCATAGGTAAAGAGAAGACAAAGGGATTAGTGGTTAGCAGTAGTCGGCTCACCCAGCCGAGAATTTATTCTATAATTTCGAGATTTTTATATTGGGTTGTATTTTACATGACCTTCTTTTCAAATAGAAATGCATTTCGCGCACTTGGCGATTTTTGGCTCAACATAATCAATTAAGCGAGGGTGCACTTGAAAACGATGCAACGTTGTTGAGAAGACGTTCAATTTCTGCGTGCGATGACGAATAGAGATGTCTTGATTTTCGGCCACATTCTCGTGCACTGAAGCAATGTTTATATATATATATATATATATATATATATATATATATATATATATATATATATATATATTCATGAAAACAGAAAAAGTTAAGGGTCCATGGTTATAATTTATTTTTTCCAGGGACTTTCTTTTTCCCTGGATCATCAGACCTCACTTCCAAGGATGTATGAATGTATTTAAATTTACATATAATTTTTACACTTTTGAGGGTTTAAGTTGATGTAGGGGGATATAGAGAGTGGTGAGATATAGTGTGACAGACATTGAACCCTGCGGATTTCTATCCTCCTTGGTAATAACCATACGGATTATCAAGATTTTCATAACTCACACACACATATATATATATATATATATATATATATGTGTGTGTGTGTGTGTGTGTGTGTTTAGGAAGCAATCCTTCTTTCATTCACATTTCATTAAATATGACAGACAAGGTGCTTTGATATATTTTTGTAGAATTTCTCATGTGATGTAACAATGTTTATTTTTCAGATGATAAATTATATAAAAACCGTCCGAATGTTATCTTTTTCCAAGAGCTTTCGGCTATACCTTTAGCCATTTTCAAGGATTAAATATTTTAACTGTTTAATGAAAAATAGTTTGTCGCATATATGTATTTATATAATGTTTTCTTTTTTCAAGACACTGTCAAGATATTATGTCCATGTTCATAGTCAATATTATTAATTTTTGTTTTCTTTTTATTAAGAAGGCTTCCATCGTTTTAGCCTTTTTTACATGTAAATGATGCTGTTATATCTGTGTTGTCAACAAGTATGTTGCGAATAGTGTCCGGTAGGTCTCCATGATTATTTAAATGAGTTCTAATTGAGCTATGGTCAGTAAGGTGGAGAATGAGTCTACGTGCCAATCTCGCTAACTACCTAGATATATAGAACAGAGTAAGACAGACAGACAGATATATATATAGATAGATAGATAGATAGATAGATAGATAGATAGATAGATAGGAACAGAGTAATATAGATAGAGAACGACAGAACGAATGAGAGAGAGAGAGAGATAGAGTCAACACTGAAATAGATACGCAAATATATAGATAGTGAACTGGAGATAGATAGATAGATAGATAGATAGATAGATAGATAGATAGATAGATAGATAGATTCGGATAAGTGAGATCCATACCGATAAAGATAAGGATATATGCACCTCCAGAAGGATAGACAGATATATAGCACCACAGTGATAGATAGATAGATAGATAGATAGATAGATAGATAGATAGATTCGGATAAGTGAGATCCATACCGATAAAGATAAGGATATATGCACCGCCAGAAGGATAGACAGATATATAGCACCACAGTGATAGATAGATAGATAGATAGATAGATTCGGATAAGTGAGATCCATACCGATAAAGATAAGGATATATGCACCGCCAGAAGGATAGACAGATATATAGCACCACAGTGATAGATAGATAGATAGATAGATAGATAGATAGATAGATTCGGATAAGTGAGATCCATACCGATAAAGATAAGGATATATGCACCGCCAGAAGGATAGACAGATATATAGCACCACAGTGATAGATAGATAGATAGATAGATAGATAGATAGATAGATAGATAGATAGATAGATAGATTCGGATAAGTGAGATCCATACCGATAAAGATAAGGATATATGCACCTCCAGAAGGATAGACAGATATATAGCACCACAGTGATAGAGATAGATAGATAGATAGATAGATAGATAGATAGATAGATAGATAGATAGAAACAGAGATAAATAAGTAGAAGGTGAGGAGTGAGATAGATAGAAAACATAGATAAATGGAAAGAGTGATATATATATATATATATATATATATATATATATATATATATATATATATATATATATATATATATATCCTTGTGCAGGTATGCAGAAAATAGAAAAGAACACGTTGGGTGCATAATCCGGGGTTCCTTAGTATTTTTGTTTTTATTTTTAAAAAACAGTGCTCCATACAGAAGTAGAGCTTATATTATAATAATATTTTTTGTTTAAAAATATGATTCTTTCGCTACATAAGAGTTCTCATGTTTCAAAAACGTGAGCCGAAATCATCCAAATAATTAATAAAATTAAGTTGGATTGAGGTGTTTAGTCACGTTTCATCTTCAAGCGAAATTTTAGGAATAAGCTATCTCTCGGTTTACGTGTATTTTTACAGAATTTGTTATTGTGGGAGTGGCTATACTATTTTCATTCTTTAAGTGGTCAGGGAGTTAATTCTTATCAGTAGATTCATCATCCTCTGAGAGGTTTTGCTAAGGTTGGGTAGGGTATCCATTTCAAGGCTAATGTTTACGGTCATCCTTTAGTTGGTTCCCAGTGAAGGATATTTTTATGGCGCGCCTACAGTCGTTCTGTGTCTGGAGAATTGTCTCTTATTCTTTTCTATCTGATTATCTATTTATTTATTTGTTTATTTAAGTGGGTGTTTAATATACAGATCGCTTTGCATTGAATTTCGGTTTTTTTTTTTTTTTTTTTTTTTTTTTGACGACGACAAAAAGGGGTTTTTCCTATTTAAGGGTTTGGCTGAGCTTTTTAGAATTTTACTTAGCTATGTTTTTTTTTTTTTTTTTTTTTTTTTTTATGCTAATTATCTAATGCGAAAGTCTGTTGATGTCGGCAAAAAACCGTTAACTCCTGCCTATGGTTTAATAATTTTTAATTTAAATTCCTAAATAATGAAAAATTATTAAACCATAGGCAGGAGTTAACGGTTTTTTGCCGACATCAACAGACTTTCGCATTAGATAATTAGCATAAAAAAAAAAAAAAAAAAAAAAAAACATAGCTAAGTAAAATTCTAAAAAGCTCAGCCAAACCCTTAAATAGGAAAAACCCCTTTTTGTCGTCGTCAAAAAAAAAAAAAAAAAAAAAAAAAAAAAAAAAAACCGAAATTCAATGCAAAGCGATCTGTATATTAAACACCCACTTAAATAAACAAATAAATAAATAGATAATCAGATAGAAAAGAATAAGAGACAATTCTCCAGACACAGAACGACTGTAGGCGCGCCATAAAAATATCCTTCACTGGGAACCAACTAAAGGATGACCGTAAACATTAGCCTTGAAATGGATACCCTACCCAAACTTAGCAAAACCTCTCAGAGGATGATGAATCTACTGATAAGAATTAACTCCCTGACCACTTAAAGAATGAAAATAGTATAGCCACTCCCACAATAACAAATTCTGTAAAAATACACGTAAACCGAGAGATAGCTTATTCCTAAAATTTCGCTTGAAGATGAAACGTGACTAAACACCTCAATCCAACTTAATTTTATTAATTATTTGGATGATTTCGGCTCACGTTTTTGAAACATGAGAACTCTTATGTAGCGAAGGAATCATATTTTTAAACAAAAAATATTATTATAATATATATATATATATATATATATATATATATATATATATATATATATATATATATATATAGACACACACAGAAAGAGAGAATTGCGTGTCTACGTATTTGTATAGAACAAGGTCGATGTTGTGGAACATTGGATAGATTTTATTCAACATTTTTAGTAATAAATTTCATCACCTCAACGTATATTTATGTATTTTCATATAATGAATTACATACTTAACAAAGAGAAAATATATTTGATGCAGAGAAATAACCGAAAATTTATGAAAAGAAAGTTATATTGTATTCTGTACTTCCTTTATGAGTCAATGTATACGGGAGATACGCCACATGTTCCAGTGTATATTTCGTGTCGAATATGTAGTTAGAAAGGAGCTAAATCAAGTTGAATTTACTAATTACTTCCCTTAGTCGTTTTAATAATCTATACAAATAAAATATTTAACTGCATTTAGACAAAAATTAGTTCCCGTGTAAAATTAACCGTTAATTTAATCAATTCCTTTCACCCCTACGTTTCAGGTGAAACACTCAGATACCATCTTACTATTAAGCAATCGTCTTGCTTCAACTTGAAATAGGCTTTGTTGTTGTCGTCGTGCTGTTGCTAATAGTTTTTCCTCCATGAAATATTTAAAATTTACTGTTATATTAAATACATACAAAGATCTAACCTGAAAAGATATTGTGCAAATAGTGATTTATACATTAACAAAAATAATAAATTCACCATAAATACTATTTATTGATGCAGAGTTTAATATTAGCTTGGTGCAAAAATAATGCCGTAATGTCGTTTTTTGACGTATTTTAACGTCAAAAAAACGACATTACGGCATTATTTTGCACCAACCTAATATATATATATATATATATATATATATATAATAATAATAATAATAATAAATGCGAAAATGTCTCTGTGTTTTATACTTTTATCAATTAAAGCGATACAACTGTTTGAAAATATTCAAAGTCTCAGCCTGCATGAGGTGACCTTCAAGCAGGACGATTTGCTGCTTTACTGTTGCAAGTTAGCAATAGAACCATCAAAATGGTTCCAAATGGAGATATTTCATTCTCGAAGGATTGTGGAATTTCTGTTTCAAGTATCTAAGACATGATTAAACATGTTTATTAAAATATCATCACCATTTCATGGATTCAAACTGGCTTTATGAGATCAACATATTATCTCCCAAAACTCAAGGACACATGGCACAGTGGATAGAAGGCGTTGGTTAGATCCAGTGACAGGACCCAAAGCGTGTGAGTTCAATACCCGGTTATGGCAGTGGAGAACTTTCAGAGGGAAATTGACAGGAGATAACTGATAACTGACATCCATTAGACATAACACGTAGAACTAAAACATCCTACCACAGTAAGTGAAATAAAGGGCCCAGTTCGACATTCCAACCACCTGAAGAAGGCCGAAGCGTAAACGGTCGAAACGTTGTAATAAATATGTCGACAAAGATGAGGACAATAGTCCGAATAATGTAAATAATGTACATAATGCCTCATCTCAGAAATATAGACAGATAATGTATAAATGGTTCTGGTTTCCCAGTTTCACTTACAAAGCTTGGATCAATCCGTGGTATGGTTTTCAGGTACAATATCGATATACGTTGCGATATCAGGCCGATAACATCAAAATCTCTAGTTAACTGAGATTCGAAACCCGTCTCTTATAGTCAGACAGCGAACGTTCTAACAACTCGGTCACGTGCCCATCCATCCATCCATACATACATACAAATGTTTGTTTGTATGTGCTTGCATGCGTAATAGATATATTCCTTTTATTCTGTATATAGGAGTGTTTTCCAAATATTTCAAAGACCATTTTAATACACATGAAATCGTTGGTATTAATAGATTGTTTCACGCTGTGCGATTTTCAAAATGGACGTTTGTTATACTTGGACGATCACGAGCTGGACAGTTCATTCACAGGTTTTTATTTTTGTAATCCAAGTAAAAAAAATTGTTTACCATATTCTGACATTTCATAGAACACTAGAATTAAAATTAATTCAAATATAAAACGGTTTTTAGTATGAACAGGAAAAAGAATATATGAAATATATATGTATTATTATTATTATTATTGCTGTTACTAGGCTAAACTTTAGGCTACCGCCTTCTGACGGATTTTAAGACTTCCAACTTTTACCTCCAGCGTCCTATGTACATAAAAGATTTAAGAATTTAGAAAGTATAAAATATTTTGTCTTTATTCGACACTTTAATTCGGTATAATCTTTCTTCGTATACACAACCGAGCTCCGTAGTTTGTTTACACTTATTTTGCGCGCAATCTTTATTTTCTTTTAAAATCACCATCTTTATGATTACTTCACATAAATTCATTCGTAAAAGACATTAGTGAACTCGAACAATGTAATATTTCCAATACGTCACAGTAAGCATGTTAGAAAAATAAATAAAATAAAATATAAACAACGTTACATATTACTCTTAAATTTGAATTACGTTTTAATTAGTCAATATCAATTGCAATTGCAACGAAAAGAGAAATTACAGTTATACCTTTAATAAAGAATTGTTTTTCTAAACCTTTCACTCTGTTCGATATTTAACAATAAAAGAGCTCTTTATTTAATTTTTAGTCAACTGTAACTGCAGTAGTTACTAAATGTTACTAAATATTGTTTATGATTCGCCGAGATCAAGAAACGGACGAAAGGACGGACACACGTACACTGCGCTTTATTTATATAGATTATAAGCATATTGTTTTCTTTGCTAATAAAATCTGTATTTTCCGCTAACCTTATGGAATAAAACCGACCATTTCTTCTTCCCACCGAAAGGTTTTATCCAATATATTCCCATGTCTTCTCGCTGTAAGTTTTTTTTTTTTGTAATTAGTCACTTTCCAAATCTCAATTCGATATCTTCAAGAGATGTTTTTCAAATTTTTCTTTACACCAATCCATTGCTCCAACGATCATTTGTACTGTCAATATTTACTTTATTAGTCATTCCACAACATTGAGAATTTCATACTTTAAATCATGGTGGCTGTCGATTTTCTTTTAATAGTATTCAATTCACATGCTGAATGAACATAAAATTTCTATCAGATAGTAAATCGTTTTCTCTCGTTTGTCAGTTTGCTGTTTGTTCTACTCGACATGAAAATTAAAAATTGGACACGCAAAGAATTGGTTAAGCATTTCCCTTCACACGGCTTCCTTTCGGGTAAAGAATATAGCTTCCGTTTCTCTACTGTCAACTGCCAATGTGTTAACGGCTATTATTGAATTTGTCTATCAACAGGATTTAGTTTGCGGGAATTCTGAACAAGTTCAAGGGCTACGAATATTTGGCTTAATCTAATCGTCCTTAACAAATCGTATAAAGAAGGTCGTGTTGAATTAAGACGCCCAATGATCTATCCTTGAGCATAGGCTGTTTTTTTTTATCTTCATCAACGACATTCCCGGTGTCATTGTGCAGACGACACTATCATTTACTCCTGTCCTAATAGCAAATCCGTCAAAGCTGACTTTTACAGAATGCTATGGCCAGGGCCAGAATGATCGGTGATTGGCTGGAATGCCTAGTGGGTGGAGCATAATGTCAGTGGCTTTGGATATACAGTTGTAGACAGAATTATATGCTAACACTGAATATTTACATATTTTTTAAAGAGATGCGAATATTTGAAAGTATTTACTGAATTTATCATAAAGAGTTGATTCCATATTTAGTTTTGAATAATTCCTGAATAGATTAGAAGTTTCGATCTATCATATTCATAGTTATGGATTTTTCTAAAAATTCTTGCAAGTACAAATTATTCGCCACATTATGGAAATTATGAAAAAAATTAATATTGCTCTATGGCAATCGTAAAACTTTTTTTCTTAATTTGACATTTAATAAAAACACGCTATGAAAATAAATTAGTATTGACCTTATTCGATAACAATCTAAAAGGTAATGAAGAAGACAATATGTGTCACGTATCACGATAACTGATTCCGTATGCACCAATAGCAAAAAGGGCTGAACTTGACAAGAGGCTCCGAATGAAAATAGTTGATGCGTACAAATAATGTGATGGAAATACAACACTTACCAAATGTTTAAATCTTCCTAGATCAAAAATTCGTAGCATTATCAAGAAGTACAGTGATACTCATTGTGTTGAGAATAAAATAAGGACTGTCCGAAAACGATTAATTTCTGAGAGAATGGAAATGAAAATTGTCGGAAATGTCTCGAAGAATCCCCGTTTAACGAGAAAAGGGCAGTGTCCATGATATAAAGACATAACGGTTTAATATATCGATAAAGACATAACGGTTTAATATATCGATAAAGACAGTCACTAGATGTTTTCATTGAGCAGGACTTTGAGCTTTTCGACCAAAACAAAAATATATTTATATATTTTCCACTGTCATAAAGTGGAATGATTATATTGAAACATTTACTGTGTCTTCAGCTAGAAATGCTGGTTCTTTGCGAGGTGTCAGACGATATTTTTCGTCAGAATCCATCTTGCACATTTGCAAATCTGCCATTCGGTCGAGCATTCAATATTACCCTGGTGGTCGTACGACATACCTCGAGAACCTTGACAAAATCTAAGAAATGATGTGTAAAGTCAAAGATCTTGATCTGACATCTCGACTTCAGTCACTACCGACGTGACGTAGCCTCCCTCTGTCTCTTCTACAAATATTCCCATGACTATTCTTCTGATGAACATTATTCATTGGTGTTTCGACGATATTAATTTAAACCTGCTATTAGTTTGTGATATAACGGAATATGCATACATCTGTGTTCCCCCTCACTGGAATATAATTGGCTGGTTTCCGTCATAAATATCGACGGACATGTAGGAGAGTCAAGGGAGCCTTAGTCTGAGAGCTAAGTCCATAACATCGCCCATTGGACTACGCCATTGATCTACACTTCTTACCTGAGACTACGACGCGTACCAGTCGATGACTGCTACTGTATTCTACTTGGTTATAGTAGCCAAAACCACTTAGACACTTCATTCAAATATATCCCTTTCCGGGACATGTCAATATATATATATATATATATATATATATATATATATATATATATATATATATATATATATATATGATAAAATGTAATATGCGTTAACCTGTGTTCCCCCTCACTGGAATATGATTGGCTGGTGTCCGTCATAAATACAGACGGACGTGTAGGAGAGTCAAGAGAGCCTTAGTCTGAGAGCTAAGTCTATAACGACGCCCATTGGACTACGCCATTGATCTACACTTCTTACCTGCGACTACGACGCGTACCAGTCGATTACTGCTACCGTATTCTACTTGGTTTTTGTAGCCAAAACCACTTAACTACTTCGTTCAAATATATCCCTTTCCGGGACATATCAGTTTGACAAGTAGGTTATATCGTTTTACGCTTAAACTAGCTAGATGCAACCGTATATTCTATTGTAAATTTTGTTTTCTTGCGCTTCTTGTCTGTGGAACAGTCTTCAGATTCCTTGCTTCTGTGTCACCCATAATCTTCCAAAATATAAATGCAACAGCAGTCTTATGTCGTCCTGAAACCTCTTCTTTTATTGTCATTTCTCCTCACTAAAGATTTCTCATTCTCTGTAGTTCTCCGTAGACTCTTGGACCCTAGTGGCAGGATTGTATTGCTTGGGGTGAAATCATTTTTAAAAAATGCTAATCTTTAAATTTCATTGAAGTGAGGATTTAAAACTCCGAAATCTGAGAGCTCATCTGGATAGCGAAAGTTACCATCCAAAAGTTAAGCAATGTATTAAAAAAACATAAATATTTCATTAGCAAAAAAGACAATAGTGCATAACTGTTCTGTAATATCGTTCCTCCTACATGGAGTTCTACAGAAGGATGCTGAGAATACCATGGACAGAACATGTGAGTAACGACGAAGTTTTAGTGAAAATAGACACAAAAAGGACACATATTTAGCATTAGACCGAAACAGTTGAAATTTCTAGCGCATATGATGAAGAAAGACGGTTCAGAAATTTTCAAACTCACAAGACATTAAAGGCATGCGGAACAACGGAATATTGTGTATAAACTAACTAGTTTTTGGTAGAATAGTTATTAGGTGAGTTTGCAAAAAGACAATCTTTACTAAGAGCTACAAAGAACACGAAATTGTGGAGAGCCATGGACCCGGCATATAGAAGAACGAGAAGGCTATCACGGTTTCATTCTTCTAATACCTCTGATATTACGCTAACCTTATCAATATTTGCCTTCATTCCCTTCATACGCAATGCCTGATTTGAGCTACCATAATTAATCCCATTTGTTTCCATTTTTAAATTGCCTTTTATAATCCATAATAAATCTTACTACTATATTAATGGTTCAACATCTGTTTTCAGATTGTAAGTTTTTTTCACGACTAATTAAGCTTCTTTTTTTTTTTTTGCTTTTTCATTTTCCTCACTTCCAATTAAGCCAGTTCAGGTATGCATAACGTAGCCAGCTTTTGCTCATAGTCATCAAATTTCCTTCACTTCAGCATTAATATGAACGAGAGACGCTGGTATTTTTATAATTTTTTTTTCTTTCCACCATCTTTGTCTTTAAAATCCCTCAGTGTGATAATAGAAAATCTACCAAAGCCTCTTGTTTATGCGCATGTGCAGTCACAACGTTAACGAAACCAGTCCGATGAAATCTAATTTGTCTATCAATTTTCTCAATGCTGCTCTTAATATATAAACATATATATCGTTATCTCATATAGAAAATATTTAAGTAAATGATTCCTGTCGGAGGACGAATATTTTCTATGCAAATTTCTCGGACATTCAGGCCGGTAAATGTTATTAATACTGTTTATTATAAAACAGAGCATTTACTTAAATATTTGTATCTATAAAAATGATGTATAAACATAAAAATGTCTTAAAATAATTATCTGATTTGTCCATTTCATAATGTGTAACGTCATTTATTTACATTTGGATACGCTTGGAGCAGATGTGACAGAGATTCATGGAAGATTAAAGTTTAAAAGCCGTAAAATTGACATTGCTAATCGAATGATCCGCCGTGGCTCGATCGGTCAGGCTATATGACGGTTCCGTATACGATACAATTTCGGTTCCTGTCGGAGGACGAATATCTTTGAAAATTTCTCGAACATTAAGGCCGGTAATTTTTTTTATACTGTTTATTATAAACATTTCGGAGCATTTACTTAAATATGTGTATCTATAAAAAGAATGTATAAACATAAAAATGTCTTAAAACAATTATCGGAAATGTCAATTTCATATTATATATATATATATATATATATATATATATATATATATATATATATATATATATATATAAGGACATCATTTACTTACTTTCGTTTGTTAGACATTGAATCGTGTCACGTGGAGTCCTACAGAGTTTGACTTTGAATATTTAGGGGCGCTCTTAAATTTAAAGATTTTGAAAGTCAATCATATTTTTCTCTTTTACATAAATACTTACATCAAAATAAAATCCTTGCATTTAGCTTCATAAAGTCCGTCATAGAATGAAACGGGCCGGCTAAGATAAGTTTTCCTTTTGTCTTTATATATATATATATATATATATATATATATATATATATATATATATATATATATATATATATATATATATGTGTGTGTGTGTGTGTGTCTGTGTGTGTGAAGAAATATAGTCTTAATGTGTGCTATATTTATGTGCTCAATATCAGAGATAGAGCGTATGTAAATATAAATATAAAAGATTGCGTCTAGCATGAAACAGCCTGTCGCCTCTGAGTGTTGACTTCAATCTTCACTTTTATATATATATATATATATATATATATATATATATATATATATATATATATATATATATATATATATATAAATCTTATACGTTCTTGATATAGACAAAACAGTTAATGGTTTGTTTATAATAAACTATATTATCAACATTTACCGGCCTGAATGTTCGAGAAATTTTCATAGAAATCTTACAGGTATACGAAGCTGTATCCTACACGGAAGCGCCATATGGCATGACGTGCTATACCACTTTAGCTATAAAGGAGTGGCTGGTTAGCAAGGCCGATTTTACACTTTTTAAACTATAACTCTCCATGATCTTCTTCGAACCTTCATATTTGCTCGAAGCGTATCCAAACGTAAACATGACGTCACACGCTACGAAATTGACAAAGTCCGAAAATTATTTTAATATATTTTATTATATATTATTTTTAAATTTTATTATTATAAAAAAATCATTTACCTGAGTATTTGTGGCTATATAAAGTATAACAATGAAATAGATTAGTAGCATAATTGTTGAACTTTGTCTATTTAGTAGTGTTTGACGTTATATACATACATATATATATATATATATATATATATATATATATATATATATATATATATATATATATATATATATATATATATATATATATATTAGGCACTGATGATTTTTAATTATAATTTTTTTCGCATTTCTGCGTGGTACTTTCTTTATATATCAGTTGGCACAGAACATTATATATAAGAAAATAGCGAAAATGTTAAAAAGTAAATGCTATAAATTTTACATTGGACGAATTAGTATATTATAATGATAAATTATACTCTCTTAATGAATGGAGAATGAAAAAGGCAAAAAATAATTAAGGTCGGTTGACGGGAATATCAATAACATTTGATAATTAGAATCTCGTTTGCCGAGAGATCGTCCGGTATTCTCGTTCACTTTTGCACTTAAAGCAGTTCTCTTAATGAGGCAAATGATAAAGTCCCTATTTTGGCAGAGTTTCGCTTTCTTTCCTTAATGAGACTTTTCATCCAATAAAAAAAAAATGTAAATAACGTTTCGCTCTCTCTTTATTGTTTCGACTCTAATTACGCGATGGAGAGAGTGTTACAGAAGTTGGTGTATATAAAAGTCAGAGATGGAATGGTTTGACTTTGAGTTCACTCGGCAATATTTCTTTTTTCCCCTGATTTTGTAGGTGACTGTACAAGTGGACGAATACAAGTTAGCAATACGCGAAGTATCATACAGATAGACACATCCACAATAAATACAGACACTTATATATATATATATATATATATATATATATATATATATATATATATATATATATATATATCGCTATCAAACATAAGGAATGTTCAGCATGATATCCAAGTGAATGAGAGTGCGTATTTTTTTTTTGTATAATTAGGTATATTAAAGTTTTCAAATTCAAAATCGACCTTCTTAATATTGTCTTCCTAAATCAGAGGTTAAAAACGATTGCTAACGAGAATAGTTTCAGGGAAATCATTTATCGTAATATATCAACTGAAGTATGGCCTAGGACAGGGATGGCCAAACGGCAGCTTGCGAGCCACATACAGCATATAGACTATTTAATATGCGGCTCATGGTCATATGTTGGTTGAGCGACTTTTTTTTCATTCAGTTAATATAAAATTAAATATTTAATGCACAAAAATTCAAGCTTTATAAATATTTACTGGGTATCAATTGAGACCCCATTCGATTAAACGTAAGTTTAAAGTTAAACTTTAGTAAAAAAAAAAAAAAATTAAGAATTTAAATACAAATGTTAATGGGAGATCTGAGTGCGGCATTGTTCTTTAGTGCTAAGGGAAGGAATGTCGAGGGGAGCGGGCAAAGTGATGAAATAAATTTCCGGTCAGCAAGGGTTATAGAAAGTGCCAGAAGACTGAGGTCCTGGCTAGAGGGATTAAGTGGACTTTAATGTCATGCAGTGTAGCACAAGACTTTGAACTGTGCAGACCTGTTACACTTTTAATACAAGTTTTTTTTTAATTTTTTTTTTAAGTGCCAAGTTTTTGAAAACATTTGGCATATATAATGATTTTCTAAGCGTAGCTTAGATGCGGCCGAAAGTAGGGGGCACCCAGTGAGGATCGAACTCAGTCGTAATTGTTCTAGCGAGACAAGTTTGCTAACCATTACACCGCCTCGAGGTGCCCAATGATTTTCTAAACTAGCTTAGATGTGGCACAAGGACGAAAGTATGGGTCACCCTGCGAGGATTGAACTTACTTTTCAGTCGTAATTGATTCAGCGAGACAAGCTGGCTAAAAATTACATCGCCTCAAGATGCCCAACATTTATATTTTATATACATGTGTGTGATTCAATCTTGCGTGATACACGCGTAGGTGATCATGTATCATTCAATACATGACTGACGAGACAGATTTTTTTCCCTGCAATAGATTGCCATTTCTTTCTGCGGTAGACTAGTTGACATCGAAGGCTATAGAACTCGGTTTGTCCTACTATTTACCCATAGCTGGAAGGAGAAGAAAAGGATTAGTACCTTTCCCAAGGATATTAGCACGTAAGTGAATGTAATGGATTCGATTAGAATTCGAACTCGACTCTCCCATTTTTCAATCCAAGCCACAATCCATTAATCTTCCATGCCTCCTACTAAGCACACATAGTCATAAGAAGGAAAGAAGAGATGGATTCATAACTTTCCCAAGGGTATTAGCACGTAAGTGAATGTAATGGATTCGAATGGAATTCGAACTCGGTTCGCCGTTATCCATTACTCCACCGTCCCGCCATTTTGTGATTACTGAAACCAATACAAAATGAGTTTAAAAACTGTATACATGAATTAATATTATTAATATATGCATTTTTTTTAATATTTATATAAAACATTTAAAAAATGTGTATGTATGAAAAAAGTATGCGTCAATTTTCTTCATGTCACTCAAATATCTAATATTTATCTTATTTTTCAGAGGTACGGTGAGTTAATGCATAGCGGTTCGGATTGTGAAATTGGAGAGCAGAGTTCGAATTCTAGATTGATTCATTCCGTTCACTTGCGTCCTAATACTCTTGGGAAACGTATGACTCCTCTTTTTCTCCCTCCAGCTATGCGTTTTATAGTCTCGGAAGTTATAGAAAGAATACTCTGAATTCAAAACCGGTCGGGAGAGGGTTGGCTCCGAAACACCACTTTCTTGTCCAAGAAACACCACTTCTACTGTGGTTGCAGTACTTGTCGTGCCACGGGATTCGCGATCGCCATCGATCTCACCTCAAACAAGTTTTGTCACCTCTGACATAGAGTTTAATGAAGCAGGTGGACCATATATATTAATACATATGAGAAATAATTTCGGAATTCTTTTAATTTCAATACCAATTATTTCATATACAAGGAGAAACCGAAGGCTCCTCATTTTACAATCAAAGAATAAATCCATTAAGCAAATCTAATGAGACCGTGTACATTACTCCACCCACTAATTCTATCACGGCTACAATTAAAAATTATTATACCTAAGCTTAAAATAATAGTTGTTAAAGCTACTTCTAAGAAACTTAATTAATGCAAAACAAGATAATAATAAACCAAAACCTGAAGCAGTAATTTTGCTATATAAACTGTAATAATTGCCACAAAGCATACATAGGAGAAACTTCGAGAAATTTAAATGAAATATGAATACAGAAAATATTTTTTTACAAAACAAAAGATGCCACAATTCACTATACCTGACTTTCAACTCACCTCCTATACTCCATTTTAATTGGCAAGCGATGTGCTTCATATTTATTGGAACATTTTCCCGGAGACTCAGCAAAAAATTTTTTTAAATCATTTCCCCTCAAGCAAGGCAGTAAATATGCTAGGTAGATTCAGGTTACTGAGTGTTAGAAAATATGAGAAAAACTACTATTGGGAAAGCAGAAATTAAAAGTATTTAATTCAATTTTTTCTGAAAATCGAAGTTGTCTGGGAAGCATCAAATCGGAAGAGATTTCCACCAACGAGAAGTGTGAGGGAAGGAACTGTTAGCATGGAATTAACGGATACATCTAGCCATTTCAATTGTAAAATGATGAGATCTTGCCGTCAGTCTAGTACTTCGCTTAAATTTATAAAGTCTAGGTACCATAGAAAAAAGTCTCTCAGAACAATTACCATGAAAGTATTTATAGAAAAGACACAGGGAAACTACATTACGGTGGCGCGGAAAGGGACTGATGCTGATATGACAGGTCAGGACGAATAAGATTGCAAATTCTTTGGATTTTCTCAAGAATCTCAAGACCAGATATAGAACGCTAAATGCTATGCGTTAAAGAAAAGGAACTGAATATATGAAATAAAAAAAAAGATTGTTAGTGTCATCGCACATCATCATCCTCATCCTCATCATTTGCGGACCGCAGTCGGGATTATCGAGCCAAAGTTAACGATACTTTCCTTTAATTGTATATTATGTGCTGCATCAGGGCTACATACACTTTTGAATTCAGAGCTGCTTTCTTCTAGACCGGCTGCCACCCAAGGCTAAAGAATCTAGCCATTACTGCTATTTACCCATAGTTAGAAAGAGAAGTGGAGGATTCATACCTTTCTCAAGGGTATTATCACGTACCTGAAAGTAATGGACTCGACTGGAATTCGAACTCGGAGCCGCTGTTCACATTACTCCGCCGTGCTGCAAGAAACACTAGAGATAAGCTAAGTGTGAAATGGTTTCTGGATATTAAAATAAGATTTCTTTTAAACTACATGGTAATGAAGAAATCTGTTTTTGATTCTGTAGCAACAGTCAAGGAATTTTGAAGACACCTTGTCCTTGCCGAAACGTAGTCTTCTTTCGCACGAAGGCATTTATATCGCAAATATTTTCCACGCCTAAAAACCGGATGCTGATGTGAGGTCACTTGCTGTTCCAATCTCTGGTCAGGAGTGATCGAGGTCAATCCGCTCTAGTGTTTTTGCTTAGTGTGAAATTTGATTACGATGTCTATTTCCGCACCGTCCACCAATCGTAATGCAATTTTGAATTGAATATCAGTAACGCTACTAAACCAAACTTAACAATGACGTAAAATGAACTTAACGGTTTTAAGGCCATCTGGCGACAGATCAGAGTAAATATCGTATTTATTCTTTTGGTTATACATGGTGGGGTCTGCGTCGTTAATCGACGTTAAAAATGCTACCTGCTGTGTTTCTTATCTCCTGTCCGTTTTGGATACATATCGGTAGTTACCAGCTTTACGAATTCTTTTAGACATTATTTTTGGTGATAAATTCAAAGCACTGGCAGCAGAAAGCCAGAAAATCAATTTCGCATATAATGTCTGGATATTAAAATTTGGCTTGAGATACGCTTCTTAGTGCCCGCTGGCATGATACCGGCCTTCTAAATACAGAGAAGAAAAAAAGATAAGCGTAGTTATTTTACAAGCACTTATCGCGTGCACGCGTGTTTTTCTTTATCCATGTGAATTTTTAGTCGAAATGATTCTGATATAGCAACATCGTAATTCTCATTTTAAAAGTCAGCGGTACAGTTGAGTTAATATGTACGAAGAAGACTTCTTTTTTTTTTTTCATTATTAATATTCACCCTATAAAAGACCCAAGTGTCACTCAATGTAGATGATAGCTGAAATAGTTTTCGCAAGACGTAAGGGTAAGAAGTAAGAAAAGCGATTGAAGAGGATATGTAGGAATAGAAGAGGTTAAGTTTGTAGTAATCGGGAAAGAATCAGCCTGGGATTTTGTTTTCACAAAGCAACAGATGTTGGGAAGAAGCTAAGAAGAAGAAGAAGGGGAGGAGGAGTAGGAGAGGAAGGAGGAAGGGGAGAAGAAGAAGTAGAAAAAATCTCAATGTTGATTAACTCCGATGATAATACGGGAATATGCGCTTCAAGGTGTGGTCGTAAGTTTAGAAGAGGTTAATATTGTAGATGTCGAGAAACTACCCTTCAGGGATTCACTTGCATAAAGCAACTGGAATAGGGAAGAAGCTAAAATATAAGAACAGCATCTTCATCAGTAGAATAAGCAGCAGCAGCAGCAGCAGCAGAAGAAGAAGAAGAAGAAGAAGAAGAAGAAGAAGAAGAAGAAGAAGAAGAAGAAGAAAGAGGAGGAGGAAGGAAAGAAGAAGTAGAAACGTTGCTTAATTCCGGTGATCGTACGGGGATAGGTACTATGACTGAAGTTAAGCAACGTCGAGCCTTTTTTCTATTTCTTCCCCTTATCTTCTTCTTCTTCTTCTTCTTCTTCTTCTTCTTCTTCTTCTGTTGCTGCTACTGCTGCTGCTCCTGCTGCTCCTGCTCCTGCTTAGCTAGCACTATGCTAAATCGGTTTTAAATTCATGTTCGACATTCTCCTTGTCTGGATGGCAATAAAAATCTAGCGAATCCAGTTTTATCTATTTAATCCATAGCAGGGAGAGGAAGGGATGGATTTATACTCATCCCGAGGTCATTAGTTCGAAAGTTAATGCTTTATGTGAGCGATTTATGCTTGCCAAAAGATAAGCAAATATAAATAAACAGGAAAAAAAAAACCCTGTAAAAAACAGAAACAAATTAAGTACTGAACTGTTACGTAATATCAGTCCTTCTATATGCCAATGAACGCTGGGCATCCATTGCCATATAGGAGATAAAGAAGAGACTCGAAGGAACAGGAATATGGTTCTACAGAAGGATAGTGAGGTACACTCATACATAACATCAGAAAGATGAGTTTGAAATTTTAAGGTTCCGTAATGAGGAAAGAGGGTTCGTAAAAACTGATACTCGAATGTCAGAATGAAGGCAAGAAGGACAGATGAGAATACCACATAACCTATCTAGATAGTTTGACTAAATGAATGACGCAGCAAGGCTTAGTGAGATAACAGAAATATGAAATGTATGAAGGACAGAAAATCGTGGAGAGTTATGTTCAATTACGTCCTGTCTAAAGTCAACGTCTGACTTAGTGAAACGCATTAGTATGAAACTATTCCAGAAGTTACACAGCTTCACATTCTTCAAATGTAGCGCGACTCTTGGAGTGACTAATAATATTAGGTTGTCCCAAAAGTTCGTAAACACTTGCAAAAAATTGAAATTTTACTCGCCAAGTAATAACAAAAACAACAAAAATTATTCCTCAAAATAAAGACCCTCAAGACTTTCTGCCATCGATCTGCAAGCTTTCGAATCTGGTGAAAGTACCATTCAGCCGGTTTCGAATCAAAGAATTCTTGACACGCTTCCTCGACTTCATCAAACGAGTCGAATCGGCGGCCCTCAGAAAGTGTTGTATTGAGCGGAAAAGGCCGTAATCTGATGGAGCACCATCAGGACTGTAGGCTGGATGTGGCAGAACCTCAATGCCGTCCAGCTCTTCAAACTTGTCTTTGGTCTTCCTGGCGGTGTGTGGCTTGGCATTGCCCTGCTGCATCAAAGTGCGCTTTCGGTTGATCAGAGCCGGGTACTTTTGCTTCAACTTTTTGTAGACCTGCTCCAGTTGCTGACAGTAAAGTTCGGCACTGATGGCACGACCATTCGGAACCAACTCAAAATGAACGATTCCTTCAAAGTTCCACCAAACGCACAACATGACTTTCTTGCCGAATCGATGTTGTTTTGGAACCGACGGTGTCTCTTGCCCTTTCTGGACCCATCGCTTGTCACGATTGTGTTGGATTGGGTTGCATAAAAATTCAATTTTTCACAAGTGTTTACGAACTTTTGGGACAACCTAATAATTGCTTTGTATTTCCCTCGGACTTTTTCGAAAATGGTCCTGCATTTGAAAATAAAATCGCCGTTGAAAATTTGATCCATTACTTTTTTCTAAGATCGTGAGGCACACAAACGTCGTAACGACTCACGTTTTTAAAAATGCTTTTTGTGTCAGAAGGTATTTCTTGTCAGAGTCGATCTTACCCATCTACAAATCTACCATTCGTTCTTGACATATCTGGTCTAGAGCCCCTGACGTTAATCTCGAGGTTCTCGTCAAGATCCAAAGAAGGCTTTTAAATGTAATCGGTCCTGACTTGGCTTCTCTAGTACAGACACTTTCTCACAAACGTGATGTGGTTTAAGTATGTCTTTTCTACAAATATTTTCATGGCTATTGCTCTGACGAGCATTTTCACTGGGGTACCCGACTACATGAATTTAATCGTGCTACTAGATTGGCATCTAGGTCCCACCCTTCTACGGTTGAAATAAATGTAACCGCCACCTTTACTCTAACAGTTTCTTTCCTCGTACTTCCCAACAGTGGAACTCCCTTCCTCTTACTTGCTTCCCTGATAGCTACAATCTACAAAAATTTAAATGCAAAACCAATCGCCATCACATGCTGCTTTGATTCCTTTGATTGGGTTTAAAAAATCATTCTTACAAGATATATGTCTCGTATCGTATGACCTGGGACATTTTTAGTCAGCGTTTTTTTAATGGTCACCATTACGGCACCCCTGATAGAACGTTCTTGGTCTTTCAAATGAAATGTTTCACTACTGAACCTAGCTGACAACTAATACTCAAATATATATATATATATATATATATATATATATATATATATATATATATATATATATATATATATGTTATTTTTGTGAATGTTATTTTTGGTGCGTGTGGAACTTTGTTTATAAGTTTGCTGGAATGGAATATCATGTAATACTGAAAAAGATCTAATTTTCACACCTCAAAAATTTAGATTTCACAGTTATTAGAAAGACAATACTTGCTAACGTTTAAATGCGTATATTGCCCCAAAAGCGTTGAAAAAAGGGGTTATCTTTGGGAACGGGAAATGCATTATTTCGGAGATCAGAAAGTGTGTTATTTTGTAGGACAGAACATGTGTTACATTTGAGAAAACACTATACTGGAAAACAGGTAATATGTTATATTAGAGAAGAGGAAATGTGGTTACATTTGATAACAAGAGCGTGTTATATTAGAGAACAGATAATGTGTTATTTTAGAGAACAGAAAACATGTTATACTGGAAAATAGACAATTGGTTATTTTAGAGAACAGACAATGTGCTATATTGGAAGACAGAAATTCTTATATATATATATATATATATATATATATATATATATATATATATATATATATATATATATATATATATGGGGGACACATAATGTGTACTTTGGAGAACAGAAAGTGTGTTATTTTCGATAATATAATATATGCTATATTAGAGAACATAAAGATTGTTACATTGGACAACAGAAAATGTGTGATATTGCAGGACAGAAAATGTCTTATATTGGAAAACAGAAATTGTGTTATATATATATATATATATATATATATATATATATATATATATATATATATATATATGAAGAAAAATATACGGAAAAAACAAACAAAAATCCTTATATACAATTATGCTGTTTTAATTTTAATATAATGTCAACGTCGGACGTTTCGGTCTAATAAACCATCTTCAGGACATATTCATAAAATATAATTAACATTATCAATTCAACATGACAAAGACGATGGACATAAGAACAAGACTTATCCAAACAGATAACTGAAAGTTTTATGTGATCAGCATTCCGTTTTAAACATGGTCACATTGTCATGTTCAATTGATAATGTTAATTATATTTTATGAATATGTCCTGATGATGGTTTATTAGACCGAAACGTCCGACGTTGACATTATATTAACATTAAAACAGCATAATTGCATATAAATATTTTTGTTTGTTTTTTCCGTATATTTTTCTTCATACTGTCGGATTTATATCCATATATTTGCTTACATATACATACATACATATATATATATATATATATATATATATATATATATATATATATATATATATATATATATATATATATATATGGAGAACAGAAAATGTGTTAATTTAGAGAACAGGCAATGTGTTATACAGCATAACAATTCAATGGCACAATATAAAAAAGAAAATCAAGAAAAGTAATTTCTTCAGAAGGGAAAGGTTTCCACAGTCTCCGGATTTAGCACTTACTGATTTCCCTGTGTTTAAATCAGTAGAATATTTCATAAGTGGTAGAAAATTCAGAAACAAGACAGTTGGATACCATTTATCTTTAAACGATGAATCTAAAATCTGCCAATTGGCTGCAGTTTTAAAAATGAAAGTCATTTGGCATTTGATAGATAATTCCATGTCCTCATAAAAGAGAGGTTACCAACCCCCGTTCCTTCAACAACCACTTTCATATATTAGGTTGGTGCAAAAATGATAACGTAATAATGTCGTTTTTTGACGTTAAAAATACGTCAAAAAACGACATTACTACGTCATTATTTTTGCACCAATCTAATAGTAATATTTACCAATGCCAGCTTTTACAGTAAGTACTTAAAAGTAAAAATGCTTTACTTTTTCATCAATTGACTTTATGATGTAGTCAAAATTACCAAGGTGAGTTAACAAAATAACGTGGTATCTGTGCTGCTATTATCATATTATTGAACAAACTAAAGCAAACTTGACCATTGCAAACTATCTATATAACGTATATGTCTATATTTCTGTTGTAACGTAGGGAAGGTTACTGAGTACAATAATCAAACGAAAGTTGGTAATGAACGATAATACTTGGACACGAACAACACATAGAAGCGAGTAGAAGTAGTCATCAATTGTTAGAAGTGAGTCAAGTGAATTCCACAATTATTCTCCAACTGCAGGGTATCTAACAACTGCCCCACGCTGTCACAAGGCCCAATTTAATGTTGGGTATCCGAGACCGTAGGCTCGGCCAACTATTCCCCGTAGACCCCGTATAAAACGGACTCGGGTAGCTGTTTCCCGAGATGAGACTCTGCCCTTTGACATCTGGGGATCATCTATGCCCCAGAGGTAGACAGTTTGACCAGAACAGCAGGAGACGAATCTCCAACTGCAGGATATCTACTGACCGCCACACGCGATCAGATGTGGCGCAAGGCCGGATTTAATGTTGGGTATCCGAGCACGTAGGCTTGGCCAAAAATTCCCCCGTAGACGAATCTCCAACTGCAGACCAACATACAGTATTTACTACTGTATTTATGTGAATGGGGACAGATGAATTATCGCCGGTAGGTATGCAACAGCAATTTCTGAGATTAGGCACTTTAATTATTTATATTATTTTTATTGTTCGAACTCCTGTTCTCAACTATAATCTCATTTTTACAACGTTTCGGCCGTTATACGCTCCGGCCTTCTTCACGTGATTGGAATTTCAAACAGAATCTTTTATTACGTCCACCTGGGTAGATTGTTTTAGTTCCACGCGCGATACCTCTTCATGTCTCAGTTATCCCTCTTTAAAACAACTCTACATTTTCTTTTTTTGTTCACTACTAACGTAGCGAGGTATTGAACTCACAACTCTGTGTTTATTGTTAGTGCTGCAAGTGTTGACAAATAGATGAATGTAATTGCATTCATTATTATAAAATTTTAAAAAATACACGCTACTAGCAACTAATAAAATTCATAATTTTTTTTTTTATTCTTAGTGTTCCCATATATGACATATATCAAATGGTATTTTTACTGAAGGAGCTTTTGAATTTTAATTACCCTTTTCCGAATAATGAGATACTAAAATATTCGTTCTTTGTAAGGATATTTATATCTGATCTAAGAACCTAGCCTTCTATTAACTTAGTTTTTTATACATGTTGTATGCATGTCTCTTTTGAATATTTTTTTTTCTGGTAGCATATGTTGAAATCCGCTTTAACATTCAAAATCCTATATCGGCCACCAAAATCTCCGATCCCCAAAATATTTAGCGATCAGTTGCTCATCGTCACCCCAAGAGTTGAAAACACCTAAAGGTGAGCGATATTGTCCAGATTGGTAAACCCCGACATGAAAGGTAAAAGAAAGTGGTTATCACAATATGAGAAAACAGTGCCAACGCAAAAAACAGGGCTCCATCCCCAGACGTCGTTGCGTTGTGTCTCGTGGAATATAAAAGCTGTTGTTCGTTACGAGTTATTAGAAGGTTCATCAGTTCAGACGAACATGTCCAACAATTTAAAGAAGGGGACTGTACTGTTTTGGTAAACAGAAAAATGTTATTCTCCAAGTCGATCATGCAAGAGCACACTCTTCAAAACAACCGCAGAAAAAAAAAAATCAGATCGTTACGATACGAGGTTCTTCCACAACATTCATACTCACTAAATTTGTTTTTCTTTGTTTTTATCACCAGAACATTTCTTATGTGATAGAACGTCGTTCAGAATAAAAGGAGAAAACAATTTTAAGGGAAATTCAGATCTTTTTTAGACGTGGAATAGATTTGACATCACTATCTCCTAAAAAAAAAGGGCATAAGAAATCATTAAAAAATATTGTTTTGAAAGATTTGGGCTTTTTCTTTTAGTATCTGATATATTGAGTGTAAATAGAATTTTTTTTTTTAAAGTGCCATGCCCGTTCAGCACATCAACGATTATGGTTTTGGTTTGGCTGTTTATGTTCAGCTGAACATCAACCCGTATGGCTTATTTAATGACGAAATCTAAATAGGAAAATTTCATCTTTATAATTAACGCAAGATAATCACCTTAATTCGTGATTAAATTATATTTAATTAGCTTCATTTTTTTTCCGAATAATCTTACAATATCAAACGAGAAGTGAAAACAAGTTTCTCATAACAAGAAATGAGTTTAATCAGGGAAATATTTTTATTACTTTTTGACAATTTAGGCCGTATCTTCAATTTTACAATTAAGTGTACTCATTTTGGTAGAAAATGATAAGTTGATAATTTCAATATACCAAACTAATTCTGTTAATCCTTTTTTTCATAAAAAATATTTTTGCTACTTTTATTATAAAATTATGTGTTTTTTTTTTTCATCCCAAGCAAGACAATAAAGACACAAGGACGTTAAAAGTTACTGAGGTTTAGAATATATGAGGGAAAAAAAAACTACAATTAAAGAGAGAGATTAATAAAAGAATAAGACTTAAGACATTAGATAATGGTTATGGTGAGATGAAGAATTATTAAGAAGATGAAAAATTCAAACAATTATGTCCTGACCCCAAAAAGGAAGAGGTATTGAGCAAAATTTTACGAGAAAATTAGCACAGGCAGAGGTGTTGTAATGAAATGTCCCACGTTCTCTATCGCCTATGTGGCCTGACTATATCTGTAGATATACAGGATGACCCAAAATAATATATAAATTCTTTGAATCGGTATAACTT
The DNA here is from genome assembly GCA_963932145.1 of Acanthosepion lycidas. NCBI lineage: Eukaryota > Metazoa > Mollusca > Cephalopoda > Sepiida > Sepiidae > Acanthosepion > Acanthosepion lycidas. Next base: position 55,607,991 of record OZ010597.1, on the reverse strand, counting down.
ATTCAATTTATGTATTTTGACTTGTAAATAAGATTAATACCAGAGAAAGAATACACATTTAAAGAATTTTAAAGTAAAATATACAAAAGTCAGAAAATTAACTTTAATAAGATAAGAGCTACTTGGGGCAATGGCAGAGTATTCATATAATGATAAGTTCCCATCAAGTGCTCAAACTAGTTGCCGTTCTATTCAATACACTTTTCATATCTTGAAGACCAACAAAGGTCCAGTATCATTTCCTCTGGTATTTGAACATATTCTTCTTCAATTAATACTCTCATTTCAGCAATTTTTTCAGGCTTCCTGGTATAAGCTTTGTCTTTTAGAAACCCCTACAAAAAGAAATCCAAGTGTGTCAAATCTGGTGATCTAGGTCGGTATTCAACTGGCCCACTTCTACCAATCCATACTTTATATACGTGAGTACATTTAGTTCTATAATGAATAAGAAAAGATTTTTTCATTGTATCATTTCTTACATATAGGTCAGTCTGAAAAGTAAGCAATGAAGAAGTATTAACAATACAAACAAAAAAAAACACAATGATATTGATTGAAAAGCTATTATTTCTCAGTAACGCTTTAAAAAAAAAGAAAAAAAAACTTTCCCTAGAGAGCGCAACCGAATTTCTGAGTGTTTATAGTTTCATCCAGAGAGAATGTTTCGTTGTATCCCAGTTCCTTAGTATGAGGTCCGATTGCTTCAAACCGGGTTCGAAAACCAACCTCGTTGACATAAGGCAGATCTCTTGCTCCTATGCCATCGTCGCATTTCATATATATATATATATATATATATATATATATATATATATATATATATATATATATATATATATATATATATATATATATATATATATATATATATATATATATATATATATATATATATATATATATATATATATATATATATATATATATATATATATATATATATATATATATATATATATATACCCTTGAGAAAGGTATGAATCCTCTTCTTCTTCCTCCAGCTATGGGTAAAATAGCAGGACAGACTGGATTCTATAGCCTTGGATGGCAACTGGTCTAGGAGAAGGACAACTCTGAATTCAAAACTTGCGGAGGGTCGTTTGGGGACCTTGTGGCATTCGGTGCACCAGGTCTCTGTATTCGTCCCTCCAAAAAGTGTGGATGATCCTGCACGAGGCCTTCACCACTATAATCAAATCTCATGTGCCGGTGTCGGGCTGTCGGTTTCCTGGAAATTGATCTGCTTGACCCTCATACGTCGAATCTCGACGGGAGAGTCAATCATATATATATATATATATATATATATATATATATATATATATATATTAAAAACACACAAAATTTCAGCATTTAACTTAAATATTAACCCCCTATATTTGTAGATATTAAACGTCTCATTCGGTTTCTTATCTCTTTTATTTTTATTTTATCCCTACTGCTTTTATAGTTTATCGCTTTTATTGTAGAAACGATAAATTTTTGAGGAAAATGGTTATGAGATTCGGGACGTAACTTTATTGTAGAGAATTCCAAAAGTGTATTTGTAAACGCACCAAGTTTTTTCTCTTTTACAGAGAGTATCAATAAAACTTATTTTTATGAAGGAATTCTCCATCGGCACGTAACGTGTAATTGTATATATTTCTGTCTTCTCATAGATCTGCAGAACTAGATAAAAAATCGCTTGAAAATGTTAATGTCTCCAAAACGAAACTGTTGTTTTGTTTAGACATCATAGTGAAGCATTTTGGACATCCATCAGCAAGGAGTTGATGTGTTGTTTTCTAGACATCATAGTGAAGCATTTGGATCTCAATCATTAAGGCTGATGCTAACCTCCAGGGTAGCAACATATTACATCACCTTGGTCCAACGATTTCTACTGACATGAGTGGAGCGATTTTATTGAATCACTAGCTTGGTCTGCTAAAAAAAGTTTGGCTCACTGTGTCGTGCCAGACAATTCTTTCTCGTCAGTATCCTTGTTGTACATTTATAAATCTACCATTCGTCCCTGCATCGAATTTTCCTGCCATATCCGGTCAGATGATCTCGGGATGCAACTCGAGGTTCTCGTCAAAATCCAAAGAACGTTCTGTAATTTTATTCGTCTGGCTTGGGGTCACGACTTAAGTCAGTTTTGATCCACAGGCATGTAGCTTCCTTCTTTTCTTATTTTGTATAAATATTTTCATGGTTATTGTTCTAATGAGCTTTCCACCGCATGCATTTTAGCGTGCTACTAGATCGGAGACTAGGTCTCATAGTTCCCCTGTAGAAATGGATAGATATAACTTTAAATTATTATTGGAGGAGCTCCCTTTCTCGAACTTCTCGCTTGTAGGATATTCTTCCGGTTTCTACCTTCTCAGTCAAGTACGATTTTCGACAAAGGATTAATCTGTCTTCGTGAAGCCTGTTCTTTTATTATCTTCCTACTGTCATCTCATTTTCTTTCACTCTCAGGAACACCCTTACGTCTTAGTGGCTTAAACGCCTTGATGGGATTATATGATTAAAATAAAATAAAAATATAATTATCCCAGTTCATTCCTCATTTATTCTGATATATGTATTACATTCATCTTTCATTCTCTCTTCTACACACCCACAAAAAAAAAACATACGCGAGCACTACCCCCATATATATATATATATATATATATATATATATATATATATATACAGTGTAACCCGGATATAAGAAACCCGGATATAAGAGAAACCCGGATATAAGTGAGATTTTCTATGGTCCCAAGTTAGAGCCTGTGTTAATGTATATATAATAGACAAAAACCGGATATAAGAGAAACCCGGATATAAGAGACTTAGTCTCCGGTCTCGACAACTCTCTTATATCCAGGTTACACTGTATATATATATATATATATATATATATATATATATATATATATATATATTAATTAACACCAAGCAAGGCGATAGAGTCACTAAGACTTAAAGGTTTACTGGATGTGACAGAGAATGAAAAGAGTTTAAAAGGAACCGGAAACCCAGTCCTAAACTACAATCAAAAGATAACCCTCTACCCCGGGTCAAAAAAATGAGGAAGAGCGTGAACCGGATGATATCTACTCGTTTTGAGAAAAAAAAATAGACAGTAGATAAAATTTCAGAGTCTAAGCGCAGATGCTAGAAGTAAATTTGAATTCGACTTTAGAAAGAACCGGAAACCCAATTCTCAACAATAAACAAGAGATCTGCGGCTACTGAGGACAAAAATTAGAAAAAAAATAGTACTAAAATTTTCAACGTTTTGGGGAGACGCTAGAACTATAAATTTGAATTCGGATTTCGAACGAACCTGAAATCCAATTCTAAACAGGAAACACAGGATAAACCTCTACTCTGTTAAAAAAAAAATACGATGTGTGTAAACCGGACGATAGATAGACCTACCTACTCCTATTGAGAAAAATATGAAAAATAAAAACAAACAATAAATGAAATATCAGTGTTTAGGCGGAGAAGTTAGAAGTATAGAGATGAATTAGACTTTAGCAGGAACCAGTCTACCAATCCTCAAGTGAAAATAAGGGATACATCTAAACTGTTCAAAAGACCAGAAACACCTGTGAATCGGGTGACATTGTATCTATCTTCGGTTTCTGGGGAAGAAAGTAAATAGGAAATAAAATTTCAGAGTTTAGGCGGAGACGTTAAAAGTATAAAATTGAATTCCACTTTAGAAGTAACTAGCAGCATAGCCCGGCGTTGCCCCCGCTTCATTCAAAAATAGTTCGACTCATACAGAAATCGCAATCACTTGACTTAAAATATTTTTGCCCTTCCTTGCCTTTAAAGGAGTGCCCTTTGCCATGCTGATGTTGCTACATTCCTTACTTCTTGCCTATCTCACACTGCGAATTTTTTCTAAGCTCTATACTAAACATTAAATCTGTTACGAAAAAGGAACTAAACAAAATGAACACAAAACGACCAGCTTTAAAAAAGGACTCGTAACTGGAAAGACCGAATGAAAAAAGAGTGTTAACAACAAATACTTTTTCACACAGAACCCAGTTCTACGGAATCAGAATTTACGTTGAGTTTAAGCAAGCGAATGAGCCAATTGGAGAAAACTGCCATGCAGATTTTTTTTTTACTTGTGACGAATGCAGCTATCGATTTTTTTGCATGCTAGCATGCTAGTTAACATACATCTCAGTCAGCTGTTGGCTCTCACACTGGCCAATAGAATCTTCCTCCCTATTCATGGTAGCCAGCTATAGGCTCTGACTCTGGCCAGTATAAAATGGCCACAGACTACATGAAAACTGCCGTAGGACCATGAAAAAATCGCTTATTTCTACTAACGATGGGAGTTGGGAAAGCGAAAGGTGTTCTTGACCTTTCCACTAACTTGGAGCATGTGCATGTAAATTTTGGTGCAAATCCGTCGAAAATTGCAGTCGTGCATTCGTTACACACACACACACACACACACACACACACACATCCTGCCTTTTATAGATAGAGATCGAAAACCCAACAGTGTATCCGTTCGAAAATTTGGCTTGAGAAACCGTAGCTTTTCAATAAGTATCATTGTTTTTCTTTTGTTTGTATTCTTAATACTTCTTCGTCCCTTACTCGCACCGTCCTGGATGTTCTCAGCATCCTCCTGTAGGACCACATTTCGGAAATATGATCAACATAAAAATAAGATGATCGGGAACACAGCCGCATAAGAGGACGGGTCGTAATCGAGATGTTCCCAAGCTGTAACGATTTGGCATTGACTGAATCATAGAAATAAATGAATACGACAGTGGCGATATAACAAATGGCCTAATTAGAAACAGCTTTCTTATTTTACGTGCCCAGTCCCCGCAGGATGTAGGCGATCATGTCTCTCCACTTCCTCCTTTCCTTTGTAGTTCTCAATATGTTCTGTCCTTTTGTTACTTCTCCCAAACCCTGTTCTGTCCACCCCTTATCTAAGCTTGTTAGGTATGACACGCGTTGCTTTTCCTTGTCTCTCTTTTCATCTATCCTCCTTGTGTGTATGAGATTCTCCATGTCCAAACTTCTCATTACGTATTTTTAGATATTTCAGCTGGTTCTTCCTGATGTTAAGTATAAGCTTCCTCTTTGTTTGCTTCCTATCCAAAACCTCATCGTTGATCACATGTTCATGGTACCCTTAGCAAAGATGAAGAAAAGACACGTGGCAACGGAGGTATGGTTCTACAGAAGGATGCTAAGGGTACCATGAACATGTGATCAACGATGAGGTTTTGGATAGGAAGCAAACAAAGAGGAAGCTTATAATTTAACAACATTCGCTGCCGTAAAGGAGGACAGATATCACGTAGCTGTTCAGGACTTTTTTCTTTGTTACCAACGAATTCCTCCTGTCTATTACGAGACAGGGGGAACTCTGTGTAGCTTTTGGAATACAACTTTGGTCATCCCAGTATATCTTCGGATCTCAGTGTCACATTTATTGTCCTCTGTTAGAACACTTCCTAGATATTTAAATTACCGCACCTGCTTGATTTTAGTGTTGCCGTTCTGCAAATCACATTTCGGGTTCTTCTTTTACTGTTTTCTTTTAGTTTATGCTTAGTCCCTTCTTCTCGCTCTCTTTTGCTACCTTCTGTAGGAGATTTTGTAATTTCCTTTTCTGTCTATGCTACCAGCACTGTGACACCTGCGTATTTTATATTGTTAAGATTGTGTCCGCCAATGGTGAATCATATTAAGATTTCCAGGTCTCTAAGAATTACCACCCTATATAGGTTGAATAAGTCCGGTGAGAAGACACATCCTTGCCTTATACCCCTTTCTATTTTTGAATCTTCTGAAATCATGCTGTATCCTCACACAGGCCGTTTTTTGAGAGAATTAACGAAGAAACCAGATGCAAGTGAATTTGAACTACATTGGACATTTTGAAAACATTTGGTATATGTACTTTTTGTTTACTGAAACCATTAAAAAATAACACTTTAAAAACTACTTACATGATTAAATAGTATGCATTTAATGGTTTTTATATATATATATATTTATATAAAACATTTGTAAAAATGTGCATGTAACGAAAACTCAAGTATGAATTTTGTTCAAGTCTTGCGGCTTTGAAACATCTGAACCTCATCATATGTGACTCTGAAATTAAGCAAGTTGGCCACACATTGATGTCCTGTTCACCTACATTATTTGCTTGATTTGTGGAGCAAACCCCTAACTCGTTATCGTCTTCCATAATTTTTCCATATTTTCTTTGTTCACTAACCTCTAATGGGTCACTTACTCTTAAAAAGCGCAATAGATAAATCCTTACTTATCCCTTAATTCTTTTCTTACATAAGTCTATCCTATATCGTTGGCGTTTATGGCTTTCCATTGTGTCCTTTTCTTTATTATCTGTGAACGAGAATTCATGTCGAAAACAGTGGTGTGTGCTTTCCTTGCTTCTATCTTCTTCTTCTTCTATGAAACATAACCCTTAAGGACTTGGGCGATCATGGCTCTCCACAGATTTTGAATGCGATTGGTCATGGTCTTAGAAAATGTCTCGTTTCCTTTTCCCGTCTTTTGAATTGAGAGCTGTCCTTCTAACGGATTGGTGAACCCAGACTTATCTCATCATTTTAATGGCAAATGCTGCAGTAGGTGAATTCCGGACTTTTCAGAAGTCATTACGCTTAAGGGAAATCAATTGCCTCCAATTCTTCTTCTTCTTCTTCTTCTTCTTCTTCTTCTTCTTCTTCTTCTTCTTCTTCTTCTTCTTCTATGCGACATGTCTCTTCAGGAAGTGGACAATCATGTCTCTAGCTTTCTTGTTCTTTTTGCGATCTGTCCTTTTCTCTCTTTTTTATTCGAACCATTTATACATTATCTGTCTATATTTCTGAGATGAGGTATTATGTACATTATTTTCATTATTCGGACTATTGTCCTCATCTTTGTCGCCATATTTATTACAACGTTTCTGGCTTTTCAGTATCTGTCTATATTTCTGGGATGAGGTATTATGTACATTATTTTCATTATTCGGACTACTGTCCTCATCTTTGTCGCCATACAACGTTTCTGGCCTTTCAGTATCTGGGCATATTTCTGAGATGAGGTATTATGTACATTATTTTCATTATTCGGACTATTGTCCTCATTTTTGTCGCCATATTTATTACAACGTTTCTGGCCTTTCAATATCTGTCTATATTTCTGGGATGAGGTATTAAGTACATTATTTTCATTATTCGGACTACTGTCCTCATCTTTGTCGCCATACAACGTTTCTGGCCTTTCAGTATCTGGGTATATTTCTGAGATGAGGTATTATGTACATTATTTTCATTATTCGGACTATTGTCCTCATCTTTGTCGCCATATTTATTACAACGTTTCTGGCCTTTCAATATCTGTCTATATTTCTGGGATGAGGTATTATGTACATTATTTTCATTATTCGGACTACTGTCCTCATCTTTGTCGCCATACAACGTTTCTGGCCTTTCAGTATCTGGGTATATTTCTGAGATGAGGTATTATGTACATTATTTTCATTATTGGGACTATTGTCCTCATCTTTGTCGCCATATTTATTACAACGTTTCTGGCCTTTCAATATCTGTCTATATTTCTGGGATGAGGTATTATGTACATTATTTTCATTATTCGGACTACTGTCCTCATCTTTGTCGCCATACAACGTTTCTGGCCTTTCAGTATCTGGGTATATTTCTGAGATGAGGTATTATGTACATTATTTTCATTATTGGGACTATTGTCCTCATCTTTGTCGCCATATTTATTGCAACGTTGGTTAGATCCAGTGACAGGACCCAAAGAGTGTGAGTTCAATACCCGGTTAAGGCAGTGGAGAACTTTCAGAGGGAAATTAGCAGGAGATAACTGATAACTCACATCCATTAAGCATAGCACGTGGAACTAGAACAGTCTACCCCAGTGAGCGAAATAAAGGGTTCAGTTCGACATTGCAACCACCTGAAGAAGGCCGGAGCGTACAACGGCCGAAACGTTGTGATAAATATGGCGACAAAGATGAGGACAATAATCCGAATCATGAAAACCATTTATACATGCTCGTAAGGCGGTTATTATCTGATTTCCTTCCCGACTTTACTTAATCATGTCCTAGAAATTGTAATTCTTTCTTTCGGATTTGAAGCATGTGACCATTTTGTTTCCATTTTCTTTAAGTCTTCGTCGTATTTTCAGTACATCGTATTATGAGCATCCTTCTCTAGATCCACAATTCTTTTGACTCATGTCTTTTCCTCATCTGTGAGGAGACTGTTCAACATTCACAGCCATTTGAAATACAGAGCTGTCCTTTGAGAAGATTAACGTTGATAAGTAAGCAATGTTTCAATTTTCTCGTTAAAAAATGCTATGCCCCTACAAGAAGCAGGAATTCATGTCAATACAAAGATTTATTTGTTTGTGTTATCCGTTAGTTATCGTGAATTCTTGTTATCTTTGTATAACCGTAAATTCTTGAGAAAGCAATTTGGTTTCACATTGCCTTCCCAGCGATTTTTTTTTTTTTTAATTTTATCTTCTCGGAGTTTCTAATAACCAAAATGAAGGTGAATAAAACCTTTTCTCTCTCTCTCTCACTCTCTCTCTCTCTCTCTCTCTCTCTCTCACTTTTTAAATGTCATGTCATTTCAGGACTTAATCGAACACGCCTGCCAACCGATTCCGTTTCTTTAATTTTTGAATTATCACGACTTCATAGGAAAAATAATGCCAGTGCTTTCTCTATATCATTGAAGTCAGAATTTTCTTCCTCAGGCTGTCATCCATAATATAGAGGTCCTTCTACCGTACTAGCTAAAACGTAACTGAAAGTATAAAAGCTGATGTGATACTTTTCCTTATATATTGTATTAGTATAATTATTATTAATAGTAGATGTGTATCTATATATCAATAATCTTGTATCAATTATGGTGTGTCATGATAACCCTAATAAACTCAGGACCTGTTGAGCGACCACTGGATAAACAGAATTAGAGAGGCAATTGTTTGTAGTGAAGGGTTCAATCATGTTTCGCGCCCTAAAGATATGTTGGATAAATTCACCCCCTTAGTAAAAGTGACATTTTGAATTTAAAGTCCTTCTTTTTTTTAATCTTACATTTGCGAATTTGTTGCTAACTGAGGGACCCAGACTGGAAATGACGTAATAATGTCGTTTTTTGACGTATTTTTTAACGTCAAAAAATTATTATTTTCATTATTTTTGCACCAACCTAATAGTTGGATGAAATTAAACTATAACATTAGTGAATAATTGAGAAATGTAATCATAATAAATTTAAAAACTAAAATTAAAACGTTAAAAAAAACGAGTCACATATCCCGGCAGTTTCTCGTATCATGGAATGTAACTACTGCTTCATGGTTACTTGGAAACAATACGCGTATAAATATGTGTACCTTACTCTTTTTGAGGAAGGTCGCGTCTACTTATCATCTCTCAGTCGCGTCTCTGTCTTTCGTCTGAATGTGCTGAGGGGTTTCTCTGTCATAGGACAGCGCGGCAACTGAGGAAAATAATACTGAAAGGGGCGTCCAGCCCTTAAGAACACTTGCCCGAGGTCGCGCCCTCCCAATGCACCATTGTTCCTGTCCCGGGTGTACCCCGCTCGGGCCCCCACCTAAAAATAGAATTAGTGGAGTGGGGGGAAGAGTAAATACCGGGTATAAACATCGGTACGCGTACCATAATTTCAATATGACTGGTTTACAGAGTGCTGTCCAGATTGTTTAGAACTCATTGGTAATGGTTTACATTTTATACCCGCCATATAAGTCGACTCCAAGTTCCGGAAACATTTTTTTTAGTTTTGAAAACTCGACTTGTACACGGTAATTTACAATTAGAATTTAGATTTGTATGAGGCATTGTTTGTTGAGGGAAGTGGTGATGGCAGGCATGGGGAATAATAAATTTTCGGATCAAGGTTTAAAAAGTAATGTCAGAAGACTTGTCATATATAGTTTGATGTTACTGACATGCAAATTCGCGCATAAACTACTTTCTCCCAAAACGTTAGGGTATTGAGGGAGAAAGACCTGAACCCTGAAACTGACCGGGAATTTATAGGTTTTGCTCGGACTCCAAATATTTTTTAGGTTAGATGCAATATATGTTAGGAGGAAAAAATTAAAATAATTAAATTTAAGAATCTAGATATTCTACTAACCCAAGGAATGAATTGGTATACAAGTGTCGCCATAGGAAAAAATTCCGACATAATATTATTTCAACCCCCCCACTTCAAGTGTCGCTACAGGAACAAATTTCAAATAATATCGTATCAGCCGAAACTCGCACTCCTCTCTCTCATATATATCCTTATATGTGAATATTTTTCCTATTGTGACATCTTACCAATATGTAATCTTCTTTTCTGTATTTGAAATTGATTTCGAGATATGGTATTTCCTTCTAAATGTAAATATTTTTCTCCTTATTATTTACATTATTCGGACTATTGTCCTCATCTTTGTCGTTGGGAAAATTAGCAGGAGATAACTGATAACTGACATCCATCAAACATGGCACATGGAACTAGAACAGTCTACCCCAGGGATCGAAATAAAGGGTTCGGTTCGAAATTCCAACCACCTGAAGAAGGCCGGAGCGTACAACGGCCGAAACGTTGTGACAAATATGGCGACAAAGATTAGGACAATAGTCCGACTAATGTAAATACTGAAAAAAGTATAAATTTTAAATTCTTCCTCTCATTCTGTAATAATTTTAGGCTCGTCTCTAAAATGTTTCATCGACTTCTTTTGTTTATTCTTCTTCCTTTCACAGATGTTGATAGTTGACATTTATATCAGTGTCCATTTTCAGCCGTCGCGTTTATCTGTGCCCTATTCCACAACTACTATAGGGTCCCTTAACTCTCTTTATCTATATAGCTCACTCCTCTATTATAGGCCAATTCTTACACCCTCTCCTTTTTTTCTTTCTTTTTCTTTTTTCATTCTTTCCTTCCTTTTTCTTTCAAATTTCCAGTGAAGAAACGGTTTATTCTTTTTAGTAAATGTATTCGCATTGATAAGTTCAGGAAAAAAAAACGACTTTCCCACGTACGAAATGATAATCTGTATGAGGTAACTCGTTTGGATCTCATTAATTTTAATTCACACACACACACACACATTGACAAACACATACACACACATTGACAAACGCACACACACACACACACATATATATATATATATATATATATATATATATATATATATATATATATATATATATATATATATATACACACACATTGACAAACACACACACACATATATATATATATATATATATGTGTGTGTGTGTGTATGTGTTTGTCAATGTGTGTGTGTGTGTGTGTCTGTGTCAATTAAAATTAATGCGATCCAAACGAGATACCTGTGATTGAGGCATCGGGGTGTCGAGTTCGAGTCGTATCCATTGCATTCACTTACGTGCTAATAACCTTGGGAAATGTAGGAATCCTCCTTTTCTTCCCCCCCCCCCACCAGCGATCGTTAAATAACAGGACAGACCGGTTTCTATAGCTTTGGATGTCAAATGATCTACCACAGAACCGTAACCCTAAACTGGTCTACCGCAGAAAGAAATGGCAACCTACTGCGGGTAAAATATCTGCCCCGTCAATCATGTATAAAAACATGATCGCCTAAGCGTGTATCACGCATAGCACATTAGTGATTGACTGATGAATCATTCAAATTCATTCGGAAATAATCGTTTCTCCGATTCATATTCCCGTAAAAGCACCATTTTTGAGTCGCCGGTGTTAATAAAGGAAATTTTCTTTGTAAGAAAGTGTAGACTGCTGTTAAACGTATAAGATGGCAGCAATGGAGGATCACTGAAGTTTGTTTCTCTCGGTCAATGCGTGTGGAACTCATGTCCCGCATTTCTGGAAATTTACCCATTCGGTGATGACCACGAACGACAGTAACATAATAATTTGCCACCTTGTGAGCCTATTCGCTAACGGAATCTTCTTTAATAAACGCGTGCAATTAATTATTATCAAACTGAATAGGTCAGCCATAACGCGGAGAGATCGTGAGTTCGAACGTACCCTACTTGAAATAGGAAAACCATTTCTGTGCCATTCTGTTGGTAATAAAGTCATTTCTTCCCACAACAAAAATGTCACGAGTAGGTTTAGCAGCATTGTGGCCTTGATTAGAAGCAAAGCGAAAAAGATGTCGAACATGTTCATTGATGTTTTTTTCCGCATTCCATCTCCAAGTGGTGTCTAATCTGAAATAAAATTTCAGTGACGTCAGACAGGAGTTTAACAGGATGATAAGTGTTACAAAGAAGCAAAAAATGTTGCCAAAGCCTGTTCTTCGAGATAATTCGCAGATCAGAAAAGATGAAAGAATATATATAATAACCCAGGTTACAATTCCGTGGAATTATCATCCAAATTTATATCAGACCTATAATTATTTATGAACATTTTAAGAGACCTGTAATTAATGACATTTTGATAAAATTTTATTGATTTAATAAATAAGGAATATGAATAGTGAATAAGCATGACGTCTAAGAAAATATAATTGAATAATTTCCATTACAACCGTTTAAATAATTAAACCTGGCTAAAATATATATACATATATATACTTGACCCTCATCCGTCGAATTCGACGGATGAGGGTGAAGCCGATCAGTTCCGAGGAAATTGACAGCCCGACAACAGCACATAAGATTTAATTATAATGGTGAAAGTTTCGTGCACGATCATCCACACTTTTTGGAGGGACGAATTCAGAGACCTGGTGCACCGAATGCCACAAGGTTCCCAAACGACCCTCCGCTGAATTCAGAGTTGTCCTTCTCCTAGACCAGTTAGCATCCAAGGCTATAGAACCCAGTCTGCCCTGCTAATTACCCATAGCTGGAGGGAGAAGAAGAGGATTCACACCTTTCTTAAGGGTATTAGCACATAAGTGAATATAATCGATTCGACTGGAATTCGAACGCGGCTCTTCGATTCCACAATCCAAGCCGCTATCCATTACTCGACCGTGCCTCCTCCATATATATATATATATATATATATATATATATATATATATATATATATATATATATATATATATATATATATATATATATATATATATATATATATATATATATATATATATATATATATATATATATATATATATATATATATATATATATATAACCGAATAGAGTAGATGTTTTTTGTGGGTAACCGTCTGTGTTTTCTTAGAAAGGAAACATTTTTTTTTTTTACTTTGAGTGCTTGTTTCAGTCTAATTTTTTTTTTTTTTTGTTGTTGTTTTGTTCGAATAGATAAAAAAAGAAAGGAAGATGAAAAAGCTTGCATAACATCACGGTACTAAAAGAGGGCATGCGAATGTATCGATTGTTTATGAGAGATCATCGTTCAGTGAAAAAAGGGGAGACGTTGAAAATGACTTGACGTGACGCCAGCGCGTTTTGCTTTGTGTGAAGACGTGGAAACCTTGGATCTGATCACCCGGTCATTATAGCGAAAGGAATAATTATGGTGACAGTTAATAAACACATTTCCTGTACGGAAGTGGTGCATTTTAGTCGGAGGTCACGCTAGGTAATACCACCTTTGCGAATAAAAGTCATTTCAACTCGAGCAAATGATGACAACAATCAATCAATCAATCTATCTATCTATCTATCTATCTATCTATCTATCTATCTATCTATCTATCTATCTTTCTATCTATCTATCTATCTATCTATCTATACATATACATATATATATATATATATATATATATATATATATATAAATATATATATATATATATATATATATATATATATAATGCCACCTTTGCGAATAAAAGTCATTTCAACTCGAGCAAATGATGACATCTATCTATCTATCTATCTATCTATCTATCTATATATATATATATATATATATATATATATATATATATATATATATATATGTACTAATTACAACAATAAACTTCAGACAAGTTTTAGTAGATATTACCAAAATATACAGGGCACAAAAATAAGATTTTAAATTCTAGAAAACATTATAATACAAAAGAAACAACGCGTTAATAAAATATCTTTCTCCACAGGTGATGGTGTATGAAAGAAAAGTTTGTATAGAATATAAAGAATGCGTATAACATATTTGAAAAGAATACAAAATAAGTATTTTATAAGAATACAAAAGAAGTATGATTTTCTGTGTAATCATTACATAAGACGTCGCATTTAACTGATTCAAATTCCACTTCCGGCGATCTAAAATACCGAGGGTTTAGTCTGCAAAATTGTTGTTACGATACTGGTAACACACTGTTCTTAACAATGGCTGAGACAGTCGAATGTACTTGAACAAAACAATTTAAAAAATAAATTTTGAAAAGTTTATACATCAGTCCACAGGCCGATAAAAAGATCTCAATCGGAAATTAAAAATAGATTGACATTTTCAGTGTAATTTAAGAATACTTGTTTGTATATCTCTGTCACAATGTCTCTATATCTCTCGCCCTGTATATATATATATATATATATATATATATATATATATATATATATATATATATATATATATATATATATATATATAATTATTTATATATTATATGCGCGGTACTTATTAGAACGCGCTCAATATCAGAGATAGAGCTAACATATTTGGTGACGATCGCTAAAGCGTGAAACCCAGGGTCACAAACTCACATCTATCCAACCAAATACATATATATATATATATATATATATATATATATATATATATATATATATATATATATATATATATGTATGTATATATATATATATATATATATATATATATATATATATATATATATATATATATATATATATATATATATATATATATTTTGAAGAAAAACAGACCACGTTAAGGTTCCATGTAATAAATTATTTCACCATAACCCCTTTAACAGGGCTCTGGATCATCAGACTTTACTTCCAAAAATTGAAATGAAAAATGAAAAATGAAAAGAAATTCACACATTTTTGACGGACCTCATCAAGTATACGTAAAATTAACGAAGTGAGGAAGTGAGGTGGGAAAGAGGATATGAATGTGTCATATGTATCATTTCAAATTCTTATTTTTAATTTTTAACTCCAATGTGTCGGCTAGATGTTGTTCGAATTTATTGTGTCTAGTCTCAAGATATAGATGGCAGGGGTGGAGACCGACTTTAAAGGAAGAAGCTACACTACTTTCACGAGGACAGTTTTTCTTACAATTTTTTTAGACGCTGTTAATTCGCGTTACTTTAACGGGCATGTTTAGGAGGTTAAAGTTTTTTCTGTATCTAAATGTTTAAACAATCTACGAAGAAATTAATTTGAAATTCGGTGGAGTTTTTTGTTATTTTCTATGAAACAGTCGATTAGAAAAATTCACAGATAGTACATTGAAAGAGTAATCTATTTTATATTTAGTAATCTTATTAAATTATTTATTTTTATCTTTTATTAATTAGTAAAAAAAACAAAACCTATGTATATTCCCATATATACACATATACATTTGCAGAGAATATATATATATATGTATTTTCAATGTATTTCTGTTTATCATATAAATATTGAGGTGTAAGTGCTTTTAAATAAAACTCGGGTATTGAAGGAGTTTAAAAGTATTTTCAATGTATTTCTGTTTATCATATAAATATTGAGGTGTAAGTGCTTTTAAATAAAACTCGGGTATTGAAGGAGCTTAAAAGTATATTCAATGTATTTCTCCTCATCATATAAATATTGAGGTTATGTGTTCTTAAATAAAACTCAGGTATTGAACGAGCTTAGAAGTATGTTCAATGTATTTCTACTCCTCATATAAATATTGAGTTGTAAGTGCTCTTAACCCAAAGTCGGAAATTGAAGGAGTTTTAAAGTCTGTTCAATGTATTTCCCCTCTTCATATAAATATTGAGGTGTAAGTGTTCTTAAATAAAACCCGATAATTATTACGGTGAGAACAGCCATTCATGCAGTCATTTTATTCGTTGATTTGCGATGAACACTTAGTTTTAGATTGATTCCCAGTCCGGTGTTTCATAATATATACGAAAATTGAAGTATTGTTTGTTTCTGTCTCGTTAGTAAATTCCATCGTGTTTTCCACAGTTTAATTTATCTTCAAGTTCAGGTAATGTCGTTTTGCCGGGATATAGTGATAGAGAGTCATCAGTTTATTGGGAATTTGTTGATTGTTTCGGTAAAATACTCTGGAAAGGAAAAGACTTAATACATTCTAAGAGAATGCAGTCTAAATCTCAACTAACAGACGATCCCATAGGTTATCCAAATATGTGTTTATGAATATTATTGTTAAATATGAAACAGCATTGATTTTTATTTTATGACTTTAGCTATTGGTAACCATAGTTTTATTGTTTTATCTCGTTAGATACTTTAAAAAAGTATTTAACAGAAACGCTACTATAAAAAAAGATTTAGCATTTAAGCTAGTCATGAGTTTCTCTGTTATATTTATTACATTTAAATTTATTTTTAATATGTAACGGGCTAAGTCTTTCACGAGGAGTTATTAAAATTTTTGTTATGGCTTTCGCCGGTTTGTGGGGAGTGCTACGAATATCTGATATATTACGGTTCGCATTGCAGTCGCAGCCTTGTGGGTTTTAGGTTGATCTTAAAGTATTCTAGCGCCGTATTATATTAGGTGATGTAATGATTTTTTTTTCATTACTAACTCGTTTTCTAATTGCTCGATTAAATGTTTCTTTAATTGTTTTGTGTCCATCTATTTTATCACATACGAGGTCTGATCAAAATGTATCGGGGCTTGTGCCAAGAAAAGAAAATTGCTTGGCTGAACTGATATCATTTAATAAAATGTAGTCCGTCTGATGAGATAGGTATAAAAGAAATTCATAGGCGTTTATATGATTAATATTTTTTTTTCCTTATTTTTTATTTATATCGCTCTCTATATAAATTTTTACATTGAGCACTCACCATGGATTTAACTTTTTAATACTTTTATATTAAAAAGACCTCTCTGGAATAATCCCTGCTAGCTACGGATTTGGTGTATATATATATATATATATATATATATATATATATATATATATATATATATATATATATATATATATATATATATATATCGAGATAGAGAGAGAAAGAGAGATTTAAAGTTTTTGGTTTCTTCCCTACACATGAATTACCATGTTTCAAAAACGGAAGCTAAAAACGTTACATCTCTATCTATAAAAGCAGGATGTGTGTGTGTGTGTGTGTCTGTCTGTCTGTGTGTACGTGTCAGTCTGTGTGTGTCTGTCTGTCTGTGTGTACATGTCAGTCTGTGTGTGTCTGTGTAACGGATGCACGGCCGCAATTTTCGACGGATTTGCACTAAAATTTACATGCACATGCTCCAAGTTAGCGGGAAGGCCAAGACTAACTTTGCATTTCCCAACTCCCATCGATAGTGGAAATAATCGATTTTGTTCATGCTTCTACGGCAGTTTTCATGTAGTTTGCGGCCATTTTCTACTGGCCAGAGTGAGAGCCTATAGCTGGCTGCCACGAATAAGCAGGAAGATTCTATTGAGTTTCTGCTGTCACTTTAGTTTATTCATATTGAATTCTTTGTTTATGTTCCTCAATATTTCTTGCACACTCTGGGATAAACAACTGTTTTTCAAATGGCACCAAAGAAAAAAATTATAAAGTGTAAGGTTGGCTGACCTCAGCAGCTAATCAACAAGACATTTTTGACCGACCCACTAACCACTTTGAAAAAAATATAATAAAAAATTTATATATTACATTCGTTCCCATTGCATTGGGATACACAATTATATATATATATATATATATATATAATATATTATAATAATATTTTTTGTTTAAAAATATGATTCCTTCGCTACATAAGAGTTCTCATGTTTCAAAAACGTGAGCCGAAATCATCCAAATAATTAATAAAATTAAGTTGGATTGAGGTGTTTAGTCACGTTTCATCTTCAAGCGAAATTTTAGGAATCCTTAGGTTTTAGGAATTAGGTTCCTAAAATTTCGCTTGAAGATGAAACGTGACTAAACACCTCAATCCAACTTAATTTTATTAATTATTTGGATGATTTCGGCTCACGTTTTTGAAACATGAGAACTCTTATGTAGCGAAGGAATCATATTTTTAAACAAAAAATATTATTATAATATAAGCTCTACTTCTGTATGGAGCACTGTTTTTTAAAAATAAAAACAAAAATACTAAGGAACCCCGGATTATGCACCCAACGTGTTCTTTTCTATTTTCTGCATACCTGCACAAGGATATATATATATATATATATATATATATATATATATATATATATATATATAGGCAGCAATTTTTCATTGATGCATGTTTCATTAAATAATATAGATAAGTTTTGTCTATTTATTTTAAGTAAGTTCCTTTCATATTATCATATTGTTTATAATTAGTATGCATTTGACTACGATATAAGAGATTAATATGTTTGGGATTAGTTTTCTCGTTTTCACTCACGCGTGGTCATGTGTGACGTCACGAGGTGCGAAACGATTTTCACTTCCGCGTCTCGTATACACAAGGTAGGCGTTCCTTTGAAATTTTTCATGCAACAAAAACAGACTATGATTATTGTTTCGTCCGTGTATTGGTTGATATATTGAAAAGTAATTGTCATCTTTGATAATGGCTTATGTAAGCCGAAGGCTTAGATTCGATTTAAATATTTATCAATATGGTGATTTCCTTTCGTCTTTTAATGGTAATGTTATTAAGCTTATCAGACAATATGAAAGGAACTTACTTAAAATAAATAGACAGAAACAGATCACTTTAAGTCTCTATTTGTTATAATTTATTTCATCAGATAATTTTATTTTATTTTTTTTCTGGATCTTCAGACTTCACTTTCAAAGGTGAAACGAAAAATGAATTTAAAATTTACACTGTTGACTGGCAGTATTAAGCTTATATAAATTAAAGTAGGAGGTGGTAAGGAATATTGTGAGAGACATGGTCAAGTTTAGAGAGATAACGGAGAGTTTTAAAATTTATTTTTCTTTCTATTACAATCCTTAAATACATAACTGACGAGGCAGATTTTTTGTTGTCATTTTTTTTTTTTTTGCCATCCCGGTCTGTCCTTCTATTTACCCATAGCTGGGGGGTGGAGAAGAAAAGGATTCATACCTTTCCCAAGGGCATTAGCATGTAAGTGAATGTAATGGAATTCGAACCCGGCTCCCCCATATATATATATATATATATATATATATATATATATATATATTTGAGATTTTGTCGACGCATTTCGTCTTCCGACTTTTTCAAGGCAAAAATGAAATCGAAATGTTCTTGTTGTTATAGTTACATTAAAAAATCCAAATTTAAAAAGATAGACGCTTCTGTCAAAGCCTTTTTTCTGGTTAATGTAAATTACCTTTATAGTAAGAGATTTTTTTTTTTTTTGCCTTGAAAAAGTCGGAAGACGAAACGCGTCGTCAAAATCTAAGATCTTTTTACCAATTGTCATTTTACATATATATATATATATATATATATATATATATATATATATATATATATATATATATATATATATATGCTGAATGATTGATTGTTCAAATGGGGAAAATCAGAAGCGGATATCAACCTACATTTAGGTAGGCAGATATAAACCATTGAAAATGAACAGAACGAATGGTAGTGGTTAGGGTTTAACCGTCGACACTGGGCTCGGCGTCTCCGCTAAATGTTTCTCTTAATAACACCGTTTCGTCTCCGCTTGCATTTCCCTCCTTACTTTTAATGCCAGCCGTTATGTGCTCACGCATGATCAAGCTCCAGCCGCACCGGAACCTTTATTGCTTTGACCAACGACCAGCGCTTTTCAAATCGAGCCTACTTTCCCGACATTATTTCTATTGTCCCCATGTTATCTTTCCCTAGCAGCAACCATCTGCGGCTGTTTCCTTGCAGCTAGGCTGCTCGCTCGTTCAATTCGGTTTGCATGAACGTCAGGGCGAGAAAGGAGAGAATATTCAACCGTTGTCAGTCAAGCAGATAAAGATTTGTCTCCGTACGACCCCATATCGGCTGATGAGGAAGCCATCTTTTACGGTTAAATGCAGGTGGGAAGGAATCAATTTTATCGGTTAACTTTCTCTGAATATCTATTCATTTTTATTCATTTTGAACCTATATCTATCTATCTATCTATCTATCTATCTATCTATCTATCTATCTATCTATCTATCTATCTGTCTGTCTATCTATCTATCTATCTATCTAGATGTCAACTACCTGACCTCTCCCTCTCTCTCTTTCATCTCACTATCTATCTATCTAACTATATATTTATCATTCCTCTCGGTATCAGCCTTCTGACAACTCCTCCTCTCTCCTCCTCTCTTTCCGTCTCTCGCTCTCACTCTCTTTCTATATATATATATAAATACACACACACACTCACACACACACACACACACACACATATATATATATATATATATATATATATATATATATATATATATATATATATTTATATATATATATGACCGTCAGTATTCTATCTATCTATCTATATTTACTGTTAACCTTCTGAACTCTCACTCTCTAGCTATATATATATATATATATATATATATATATATATATATATATATATATATGTAACAGGTCAGATGAATCCGCATACTTAGTATGAATATTACGTTCTCTTATACTCTATTTTTTTATCAAATGACATCTTAATGCTTTATTTACTAAAATAATCAAGGCTATTTTATTTTCAAAAAATAAATAAACAAACGCACGAAGTAGTAGTAGTAGTAGAAGAAGAAGAAGAAGAAGAAGAAGAAGAAGAAGAAGAAGAAGAAGAAACAACATACATACATACATACATAAATAAAACTCTGGATATCAGCCTTCTGATCGATCTCTCTGTCTCTCCTTATATATCTTGCCACCTATGTCTCTATATGTATTTTTCGGACCAATATATATATATATATATATATATATATATATATATATATATATATATATATATATATGTATGTGTGTGTGTGTGTGTGTGTGTGTGTAAGCAAATATATGGATATAGATCCGACAGTATGAAGAAAAATATACGGAAATAACAAACAAATATATATGCAATTATGCTGTTTTAATGTTAATATAATAGCTTCACTTAGAGGTGACAGTCTGTTTCATGCTATATGCAATCGTCAGGCCACGTATGCTGTTATTTTTTATATATGTATAAATAGCCGAGAAAAATAACAGCATACGTTGCCTGACGATTGCATATATATATATATATATATATATATATATATATGTGTGTGTGTGTGTGTGTGTGTGTGTGTGTGTGTGTGTTCTTGTGTGTTTGTGTGTGTGTGCTTGTGTGGGTGGGTGTGTTTCTCTCTTTGCATCTGTCAATCTCTCTATACATTGAAATATATATAATTATTTATCTGTTCATATCAATGGCCTTATAAAAATCTCTGTTGTTTTTCCTAAATCCGTATCACATCTTGGCGGAATATAATCGGTATATCTCCCTCTTTAATGACATTGTTCTCTTTATTTCTTAAATGCAATCGGTCGGCAGTTAAGTTGATTCGATACAGAAAGGTAAAGCCTCCGAATTTCAGATGTGAACGTATGATTCCGGGGGGCTGGGGGCTGAGATTTGTGCGTTTTAGAGTCTGAGGCATTAATTTAATCGGCGAAACGTTGGGATTATATTGCCAAGTGAAGTCTGTGGCATTGCATAAGAAACGTTCTAACGAAGGAGAAGTGTTCAGAAAAGAAATGAATATGTTTTTGTTTTTTTAAAGATGATGATAAAAATAACATAAAAATTAAATGATTCAGTGACGGTCGACTTCCTCGAAATTGAAGTACTGGGATATTATATCGACCCTACTGCAAAGGTGTCGACAAAATCATGTACGCGCACAAAGATTCCAAACATATGCTTGCTGTACTACAACATAACTATGACAAGTAATCTAGTCTACAAATTCTACCAATGAAAAACTTATTTGATGAAAGTAAGAAAATTTAACAGAAGATTATTGTCCACAAGTGAGCTTAACTCCAGAAGGCTGTACAGAAAATGTAAATAATATATATATATATATATATATATATATATATATATGAAGAAATATAGTCTTAAGGTGTGCTATATTTATGGGATAAGGTGCTCAATATAAGAGATAGAGCGTCAGTAAATATAAAAGTGAACATGTGCTGTTATTTTTCTTGGCTATTTATATATATATATATACGTGTCAGAGAGAAAATATTCAAGTAAAATAAATTAACCTAAATTCATCCAAGTATATAAATAAACAAACCAATCCCGATAAAGTTACCGTTAGAAAAAACAAATAAAGATAATCAACCCAGATAAACACAAATTAAAAACTGTTCCTGCCAAAATAATAGTTAGAACAAACTACAACAATCAACCGTTAAATCGAATAAATAGCTTTAATTAAATTCTCAAACCAAAACAAAACTATTAAATAAGTGATAGCAACAAATTTTTACTACGTTAATAAAAACACCGATTAAAAAAAATAAATAAAAAATAAATAAATAAAATAAGAAACAAAAAAATAAAAACAAGCAAAATAATTTAACTCAAATAAATAAATAAACGACTTCCGGTAAAATAACCTCCATAATAGACTACCCACAATGCACCACTGACCCGTATATATATAAATAGCCGAGAAAAATAACAACACATTTGGCCTGACGATTGCATATAGCATGTTTCAGACTCTCGTCTCTAAGTGTTGACTTCTATGTTCACTTTATATATATATATATATATATATATATATATATATATATATATATATATATATATATATATAAGTTTGCAAATTTAAAAAATAATAATGTTTTTTATGAAAGTATTTACTTATTTATATATATTTGATATTTCCGATCAAACTTCAATCTTTCTTCAGAAATAACTCATTCTTTATTTCGGAAGATAGATTGAGGTCGATCTGAAATATCAAATATATATAAATAAATAAATACTTTCATAAAAAAAAACATTATTTTTTTTTAATTTGCAACTTTTTCTATATATACATTTTAAGAAAGTATACGTCGCTTCTCATTATGCTATATATATACATATATATATATATATATATATATATATATATATATATATATATATATATATGTATATATACATTCATATACATATATATTATGTATACATTTATATATATGTTATATTGATATATATATATATATATATATATATATATATATAGATAGATATATAGATATATAGATAGATATATAGATAGATAGATAGATAGGCACAGAAACACACGCACACATATATATATATATATATTTGAATTTAAGTATTTATTTTTAATTAGATATTTTGGGTACTTCAATGCACTTCCGATAGACTTAAATCACGCTTCTTAATAATATATAAAATATGGGTAAATTTGAAGTAATATATATATATATATATATATATATATATATGTATGTGTGTGTGTGCCCGCGCGCTGCGTAGGTATTGAAAACTTTCCCGCCAGAATCACTTTTAATCATGTCTTAATATTTTTAATATGTTCGGCTGAGAACTTTTAATTCCCTTCTCGCGAATAGATAGATAGATAGATAGATAGATAGATAGATAGATAGATAGATAGATATGTCCATAGGTATATAATGAGTAAAATATTCGTAGAAAGGCGTGAATTTTGAATCCGCCATGGAGAAAACTCTCCACGTCTCCAAATATATCAAGAGGATACTGTAATATAACACCTTCTTGCATTCGGTGCAAAATGTGGATCACTCAGGTCAGGGTCACGTTCCGTATAACCCTGCTGCTCCTTTCAGCTCCTTGCAAGGCGCTCACCTTGTAAGGTCTATTAATCTTCATCTTATCTGCAGGCAAACGTGTCAGGACATTTCATCATCATCTTCTTCTTCTTCTTTTCATTATTATTATTATTATTATTATTATTATTATTGATGTTTTAGTTGTTTATGATGATGATGATGATGATGATTTTGTTGCAGCTTTTTTCAATCTTCTTGGTTTCTCAGTATTCTGCCTTCTTGAGTACTTTACATATGTTCGTCTTTTGACTTTCTTTGGTTATTCCTTTTCTAGTGTCTTCATAATTTTCCTCCACATTCTTTCCTCCTCCTCCCCCTGCCTTTATCTTCCTCCGTCTTCTTTCCTCTTCTTAGTTTCCACCTCCATTTTCCTCCTCTTCCTCATGTCGTCACCCATCTCTTTCTTAACATTTCGTCCACCTTAGAACCTCTTACTCTTCCTCCTCCTCCGCGTTATTATTATTATTATTGTTGTTATTATTAATTACCATTGATAAAGTTTGTGAAGGAGTTTTATGAATTGCTAACAAATGATAGAGTTTGGTACTTTTTCTTTTCCTGGGGATTTCCATTCTGGAGATTTTGTTAGAGGTTGTCTAACATAATTTTTGGTTATAGTCTTCCATTCTGGCAAAGGTTTATCATTCATTTTTTTTTTTTTGTTCTCGATTGTTCAATCTGCATTGGGATCATATTCCTTTGGAGTGCTCCAAATATTCTCACAAAATGTTTGCAGATATATAAAGATGGTGGGATTTTGACTTCTATAGCTGTCTTTCCAATTTCCCTTTTAAACCTCTTTAGGCCCGTTTGGAATACATTATTTTGTCGATAGAACCTGTGAAACTTTTCTTACCACGTTTTTCTCTGTTCAGTTAATAGCAGTTTCTGTTTAAGTATCTTCTTGATTGATAGACTTTCATTTACTGCTTTAATTTTTTATCTCTGTTTGATCTTCTCGCTTTTCTGTGTTGAAACATTAGAATTTCTTGAAATCTCATCGAATATCGATAACTCCCATCTGATTTCTTCAATTTCTCGCGTTATTATTATTATTAACACTCCAACTACCACCACCAATACTACTACTACTACTACTACTACTACTACTACTACTAGTAGTACTACTACTGATGCTGCTGCTACTGTCCTGCTAATTACACCTGCTTTTACCCCAGATAAATAATGGACCTTTTTTTTTTATTTCAAAGAAGGCTCTGAAAAAGCATGCTTACCCCCTGCCCTGAAAACGAAGGAAAACCCGTCTGAGGCGCTGACTTGAAGTAAAGATATCTAAGGTGCCGAAGGAAAAAAAAAAACAATGAAAGAAAGAAATATATATCTCAGACATTGTTTATTTTCAGTGGGATAAAAGAAACAAAAACAGAAAGTAAGACTGGGTGATAACGCCATCATTATATTAACGACTGCTTCTATGAAACGAAAAACGTTGTTAATTTAGAAACATTTCATTTGTTCCGTCCTACTTATTTAACTAATGTCTTTGATTCATACTTAGGATTATTATTGCTATATTTTCGTAGAGTCGTTAAGCTGAAATGTTTAACGATGCAATAAGGGTATTTTCAATTGTCAGGGTGAATTCCCAATTTGAATGCTGTCTTGGCTCTCTTGAATTTCTATAGTTTCACACTAAGATTACCTATCGATAGAAGGTGGTCGCTCCCGCAGTCGGCAGTTGGGTAAATTTTGCAGTGCGAAACTGCATTCCTAAATCTCTTATTAATCCATATGTACTCAATTTGGTCCTTAGTTTCTCCTCTTAGAATTTTAGCCAATGAAATTCTCATTCACATTCGTATATTCCCAGAATAGGATCTTTAGTAATTTCAGTTTTACCAATCACAAAATATCCCCTGAATAGTAATGCTTTCATATAAGACCCATCATCTCTCGTACAACCTGTTCTGACAGAAAAATAGTTACAGAGATTACTGGTGTTTTTTTTTTTTTGGGGGGGGTATTTTTTTTTCTTTCTTTTTTACCTGTTCCTCTTTCTTTCTGTATCCACTGTTAATGTTAAATTCTCTAAGCCGACTTCTGTGTTTCACATATGTTATCTTCCTGGTTATGACGATAAACTACACCCGGCAGCAAGGCCTGTGATCGGAAGTTTTGGAGGATTGTGGAACCACCTCTTATTTGCTGTTGCTCCAAGGTACAGCCCAACTCAGGTTGGTAGAACCTGTTAGGGTCCCAGGTATGGGCGAATAGTTAACGCCAAAAATGGATTCAAGACCCTATGAAAGTATAAAAATAGATTTTTATAGTAACTCATAGTTTACCGTTAATACATTTCTGAAAATAAATTACCTGCAATTCATTTTAGAAAAAAAGAATTACCAGTAATACAATTTTGAAAAAAAAATATTACCAACAATACTTTTAAAAAATATATTTCACCAATAATACATTTTAAAGAAAATAAAATATAGCCAGCAATACATTTTTAAGAAAAAGATATATAACCAGAAATAAATTTTTTGAGAAAAATATAACCAGTAATACATTTTTTATGTAAAAATATTACCACGTTTAAAACGTTTTCGTTAAGCAGTCTAAAGTAATCTCTGTAGAACCACATCTCTGTTGCGGAGATTGTCCAAAATTCCTGTCATATTGGAGGACTAATAAGATTGTATTTTTATACCCTTTTCTTTATTGCTAACAAAAATTCTCTGTTTGTCCATCTTTGGATATCTTTCTAATGTGCCCTCGGATTTCGGTGTCACATTTTTCATCATTTAGACAATTTCCTTAAGGACATTTTGTTTTCTCTTTTTAAGGTCTTAATATTGTAGCATAGCTACAGACGATGATCTGTATGTCGACATGCACATAAATACAGTAGCAAATACTGTATGTTGGTCTGCAGTTGAAGATTCGTCGCCAGCTACGCTGGTCAAATTTTCTGCCTCCAGCCAGAGAGGATCCCCAGACGAGGTTATGTCGAAGGGCAGAGTCTCGTCTTAGGAAACAGCTATCCGACTCCGTTTTATTCGGGGTCTATGGGGAAATTTTGGCCGAGCATACGGGCTCGGATACCCCCACATTAATTTCGGCCTTGTGCCACATCTGACTGCGTGGGGATGTTTGTAGATACCCTGCAGTCAGAGATTTCTCCAGCTGTGCTCGTCAAACTCTCTGCATCCGGAACCGTCATATAGCCTGACGTGTCTTTAACCGAATGGGCCACAGTGGCCCAATCGGTTAAAGGCACGTCAGGCTATATGACGGTTCCGTATAGGCTATAGGTTCGATTCCTGTCGGAGGACGAATATTTTCTATAAAAATTTCACGGACATTCAGGCCGGTAAATGTTGTTTAATACTGTTTATTATAAACAGAGCATTTACTTAAATATTTGTATCTATAAAAATATCTTAATATATATATTAAGACATTTTTATTTTTATACATTCTTTTTATCTTATATCTTGAAATACATATTTCCGTAAATGCTCTGTTTAGCATAAACAGTATTAAACAACATATATATATAAAACAAGCGGGGCGAAAAGCTTGCGAAACAAAAAGAATGTTACGTATAAGAACTTTCAACGGGAATTAGGTCTGTCAAAGCTATGCCAGTGTTTCCGACAGGAATCGAATCTATATCCTATACGGAACCGTCATATAGCCTGACGACTGAAAGAAGTGCCTTTAACCGACTGGGCCACAGAGGAGCTATCGGTTATCAACCTCAATTTTACTGTCTTTAGAGTACAATCTTCCATGATTCATTTGTTTACATTTGTATACGCCATGGGCAGATATGAATGTACGTGAGAGAATCATGGAAGATTGTAGTTTAAAGACATCAAATTCGACCTTGCTAACCAAATGTTCCTCTGTGACCCAATCGGTTAAAGGCACGTCAGTCTATATGAAGGTTCCGTATAGGATACAAGTTCGATTCCTGTCGGAGGACGAATATTTTCTATGAAAATTTCTCGGACATTCATGCCGGTAAATGTTGTTTAATACTGTTTATTATAAACAGAGCATTTACTTAAATATTTGTATCTATAAAAAGAAAGTATAAACAAAAAAAATGTCTTTAAAATAATTGTCGGACTTTGCCCAGTTCATTATATATATATATATATATATATATATATATATATATATATATATATATATATATATATATATATATATATATATATATATATATATATGTACGTGTGTGTGCGGAGCAGAAGTATGTGTATATACTTTATGTCCAATTTAGCAGCCTAAAACTCTCTCGAAAAACAAATGGTGTTTTTCCTTTTCTTTCAGCGATTCCATTCCGTCCGTGAAAAAAGATATTATTTTAATGTCTACAATGGCGGAACCGGAAATGGGGGAGTATTCATTTCTTCCATAGCGCAACCACTATTTTGTGACCTCGACAAAATGTTATTAGTGCTCGCATTACCAAGAAATTAATTGTCAACGGGCAACGGATATCAAATATAAATTAATCGATTAAATATAAATATTGAAATAAATATAACATTAAATACATAAGATTAAAAAAAATATATATTTAATTAATTCCCGCATTTATTTTTGACTGAAAAAAATTAAATTAGTTTATTTTTTGTCGTTTTATTTTAATCGAGTTTAAATATTCATAGACTAAAATAAAAATAATTAAGAATTATACGATTGCATCGAGAATTCAGTGAAGAATTTATGAAAAAATCTTTATACATCATCATGAATATAAACGAAACAAAATCGATGTAAACATTTTTTTTAATAATATTAAATTTTCTTTTTAAAGTAAATCATGACTCAGATTTGAAGTTTATCTCCATTTAATTTTAGACGTTTTAATTTTTCAGAGAAATGATCTATTCGACGGAGTGAAAATTCGATTTAACTCTTTCAGTGAGAACATTTATTCGATGTGATCATTGCTTCTCAAATAATTTCTGACATGGATATATCGGTTTCTTTGTTTTGTCCCGGCAAAATTTGCTGCATAATGAACATGAAAACAGTTTTCCCGAAAAATAATTTTAATACAATAATTTAATATATTCCAGAATGAAGAAGCTCTGGCTGCTCAATCAATAATTGTTCCCTAAAAAAATAAACTAAGCTAATGTTACCATTAAAAAATGAGTTGATCTGATGCTATACTTTGATCTCAGTCCGAACTACTCGATCGATCAAAGCTGAATGGTTCCGTATATGGAGAGGGCTTACCATTACGATTAGAGACGAGGAAAACAGATAAGACAAATTGATCCCATTCTGATTGCCGAGGAGTGAAGAAAAGGATAATCTAGTAGAACTGGCTGCTCGGTCAATGAATGCCAAATACTTCCTTATAAGGAGACTACTAATATTGCCATTACCATAAGAGATGAGAACATATACTTCACATTGATCCCAGACTGATTATTAGATATTGAAGAAAGGCGTAACTAGAGTTGCACTAGCTATTCGGTTAATGAATACTGAATGTTTCTTTATATGGAGGCGGCTTACCATTACTATTAGAGATGAGGAGAACTGTTACTTTGATCCAAGCCCAATGGCCTGTGTGTGAACAAAAACGTAACTCGAGTAACATTGACTGTTCGGTCAACGAATGACGAATTTTTCCTTATAAGGGGATTGCTAATATTGCCTTTACCATTAGATATGAGGAGAAGATATACTAAACTTTGATCCAAGCCCGTTGTCCAGGTTTGAAGACAAGCGTAAGTCGATTAGCACTGGTTGTTCGGCCAACGAATGAGAAATGTTTCCTTATAAGGAGATGGCTAATATTACCTTTACCATTAGATATGAGGAGAAAAGATACTACAATTTGATCCGAGCCCGTTGTCCAGGTTTGAAGACAAACGTAAGTCGATTAGCACTGGCTGTTCGGACAACGAATGACAAATGTTTCCTTATAAGGAAACGGGTAATATTACCATCACCATCTAGGCAAGCATACGTTGCAGGTTTGTGTCTTCATGCACACACATTTCAGTTGCATTCAGTACGCAAACCATGGGTTTTTTGTGTGTCACCTGATCCCATTGATCTCTCAGAGATGTTTTTAATCAAAAGGCAACTGGCATTTTCGCCAGTCATATGCCAATAACGGTGCTCAATAGGCCAGTGATTAGTATGCAAAGTGGCTTTCTCCGCTACGTTGATTTGCCGTACGCATGGTCGATTGAATGTCACCTAGGAACAGGAGGGAAGGCGCGAATATGAATCAAAACAAGAACGAGGAAGAAAGAATGGATTTAAGAGTAAAAAAAAAAACGAGTCAATTCCACGTGAAAAACATCCTCCCCCGAGTGAAAAAAAGATATTAATTTTCTATAAATATTTTCATGGTAATTGTGCTAATGATCTGTCCTTTTTGTACGTCAACTTTACGAATTAAAACGTCCAAAAATCTACCAACCTCCAATACATTGATTAATGCTATCCCGTCGGGTTTGGTGCTTCTGACATGTATTTAGAGATTTATTTAGAAAAACTCCAGACAAAAATCTGTAATGCTAATCTCTTTTAATCCTCTCCTAGAATATTTATTGCCTTCCATCATCATGGCTGATGCTAACCCCCTGAAGAGCAAATTATTACGCCTTTACTGGCTAACGTATTCTACTGACATGGAGTGTATTAATTATATGGAACCAACTGTTATATTAAGTTTGGTGCAAAAATAATGAGGTAATAATGTCGTTTTTTGACGTTAAAAAATACGTCAAAAACGCCATTATTACGTCATTATTTTTGCACCAACCTAATATTTGCCGCTCTGAAAGTTTGTTCACTGTCTTGTTAAAAATTTTTCCCGATAGTATCTATATAACAGATTTTTAAGTCTACAAATCGGCTGTTAATTGGAATGTGCTAGCAGACCTAGTCTAATTCTTCTTCTGTTTACTTAGAGACTCTTGACAAACTCCAGATAAGAATCTACAATGTTATTGAACTTGAAATGGTATCTGGACTTCCGTCAATTTCAGTTTTAGCATTCACCATGTCTTTTCTATAAATAGTTTCCTGGTAATTGCACTGATGAGCTTTCCTGTTTGGTAATTTGATTTTATGAATGTAAGCGCCGTAAGAGCTATCTCATATCATAATAAAGTTGAAATTTACTGAATGTAACATAAGTTCTATGCTAACTTCTCATTTCTTTTTCGATAAATTTGATCAAATGCAATGTCAATCGTTAACTTTTGTTTTCATAATTCCTGATTCTTTTTAATGTTAACTCTCTTTAATAATGTTTCCTTTTTCTCATATCCTTTTACACTCAGTGATCCCTTTGCGTCTTAGTGACTATATTGCCCTTTATGTAGTGAACAGAAAGAAAAAAAGTTTTCAGACAGTGAGAAAACAACGAAGTGTAGTATTATAAAGAATAATGTGCTCAGAGGCAGAGAGTTCGACCGTCAATCCGAGAAGCTCGGCTCGATTCGGTATCTAGCAACCCCCACCACCACCACACGAGGGTTGCATGTGGCACAAGGCCGATTTTAACATGGGTTTCCCGAGCCCGTAGGCTCGGCCAAAAAATGCTCGTAGAACCCGTATAAACGGGATCGGGTTGATCAACCTCTCCCAACGAGACTCTGCCCTTCGGCGGAGCCTCGTCCGGGTTCCTCTCTGCTCAGAGGCAGAGAGTTCGACCGTCAAGCTGAGAAGCTCGGCTTGATTCGGTATCTAGCCCCCGCCCTCATAAGGGTTGCATGTGGCACAAGGCCGAGTTTAACGTGGGTTTACCGAGCCCGTAGGCTCGACCAAAAAATGCCCGTAGAACCCATATAAACAGAATCGGGTTGGTCAACCTCCCCGGACGAGACTCTGCCCTTCGGCAGAGCCTCGTCCGGGTTCCTCTCTGCTCAGAGGCAGAGTGTTCGACCACCAAGCCGAGAAACTCGGCTTGATTCGACCCTCTCTCTTCAAAAGCGTAGTATACATAATGTTAGGAAGAGTTCATTCTGTAGTTATAGGTAAGGACCCATGACAGTTTCCTTACCCATAACCCTAACGTAGCTTCCAGGTGCCTTTTCTATAAATATTTTCATGGTAATTGTTGTAATAAATTTTCCTTTATTTCCTATTGGTGTTTCGTTTTTTAAATTTTCTTATTATTATTTGCCACCCATTCCAAAGACAAATTCTGGGAACTAGTTAGGACCCCATAGAAACATTGAGGCATTATGTAGCTGCAGTAAAAATGGTAAGTAAAAGTGTGTTGTTTTGCTGGAAGGAATACTGTTGTATGATTGGGTCAGTAATCATGGCTTACTATGTTTTAAAATAAGACAGATTGAAGGCCAGCCTTCTCATATTCCCCTTTTAGCCTTGTGCCACATTTGTGTATTTTCAAAGTGATGTAATGGAATAGACTGTCACTCCCATGAATAACTACACTATAGGTAGTAACTACACTATAAGTATCGCTAAGTAAACTGAATACGGGATCTGATCCAGCTAAACAGTCAAACTCTCTGCATTCTGGCAGAGAGGACCCCGGACGAGGCTCCGCCGAAGGGCACAGTCTTGTTCGGGGAGGTAGACTGACCCTGAACCCGTTTATACGGGTTCAAAAAGGGAATATTTTAGGCCGAGCCTACGGGCTCAGTCAACCCACGTTAAACCGGCCTTGTGCCACATGCAACCTCGTGGGGTTTAGCTAAGTATACTTGCTGGGATCTGTTCCAGCTGTACTGTCAAACTCTCTGTCTTCGGACAGAGAGGAACCCAGACGAGGCTCCGCCGAAGGGCAGAATCTCATTTGGGGAGGTTGACTGACCTTGAACCCGTTTATACGGGTTCGAAAGGGAATATATTTGGAAAGGGAATATATTTGGCCGAGCCTACAGGCTCGGAGAACCCACGTCAAACCCGTCCTTTTGCCACATCCAGCCCTCGTGGGAGGGTGGCTAAATATCCTTGCTGGGATCTCTTATTGAGATCTTGGCTGCTGTCGAACCCTCTTCCTTGGGGCAGAGAGGAACCCCGGGCTACTCTATGCCGAAGATAGCGTCTCGTCCGGGGAGGTAGACAGACCCGAACCCGTTTATACGGGGCTACGGGGTACTTTTGACCGAGCTTACGGGCTCGGAATGCCCCTCATTAAACTTGGCCTTGTGCCACATCCTTCCTTGTGGGTAGACAGGTAAATACCGACTTGCTAGGGTCTGTTGGGTACGACTCAGACTTATGCGAGAACTACCGACCTCCTAATAGCATCACTCACTACTGAATTGACTTGCGACGACCGTGCGCATAACTGTACCTTATTTGTTACTGTACAGATTATTACAACAAAACTTTACTTATTTACCTACCGTGTTTGTCAAGTATATATTCCTAATAGTACGGAATATAACACAAAGAAAATATTACTATTGTCTCTAGCTATTTTCACGTTAGCTACCTGTATAAACTAGGCTTCTGAGGTTTCTTTTCCAAATCAGAATACAAAAACATGGAGTAAGCAAATTGTAATCCGACATAATCTTTTCCAGAATCCTTCAATGCCAAACATTATAAATATCGAATCAGTTAGAGCCATGATTACCTTTATCCAGAAAGAAACGAATAATGAAAAAATGGATGTGTAATATGTTTACTGAAATATAATTTAGAGAATATAATATTCGTTGCGTTTAGATTTCTATCAATAAAACTGAGATTAGAAAGTTATATTGCATGATACCTTTCTGGTGTCATTTTCTTTAAAATTCCAGTTTACCACGTCTTGTTCAGTTATCTTTAAGAAAAAAGCACTTTTCAACTAATTTCTTTCAGGCAAATCAAATTTCTTCTTAATGTGGTCTTATGTAAAGAAAGCTTCCTCGTATTACTAAGTGAATTTGCAGTTAGAATTCACTAAATATGGTAAAATGAATTTACTGGATTATAATGAGTAGATAGGCAGAATTAATTTCTAAATCGATTTAAATCTGCCAAGTTGAATAAGTAAACGCCTATTCATCTCAGTTTTTTGCTGTCTTCTTTTTTTTACAATTTTTTTCTTTGTTATCTGTGTTTGGTTTATTGATGTTTACTTTTTTTTTCTTTTACTCTTGTTTCTCGTTCTTTCCCAAGATATGCATTCTTATCTCATGAACGCTATCCTAAAAGAAATGTAAGCGGTCATGCCTCTCCAAAACATCGTGGCCTTTAACAATGTTTGTCCCCTAATTAACAGGCTTTCGGCCACATCACGTTGAAGAAGAGGCAATGCCGAGTCTGCTTACTACCAAGATGAGTGGCCGTATGAGAAAATCAGGAGCTATAAGCTTGCATGTGCGGGTGGTGTAATGGTTAATAACTCGGAATTATTAATCGAAGAGCCGAGTTCAAATTCCAGTTGGTTCAGATTTAGATATTTAAATTTTAAGACATTTTTAAAATGTTTATACATTCTTTTTATAGATACAAATATTCAAGTTAATTCTCTGTTCAGAATAACCAGTATAAACAACATTTACCGGCTTGAATGTCGAGAAATTTTCACAGAAAATATACCTCCTCCGACAGGAATCGAACCCGTATCCTATAAGGAAGCGTCATATAACTTGACGCGCTTTACTAATTTAACCATATAGAAGCGTTTCGGTTAGCAAGGTCGAGTTTACTGTTTTAAACTACAATTCTCCAATATTTTCTCTCGTGTATTCATATCTGCTCGATGCGTATCCAAATATTAAAAAATGACGTCACACATTATGTAATGAGTCCAACAATTATTTTAAGACTCTGTCCATTTCATAAAGTGTGACGTCATTTGTTTACACTTGGATACTTTTATATCATTATTACTTTACCCCCAAAACTTTTACAATTTAAAAATATTATCTGTCTTTAAACAACATGCAAATGATTGGTAATCCGTAAAAAACGAATCAATCATTTGTCTACTTTTTGTCGACACTTGCAACACTCATTGATATCCTCAAACTAACCTTCCTCATATAAATAAACTAAGGTTGTAACCTAGGAATAAGATACTGAATAAGAATAACCAAAACGAAGATTGGAAATGGAACGATAGTATTTATAATAGGAACAGCGTACAAGATTCGCCAGCGGCGTGTAGTAAGTAATCAACTGTTAGTGGTGAGCTAGAAGTGAATCAATGTGAATCCTAAATTACTCCAACTGACGAATATATATTCCATTGTATTTCTACGGAATGGGACATACGCATTATAGTCCATAGGTACGGTATAACAATTATATATATATATATATATATATATATATATATATATATATATATATATATATATAGATAGATAGATAGATAGATATAGAGAGAGATAGATAGACAGATAGATAGATTTCAAATCTTTTTGTTCATTATTTAAAAATTAAAAAGAATATACACTACTAGCAAAATAATAAAATTTCAGAGAACATTTATGTTATAAGAAATACTGAAGAACTTTTTGAATGTTAATGGTACGTCTCAAAATTGTAGGAAATACCATAATATTCCTTGTTATCTTCTCTTTAGAAATTTGACCCAGATATTCCCATTTAGCTTCCGGTTTCTTTATAGAATTTCTTTGCCTAACTCCTTTGAATATTTCTTTTCGGTTAGAGTGGTTTTAAATACCCTTTTAATACTCAAAATCCGATATCGCTCACCAAATTCGAGTCTTCTACCATTTTCTGTTCAGTTACTCATCGTCTACCCAACAGTTGAAATCGCCAACTGGTGGGCGATATCACCCAGGTTGGTAAAACGTACTTTAAATAGAAGAGCATTTAGTTGCCTTGCTTTGGATGACTGTTTGCCTCGGAGAAAAGTCGTGGCAATCTTAGATAAAATAGAAGTACATTGGAGAGCCAAAATCTATTACATCCTGAAAGGACATGGCTATAAAAATTAACGCATTATTTTGTGGAATGTTAATACTAAGTATTTTATGTCTGATCTAACAATCATTTCATAATGGGATCTTAAATTCAAAATAGAAAGAACGACCTTGGAAATCTCTTCAGTTGGATGTGGACAAAAATTAAGCCCATCTATGTGCAATGTCTTTTTAATTAACATCCCATGTGACCCTATATGCTCATGGCTCTTCACAAGTTCTGTTTATTTATTATCTTTGAAATTCCGTGACTTCTTGAGAATGATATTAGTATTTCAATTTATATATTTTTAATTCGTTCACCCAAAGTAAGGCGATAATGTCACAAAGACGTAAGGTTTTACTAGGAGTGGAAGAGGATGAGAAGACCTTAATGAGAAAAAAGGACAATAAAAGAACATGATTCACATCTTCACCAGGTAGTTCTATCTGAGCACTGCTCAGTTCGACGCCTATCACAGTAATCACAGCACCAACATGATAAAGCTGTGATAAAATCCCGGAAAATCAAGAACTTAAAAAAACTAATAACCCTAAAAGCTCAGTGGTCTGGACGTGGAAAACCTGTCAAATCTTCCGAATGCTAAAAGACTCTTGACATTCGGTAGATCTGGTACTGGGTTTAACAAATTTGGCAAATGATAGAGAAGGCCAATGATGTTTTTGAATTTTTTCCTCCGTTGGCATTTTTAATGATGCCTCAGGACAAAAATTAAATCAGGTTTGTTCAGAGAGGACTCGGGTTTTGTTCACCCCTCTCTGTATAGAGCATTAAATTTAACCTTCCCCTGGGACACTAGTGGCCTGTTTCTTGATGGCACCATCAAAAGTGAGATGGTCAAAATATCAACAGGTCATAACAAAGGTTTCCTCATTCCGGCCATGTTCAGTGCAAAAGAGCAACCCTAATCCGTTTGATAATGGAACATTGGTTAGCTAGCGTGAATGCCCGTGGCCTGAGATCGAAGTCTCCCGTGACCTTCAGCGTCTTGGGGCGAATATATAGTGTGCAGGAGAGCCGTTTTCAATTCGTGATTATGTCTAGTGGGTTCACTTTATATTCAGCAAGTTTTGGTGGTCGCTTGAGTGTTGCCTCTTGGCTGCCGAGCAAGTCTTTGAAGGCTTCGCGTGCTCTTTTCTTCGCGTGCTCTTTTCTTCGCAGGTCCGCCGGGCAGGCTGGATGTTACTATAAAGGCTAAAGATCATCCTGTTATTGGGGTTTATGTGCCCAATGATCATTCAGAAGGACCTGATTTGTTTCGGCTGATCGAACCGTTTTTGACACCTTGTCGGTTAGTTTTAGATTGGAATGCCGCCCTTGAACTCGATATAAATCGTATAGGGTCAAATTCTATTACTAACAACCTGGACGTGAAATCATTTCGTGATTTAACGATTAGTTTGATCTTGTCAATAAATACCGTAATGAACACACTCGTGATATAGTATGGACTTGAATCAATAGGTCTTAGTCGGGAGTGTTGATGTATTGCTCTTAAGGTGTTAAAGTTTATACTATACAATTTATTCGGCCATAGTCTCACCCGGGTCCGTGTAAACTTACATAAGCCTAAGGTTAGGATGGATGGCTAACGGGAAATTGAACTCTTCATTGTTTACAAGATTTCCGGGACCAGATGCTACTAGTGCTACTGCGGAAATTGACGAGGGCTGCGATTGGGAACGTGACAAATTAAAATATAAAATTAGAACATTTGCTACTGATTATAGTCATCGGCTCAATCTTGATAGATTAGCGGCGCAAACAGCTTGTGAGAAAAAAATTCGATCGGGCGATTAAATCCCGTGATAGTGGGGACGTAGCTTTAGCTAGGGTAGAATTGGCCTCCTTGATTATCAACAAAGATTAAGCGGTGGTAGTTAGGGTTAGGTTAAAAAGAATGTCCTCGGAGGTAACGAATATGGCTGCTGTAGTGCATGCAGAGGACGTCTGGAATGCATCTCAGAGACATTGCCGGATAACCGGAGTGTGTCTACAAACGCTGGCATATGCGAGGCTTTTCTTGAATATTTCAGGATCTTTTCACCAGGTAGTTTTGTCTGAGCACTGCTCAGTTTGACGCTTATTTAGCTGATTTCCCTACATTGGGGTACGTGGGTCCCATTACAGAGGGAGAAATCTGGTATGCGCTGAAGCAGATTGGCAGGAACAATACTCCGGGATTAGGTGGTCTAAATGAACTGTAGCTCAGACAGACGCCTGTTTTTGTTCCATTGCTGGCACTTATTTTTAACAAATGGTTGAAGCAAGGGTCTATACCACAACGCTTCAACAGGGGTGCAATCAACTTGTTACGCAAAGACAAGGACAGCAACTTTCGGCCTCTGTTAGATACAGATTTTAGCCAAGATCGTAGCCACCCTTTTGCAGGTTGTCCTCTCCAGAGTGATTGTCTCCGAGCAGAATTGTGCTGCGAAGGGTAGGATTATTATGGACAGCCATCATACGTTACGCTTGATCATCGAGCAAGTCGAGAGCGAAGCCACGCTGCTCAATTTTGTTCTGTCCACGGCATTCAATAGGGTTGACCATCGATTTCTGGAGACTGTCCATTTGGCGGCCGTCTTCGGGCTGTATTTTCGCACTTGGATCCGACTTCTGTATGTGTCTCTCTTTGCGCTGATTGAATTGAAATGGGGTATGATCGGAGTCTTCCGTATTGTCTCTCTCCATTCGCCAAGGTTGTCCGCTTTCGCCTTTGCTTTATGTTCTTGCGTTGGAACCCTTCCGAGGCACGTTAAAGACGAATCATACGCGGAATTTCCCTACTTGGTGAGGTCACCTCGGCCAGGTATTCTGTCTCTGCTGACGACCTTTCAGTTCTTGTGTTGAGCAAAGTCAGCAAAGAAATCAGAGGGTACGGGACGGTGACAGAGTCTAAGATCAACTGCAATAAACTCATTGGTTTGCAGTTGGGTGGGTGGAAAGGAGTTTCTCTTCCCGGATAATTCCTCTAGACGGGCGGGCCGGTCAAAATATTCGGTTTCTGGTTTCTGGTTGGAAATGAATTGGTCGGAGGTGCATGAGAAGACCGTGTTCACAGTTCGTCTGTGTTCCTGGAGGAATCTTTTCATAAAGTGGAGGATGGAAGTATGAGCCTCGCACATCTACTCGATTCTCCCTTGTCGACTCTCCCTGCTTCCACTTCTCTATAACACCCCAATAGCATTAGTAAGGCTTATTTTCTCTTTCTTGTGGGAAGGCGAGGCCGCGAAGATACTGCGGGAGATCTGTTACCTTCACCCTTCTGAAGACGGTCTGGGTATGCCTAGCTTTGATTTCCATCAACATAAGCTTCGCATTGCGTTCTTACATCGAATGTGTCGTGATTCGGATGAGGAGGGTACCTTCTGGAAAGAAGACGTCCGTAAAAAATTCCCACCCTAGAAGGTGTTTAACGTGTGTTGTAGGGAGTTAACTGATTTAATATGACCACGAAGAACACATTCTGCAAGCAGTTGGTGACGATACAGGTTTCAGCACAAGTCAAATAGACCTAGCCTGTAGTACATCTCATCGTATCGCATGGATGCCAGCCTCGTTATCCGTATCATTTGCAAAAAGGTTATAAAAATAGTTTCAGTTTGTATTTTGGATTATGTATTTAACAGCGTTTACTGTAAACTTTAAATTTAATAACTCAAAAATGAAGGATTTGCGGCCATGTCTATATGGACTTTTGTCCTTTTATTAGTGTGTGGAAACCGATTACAAAGTTTGTAAATATATATATATATATATATATATATATATATATATATATATATATATATATATATTACTTATTATAAAACGCAGATTGTGTGTGTGTGTGTGTGTGTACGTTTATATATTGGATCGGATTTCCTACATTTTTGAACCGATTTGAACAGAACTTCACAGGACTGCGTAAACTTACATTGCGGTGGTTCTGACAGCGCTAAAAATTGAAAAAATACAATTGTTTTTACACGAAATCAATTTGAAGACACGATAAAATGCGATTCTGTCCCCAGAATTAAAGGGGGACAACTCATAACGAGTTATACTTATTATAAAACCCAAGTTGTTTGTGTGTGTTTGTTTATATATGGGATCAGATTTCATACGTTTTTCAACCGATTTCAACAAAACTTCACTTTTTTTTGGCAGGTAGTGTTTCTAATTGTCTTGCATGCTTTTTTCTTTATTTTTACATTTAGAATGATTTAAAAATACCATTTACAAGACAATTGTTTATAATAAAATTCTATTCAATCGATAGACTCATAACGATTGAAAATAATGCTGTTGTTTGAGTTTGGGTTTGACCAATTCGTAAAAAAAATACAAAAAACAAAACAAAAAAAAAAACTAATTAAGACATGCGTGTCCATCAACCTTAAACAATAATCTTTGTCAATTTTATTTTTCAGTCTTTATGATGGTCGATACTTGATCTATCTTTTACTGTTACATCCCGGGCAACGCCGGGCTCTACTGCTAGTATATATATATATATATATATATATATATATATATATATATATATATATATGGTTGGATAGATGTGAGCTTGTGACCCTGGGTTTCACGCTTTAGCGATCGTCAGACAAACTGATTAATTTTTTTTTAATTTTTGGTTACATGTAGATTGCGTGTATTTGGTGTTATTGTGGAAGTGGTGGGGGAAGCTTCGTTAGTTTTTCATCGTACTGAGGCAAACACCGATGTATGCAGACACATATGCATACTTGGTCGTCCCACCACTTCCACAATAACACCAATACACGCAATCTACATAAAATCAAAATTTTTTTAAAAAATTAATCAGTT
The DNA here is from genome assembly GCA_963932145.1 of Acanthosepion lycidas. NCBI lineage: Eukaryota > Metazoa > Mollusca > Cephalopoda > Sepiida > Sepiidae > Acanthosepion > Acanthosepion lycidas. The sequence goes on along the minus strand of OZ010597.1, from coordinate 55,567,291 downwards.
TGTCTGACGATCGCTAAAGCTATCCAACCAAACATGTTAGCTCTATCTCTGATATTGAGCGCTTTCTAATAAGTACCGCGCATATAATATATAAATAATTATATAGATATATATATATATTTATTTATATTTATATATACACACTTTTCATATATATATATATATATATATATATATATATATATATATATATATATATATATATAATGTAAAAGAAATAGGAAAACCTTTATAAATATTCTCTTTTTCTATAGGTTAACTTTGAGAAATTTTTCATATATATATATATATATATATGTGTGTGTATATATATCCCTGGCGGCTTAGTTGCTTTAATTCCTTACTTGGGGTGAAATGATAAAAAAAAAAAAACACTTTTCAGGAAAATAGGTTTCGCAAGTTCAATTTTTGTTATCGGTCTTTTCAGTATTATGAGGTGATTTATTTCCTCACCTTTTATTTGAAATAGTGTGTAATTTCAGTATCTTGATAATGCAATTATTTTCAAATTAATTGTGCAATCCAATTTAGTTGTTGCCACTGTTGAAAGTCTCCATGTGCAGTGGTTGCTGTTATGTGTTGATCTTTTATTCTGGAGCGGCAGTGGACGCGATCCGACGAAGTACGGTCCGCCTCCAAAACTCATTGCGTTCATTCACTCGACGTCATTGATAACTAATGATATGATAAAACGACTATATACAGCTGATAGCTTCGACATCTCGCTCTGAATTAGACACCATGTATGACATCTATATGAGAGTCTGCAGAGTCTCGATATGAAGAAGCTGTTTAAGAACATAACTTAATGGAAACTTAATTGAAAAAGAAATTAGAAATTCAAACTTATATGTCTATTAGTGAGAGTCCAGCGCCATATTTTTACTTATATTCATTTATATCAATACATGTAGTTGAGGAGATTCACGTGGAATTTATTGCTGCGTTTTCGTTACAATGGAAGTGGAAACCCATCCGCGATTCCCGACGGAAGCTTGCCACACAATGCAGATCAAGACAGACGACATTTGTACGATGTCTTGTATGTTCGATAAAAGTGAGACGAGTTCAGTGTCAGTCCGCCTGTCTTGGCAGACATTCAAATGTGTGTGTTCGTAATGGTGGAACAGTGATTCTTTTATATAATCTGTTATATGAATGAAAATTCTGCCACGTTTATTATAGGTTCGCAATATGGAAATGTCTCTGGGAATCTTCCGTTTCATTTTTTCATATATATATATATATATATATATATATATATATATATATATATATATATATATTATAGAAGTGCAACGCAAATCTAGGTAATCACTCTGGTGATATATGCAGCTTATCCGAATCCAAATTATTACTTTATTTAAATGGTGTGAAATAGGCGTGAGAGACAATAGCCCCCCCCCCCAAAAAAAAAAACTTTTTATATATTTATGGGTGTGTGTATGTCGAAACAAGTTTTATTAAATAACATAGACAAAATCTGTCTATTAAGTTTTTATATTATCGTTGCAAATCCCGTCTGAGGAGGTTTACGTCGGGATTAAGTTTGTTAACAAAATGTCCAAAGTTAATATTTGTTATGCAAAGGGTGTGCTTGGAAGAAAGATTTATTTTGCCGTTTGTATTTCTCCCATTAAGAGCATTATTATATCCGTGATATAATAGCAGCTTAGTTCACGGAGTGGACGGAAGGGAATGAATGAAAGGAAAAGAATGGCAAACATGCTTTGATCTCTGAGAGACTTTTATAATAATAAAGACATACAGAAAATTATATATATATATATATATACATATATATATATATATATATATATATATATATATATATATATATATACACGCACACAGACACACACACATACACACACACACACACATATATATATATATATATATATATATATATATATATATATATATATATATATATAAAATATGTGGTGAATTCAATTTATATTACAATGAATCATTCATACAAAAAGTAGATTAGTAAAGTTAATGATATAAAATAGCGAAATCCTTTCGCAAATAGAACTTTAAAGGTGCATTACCCTACAAATCACTCAATGAATGTTATGATCCTTGCTTTTAATAACTATAAGCTGTATAAGGTCTTTTTTAATATGCAAGTACTTTCGACTGTGCATTCAGTCATCCTCAGGAATGGAAATTATTTTGTTTTTATTAAAATCCAAGTAGCATCAGAGACGAAAATATTAACTGCGAATCGAAATATTTTTTTTTTAAATATATTATTTTTAACGGATACAAACTTTTGGAGCGTGCAGTCGCAACGCTAAGGTTGAATGTTTTAAGAATTTAAGAGAATGCGTTTTTGACTAATATGGCAATTTGAGAATGTTTTTAATTCAATTTTTTAATTTTATTTAATTTTTAAATAATTTATTTTTTTTTTCTCGGATGCTACCTGGATTTTACTGAAAACAAAATAATTTCCCTGCCTGAGGATGACTGAATATACAATTGAAAGGCACAAACGAAAAAATACTTAGGCTAATCTATTTTTAATACATATTTAATAAAATTGCAAAAGGATGCATACTTATGTTATATGGATTATGCAAAAGCGTTGAATAAATTATGTTCTATGGATTATGAAAAAGCGTTGAATAAATTATGTTCTATGGATTATGCAAAAGCGTTGAATAAATTAAGTAAAAAAGAACTGCTGTAACTGCTTATAAAGGGTGTTCCAATAATTTGGACCAATTTTGAATGTGAATTAACTTTAAGCGTCGAATGGAGCTGTGCCGCTGATACCTTGTAGGACATTTGGGCAATATTTTTTTCACCCATAATTGCCATAACTTAAAAAACATGATCCAATAGAGAAATAAGTAAATTCTTACCAATAACATTGATTTACTTAGTTTTGACTTTGATCCATTTTAACGAAACACCCTTATGAAGGTTGTTCCAATAACTTGGACGGATTTTAAATGTGAATTATGTTTAAGCGTCTAATGATTGTTTTGTTTTTCTTTCAGATTTAACAACGTAAGTCTTTGGCAATTTTAACGATGGAACGATTAACAAACAAACAATCTGTTGAAGTTATCGAAGTCTATTACGAAAATGAACGTTCAAACAGAAATGCAGTTCCCACGTCGCATCATCTCTGGAAACAGCGCGGTCAACTGAGCACCACAATCGTGCAAATTGACGCCTTTATATTTCTTCCTTTGGGCTCATCACAAAAGTAAGGTCTATGCCAACATCATTTCAACCGCTGAAGGATGAAATAAGGTATATTGGTGAGTAGAAACTATGCAGAGACATCATCAAAAATCTTGACCATAGTTTGGGGCTGTCCCGCTGAAGCCTTCGCTGACATTTGGGCGATATTATTTTTTTACCCATAATTGCCATGACTTAAAAAATATAATAAATAAATAAATTTTCACCAATAACATTGATTTATTTTTTTGCTGACTTTGATCCAGCTTAATGAAACACCCTTTATATTTTATATATTTGGGAAGGATATGACAATAATTCAGAATATATACGAGGAGCAAACCACCTGCATACGAATAGAAAATGAATACAGTAAAGACAACTATTTACCGTCCCACCGATCTTATTCAAATTATACATTGATGTGATTATGAGAGAAATCTATGGATAAATTGCAGAACCGTCTGATTTGTATAGTCTTGAATGGTAAATGTTCGAGGAGAAGGACAACTCTGAATTCAAAACCTGTGGAGGGTCGTTTGGGGACATTGTGGCACGTAGTGCACAAGGTCTCTGTATTCGGACCTTCAAAAAGTGTGATTGGTTCAGCACAAAGCCTTTACTACTATAGTCAATTATTTACTATAATCCAATCGTATGTGCTGCTGTCTGACTGTCGTTTCCTAGGAAATGAGCCGCATGTCCCTCATACATCGAATACGGCGGGAGAGTCTAACACACACACACACATATAGATAGATAGATAACATTAGTGGTAAATATACACATATATATGCAAAATATATAAATATATATACATACATGCATACACATACATATATATTTTGTATAAAAAAAATTCCAAGAGGATAGAATCCAGGTAGAACTCTGGTTACATCTTTAATGTATTAGACATCCGACAACATTCATATTTCTCTCAATTAAACCGGCTTTGACTCCCCCTGTAAAACTTATCTCTGTTAATCTTTAATCCCCCACCTTCTCTCGTCTGTTACCCATCTCTATAGCTCTAACATTCGTCCCACATTCTCATACTTACACTCTCTCTAAATTCTATTTTTTTTATTTCCGATGTTTTTTCTGTTTTCTTTTTGAATTTGTAGGTCTAATGAATTGGACCGTATTTACGATCCCAATGGAATAAACTATGACCACGGCATATTAGTGTTTAAGCCTTTTTATTAAATATATATATATATATATATTTATAGGATTTGAATTTGAAACAAGTATTTATATGCAATTTTAATGTTTTTTCAAAATTTTAAAATTAAAGAACACTCATAAATATTCATCAGGATAGCCGAAAAGATTAGGAAAGATATGGACGACGCCAAGCGACAGAATTCAGTGTTCTTATAAACGAAAGTCAGTAGATTATTTTCTTGAGTAGGTTATTTATGCAAAATTGTATTGAAATTATTTTTGTTTGTAATAATTTTCTGTTATAATTTTTAAATAACATGAAGCCGCGTATTTAAGATATTTCTTTCAATGTTTTAACACACACGCATATATATATATATATATATATATATATATATATATATATATATATATATATATATTAGCAGGCCATCCCAAGCAAGGCTGGAATGCCGCTAGTACAAATTGTAAAAATGAAAGTGAATAAGAAGATTTTGGATAGGGAAGATTGAGAAAAGAGAAAAGATGAAATGAATTCAAGAAGAAAAAAATGTTTGATTGATGATTCATTCACATTTGTGAACCTGGAATCAACAGGGAATCAAGTAAACGGAATGTTGTTCCACACGCGAGAAGTGCAAGAAAGAAAACTGCTGGAGTAGATGTGGCGATTTTAATTAAAGTCAAAGTGTGAAACCTAGCTACCTATCTAGTAAAACGTTTAAATTCATGTAGATGCCTTGATCTATCCCCCTATCCTTCTCTTCAACCTTTCCTCTATCACTCCTCTTTGCTCTCGTTCCAAAACTTTGTAACCCCTTGCGTGCTAGTGACGTCCCGATTTCCTTGGTGTGAAATGCCTAAAAAAAATGTCCGGACACCAGGGTCAAAAAACTCGTCAGAAAAGTTACCATGATAATATTTGTAGAAAAGAAGCCACTTCGTGTCGGCGAGAAAGTCACAGAAGTTGAGGTGCCTAATCAGGATCGATTATATTACTGTTTCTTCTTTGGATTTTGTTAAGAATTTGGTGCTGTACAGTTGTAGCACACGCGGCTCGGACATGCACAGACACACAGAAACACAGACAAAACGTTTAATAAACCCTAGCTTATTAAACAAGAGAAATATATTTATAAAAACAAATATCTACTGAAATATTATAATCCGAATTAATATTTAATGTAAATTGTATTTTCAAGAACAGATAGTCTCCCTTTATTCTTCATATAAAAAATGAAATATACACAACTCTAAACTAACCCCCATATATATATATATATATATATATATATATATATATATATATATATATATATATATATATATATGGTTGAATGAGTGCTTTCTAATAAGTAACGCGCATATAATATATAAATAATTATATATATAAATAATTATATATATATATATATATATATATATATATATATATATATTTATATTTATATACTCACACTTTTCACACACACACACATATATATATATATATATACATATATATATATATATAATCATTTTTTCATAAATTTTTTTATAAAACCACTAAAAAATAGCCATTTTGTTTCAACACTTCTGGTGTCTTATCAAGTGATGGTGTTGAATGATTCAACACCATCACTTGATAAGAAACCAGAAGTGTTGAAACAAAATGGCTATTTTTAGTGGTTTTATAACATACTTATGTTATAATTTTCGAATAAAATATTATATTTTCTCTACTCTGTATTGAGCACTCTTTTAATAATAGTATTTGATGGTTATTGGAATTTATTCCGGATACACCAATCCTATATATATATATATATATATATATATATATATATATATATATATATATATATATATATATATATATTCCTACTTCTTATATAATGTACTTTATAGATATAAGAATTAATGATTAAGTGTAGTAACGAATAATAAAATTGTAATATTAACATTATATATTTTAATAACAGTTCCCTAGATTAGCAACGGCATCAAACTCTCTAACATTGAAGTTCTCATTTCCCCGAAAGAACTTGGAAGATTGGCAACACATTCTTGAGTTAGCACAAGACACGGAGGTCTGGACTGATAAAAGTTATTGACAAACACGCTGACGATGAGTGACAATACTGATTTCAAGTCGAAACTGTCCCGATATCATTGAACGTTATCTAATGTAGTATTTATTCCTGCTGTAGGCCTGCAGTTTTCTTTTTAATTAAGGAATCACGGTCAGTCAACTACTGGCTTAATGCAAGTCGCACGGCCCATGTCATTGAAATATCGAAACACTTAACTTTTTAATTTCATTGTATCATGTTAAAATATAAAACAATTTAGGATATTTTTTTTTAAATAAAAAACTGATTGAAATTTATTTAACGCAATCTCAGCAAAGATAAAATTAATTTTACAATTCTGTTTATACATCTCACATAAATTATATCTTGTTTCCATAATGCACATTTATTTGTCAAAAAAAAAAAAACCCTTATTTTTTAGATAACGACAAGGTATTTGAAATAGCTGTCAAGCTAAAGTTTCCAAATTGACTTGGTCTTCAACATTTACCCTCAATCAGATTACATAAAAGTGTTCCCTACTTCATTAAAAGGGATATTATCAGAGATATTCCTTGATATCTGCGACAGAGGGAAGAAAGTGATTTCTGAAGTAGACAGTATACATATCTCTGCAATTCCTCTGCTAAAAGGAATATCTGTCTTCTTGAGTGACAATTTAATACTTTTGAAAACATTTCTTCATGTGATATAATTACTTGATGACAGACGAGGGAAGCTGTTAATGAAATTGCTGTACAGACGCTTTTCACTTAACAACTGTGTCGATAAGTGAACTTTTTGCAATATATCCCCGGTTTTAGAAGTTTTAGATGTGTTTAGGAGTTGTTGTTAGATGTTCTCCTAACTCGCCTCTCGTTTCTTTCAAATGAAAGAAAAAAAACACAAGACAATTTTTAACGAATGTAAAAGATCACACACAAATCTCTATTGATGTTTCCGATCGTTGTACTCCTGAAGACAGTTATAGAAGGGGGAAACCATATTTGTTGAGTATTACCATCTGTCAAGTCAATTCCATCGTGAGTTCAAATAGAATTCTTACGATTTCTTCAAAAGGTGACAATTGTAATGCTTTCATGTGACATACGCTGCTGGATGTAACAAACATGACTTGATTCCTGTGAGTTCCACAACGAAAAAATTAAAAATATTTGATTTTGTCCACAGGTACAATGCTTGACACAACAATATGACTTCAATAGAACATGCGAAACATTTTATCAAGAACCACTGTAATTCTGAAGAAATAATCACGGTACACATTATATTCTCGCCCGATGTCATTTTAAAAATCAAAACTGTTGTGAAATGTATTATGGTGGACCATCAGTGAATTTACATTGTTCAATATTTGTTGTAGAATATATCTGCGTTGTTCGTATAATCTTTTTGTGTTTCCTCGTTGTTTCACCGATGTACATTAGTGGGCATTTTGTACAGTCTATTTTGTATATTCCGCCTCTGTTCTGTCGTTCTTGCTATCTCGTTTGATATTATTTTTTAGATGCGGTATTGATGAATGTTATGTCAAGAGTCGACAGTTTTTTTTTCTTTTCGATGGTGGCTTTTATGGAGATGATAGGGGGGGTTATATCCTCATAGATCCCAAGATATTTTCTTCTTTCTTCATCTCTTCCAATCATACACAGACACACGCGCGCATCCTCCCATATATATATATATATATATATATATATATATATATATATATATATAAATATGTAGCGATTTATTGGTTGTTTGATGTCGGTTCATCAAAGGAAACGATTCCATTACATTCAAACTTTGACCTTTTCCTCATTCGATATATTTGATTGTTGTTCGATGATACGCCTGTTACCTAACCTTCGGTCTGAAAAGAAGATAGTATAGATACTTTTTTTGAAAAGAAAGGTATTACCAGCAATACATTTTTGAAAAAAAAATGTTTCCAGTAATACATTTTGGGACAAAAAAATATTGTCAACAATACATTTTTGGATAAGAAGATATTGCCATCATTACATTTTTGAGGGACGTAACTCTGGTTTGTGTAGCCTTGGTTTAAATTTGTTTATGGAAAATGTTTCTGTAAATGTGCCTTTGTTCAATGGTTTTGTATTCACATTGATAGAATAAGAACACACACACACACACACACATATATATATATATATATATATATATATATATATATATATATATATATATATATATATATATTCAAGACTATACAACCAGGTCTGTCCTGTTATTTATAGTTGGGGGGGGAAGAAGAGGATTCATACCTTTCCCAAGGATATTAGTACATAAATGAATGTCTGTATTATTCAATGAAACATGTTCAAATGAAGATATGTTGGTTAAATATATATATATATATATATATATATATATATATATATATATATATATATATATTAGTAAATATACATGCTAGCTCACACCTCTAGCACAAATTAGAGCTCAGATTTGAGCTCAAATTGACTGTTCTACCTTCAAGAAAAGTTAATTTGGGCTCAGTGCCCGAAGATCACATCGTGCATGAAACTCAGAGTTGTACTAGAGGTGTGACATAGTATATATATATATATATATATATATATATATATATATATATATATATATATATATTGCTCTTTTCATTACATTGAGCACTGTTTCGATAACATCTGCACTCTATGTGCGATATGTTGCAATTTTATTGACATATATTGACACACACACGCGCACACACACACGCGCGCACACACACACACACATATATATATATATGTAAATATAGTAACATAATTTTTAAAGAATGCTATATTCGTGAGAAATTGTGTTCGAATTAATGAAGGCAGCATATATAATTATAAAATGAACACATACTGGGTGTTCACAATCATTTGACATAAATTAAAATGTGAATATCTGAGTAGTTGAATGTCCCAGGCAAATGAAATTAAATAGACTTCACGTTGAACAATAAAATATTTATTTATCAAAATTCTAACAAGATATTCAAAAGAATGTAGATCTTAAAACTGGTTTCACAAAGCTTCGTGAATTTTCAATTTGCGTAGCACCTGTGATACGACACAACTTAATTCGGTAGTCCAGCTCCTGTCAAGCACGCTGTAGCATGTCCTGCGTGACATTCTCCAGCGCATCACTGATTTTTTACTTAAGTTCCGCTATGCTCGTTGGAAGACGGGGGATATAGACTTGTCCTTTCATATAGCCCTATCCAGAAAAAAAAAATCAGATGAACGCAGTGGCCATTTAAACAGCACATTGTCATCATTACTGTTACGCCCGATACATCCTCTTGGTATCATTGAAATAAGTCCGAGAACTTAGTTTTTTGGGGGTTTTTTTGGAGGTGGGGT